>CAJRST010004446.1:5888008-5925786 GCA_907169785.1 Menidia menidia
AGATTTTTAAACATCTTTTCCTAAAAGGTAACATTAAT
This sequence comes from Menidia menidia, assembly GCA_907169785.1. Lineage (NCBI taxonomy): Eukaryota > Metazoa > Chordata > Actinopteri > Atheriniformes > Atherinopsidae > Menidia > Menidia menidia. Next base: position 5,888,047 of record CAJRST010004446.1, read on the forward strand.
CTGTCTCTCAAAATGTGCAGCTGACTTGCTGGGCATTTTTGGCTTATATTGTCCTTCTCGTCTTGTTTGAAATGTGTCATGTGAGAATATTTACATTTTTTTCAAAATTATTTGACACTATTTTATGTTATCAGATATAATCTTCAAACAAATGCATTGTAATTAATTGTGTTTAAGCAAATAAATAATGGAGGGGAAAATAATAACTCAAATGGAGAAAGTAGTTTTTACAGCACACCAGAGTACTTGATCATTTTAATCTAATTGTAGTTAATCTTCTATTGCCTGCTTTCAGTCCTATTATAAAAAGAAGAGTCCAGCGTGTGCTTCAAACATTAATTATCACATGGACGTGTCTGGAGTGTGTTGGAGCCATCGAGAGAACGCAATGAGCCGTTCCATTTCACAAGCAAGTTGTTCAATGCAAAGGACAAAATGTTCAAATTCATGAGGTTGGTCAAAGAAATGATTCTCTTGTTAGTGCTAAGTGATTTAACTAAAGAGGTGTTTTACCCACTGTACCTCGAGTAATCCCCAGAGTTGCTAAAATCAAAACAAAGCTCTCTGGCAAAAGCCAATCTCCAAATGTTCTGCTATTTTCACAGAAACTAACCGAATTAAAAGCTTACTTCCCTGAAAATCTCCTCTGAAACCATGTGTGAAATTGTTTTCAGTCTACCCACTTCATAGGGAAAGTTGGAAAATATTTTTTGGAGAGCCCCCCCACTGCATGTGTTGCACAACATTTTAACCTGAAAATTTATGAATGGAACGTGCGATCTAAATTAGATGGCACCATCCTCAGGTTTTTGTGGTCCTATTTTCAAACCCATCTGTGGCTTTCAGTGAACGCTGTTAGATTACGGTAGCAGCGGAAAGCTTTTCACAGGCTGTGGGAGGTCAGGGTGGTAGTTCATACACCCCCGGTATTTCAGTATATTTTCCCCTGAGCTGAAGTGGGCATACCATATTTATTATCTGAGAATTCCTAAACACAATAGAATATTTATGAAAGCCATTTCGATCTGCTCACATACAAATGATACTGGCCTCAAGGCAATTTGGCTGTAATAGACTCCCAATGGGACATATATGCACCCATTGTATGTAAGGGCAAATGTGAGATGGAGCGGAGTGGACTGGAGATACTTGACATGATACATGACAGAGTAACAATGGTAAAGGTATACCAGGGTTATACACTGATAAACAGTTCAGTAGATTACATTTCTACTCTTTATGTGATTAATTTAAATGGTATTATATTAATAGGATAGACATAGACATAGACAACTTTACTGTCATTTTGTGTGTACGGAGTGCACACAAAACGAAATTGTTTTGAAATTTTTTGTACAAAATATTCTTTGTACTTAAATTTTTCAGGTCAAACTTTATTTATAGAGCACATTTAAAATAACCGAAGTTGCCAAAGTGCTGTACAGGTAAAAAATAAACATAAAAAGCGAACATAATTTACATGTATATGTAATTTTAATGTAAAAAAAAATAATAAAAAGGTGCTCTACCTCAACCTAAGGTTAAAATGTTAAAAGCCATGTCAAATAAATTAGTTTTTAAAGAGGACTTAAACACCTCAACGGTCTGGGCAGATCTTATATTAGTTTGGATAATAATTTGGATAGATGGATGATGGATAGATGGATTAAGAAAATTCAAATGTAAATGAGAGTAGAAGTCAAAGAGTGAGGGTTGAGGACCTTTCCAAAATTCTACCCTTTCCAGACTGTTTCATAAGCAAAGTCAAAGTTTTGGGCTCTCCATTCATGCATATCATCTATCCATCTACTTGGGGCTAAGATTATGCAGCATGTGAGACAGAGTGGGACAAAACCGCCATTGATTCCGGAGTCCGATAGGCTGAGGCTATTCTGTCTGACCTGGTCTTGTACAGTCTGCTGATTGTTTCAGCCGCTTTAAGTCACCGTGGCACTGGCCCCTGGGATGTGACACATGCAATTTTCCTCAAAGGCCACAAACAGGTGAAGAGACTTTATTTTGCTCTGACTAGAGGGTGTCTGCCTTTGAAACACGTAAGCAGCTGCATAACGGCGCGACGCACTCTATCCTGTCTCTCTGTGTCATGTGTGTACACGCACACACATGCACACCTGGAATGAGTCAGTCCCAAACAACAAGGGGTCATTAGGAAAGTACAAACCTTTCCTCAGGTGTTTGTCATGGAGGTAAATCGGCAACTACAATGAATATTCTCACGCCCCTAATATTAAATGTCAGTACAATGTGGAAATGACAGTATCTTTGAAAAGGACATCTGTGTGACACATTTAAAACTCAATTGTCAACTTTACTTGCAGACTGTTAAAGTAGACATTCAATTCTTGGGTGGTTAAAGAACCCATTTGACAACAAATTAACTAATTGTATCCTTTAGTTTGTCATGATTATGAGAGCTTTTTTATTCTTTAACTATCTCGTTTGATTAAAAATGACACGACAAAAGTGTGATGAAATTACAGAGGTATAAAACTAATTAAAAAAAGGTAGTATGAAAATAGTAGCATGTTACATGACATGTTTTTATTAATGTAGAAGTGATGTGGAAGCAACAAAGTATGATTGATCAAAATGAGAATGTGGGGGGGCTTTGTAGCTGTCAGAAATGTCCAGAAACATGCTGATGCTGTGCCAGTGAATCCCTCCGGATGTCTGTTTGATTAAAACCAGCTCCTGTGATAAATACCATGTGCATTTTGTTTTTTTCGTTTCATTTGTTTGTTTTCCCAGTAACAGTACCGATCATCTTTAATTCATTCACTATATAAAGAAATATACATAACATTGGGTTATATTTAAAAGTAAGAAATCAGATCACTGGATGACTGTCATTAAAAGTAGCATTACATCACTATTACATCCTTTTTTATGTAGTTTACCAGTGAGGCTCTTACCCGTCTGTCTGTATGTTGCAAGAATTCCATTCATTGACCCATCTACTGATATGCATAAATTACCACAAATGCACATGTCAGACACAAACACACACACATACACATAAGGTAGACATTTGATAGGAATCAAATGGAGGCTCACTTTAACAATTTGTACTCAATCATGCTGTTGCTGTTCCAGTAAAAGCACCTCTTTAACCAGAAACACTACTTACTATAGATTTCTCTAGACGCACCGATGTCTACACAACTGAGCAGACCTCACCTTAAGAAGGGAAGGTGAAACACAACAGTTTTCAGCAGAAATCAATCACCACATCATTCACAATATGCATTCTATCTGTACTGAATTTCCCCCAGACATACTGAAAGCATACTTCTGTCGTTTGTAAGTGTGACCCAGTATTTTCTGATCAGTAATAGATACTCATCAGAGTACTTAAACTTGTCCAAGGACTAAATTATGGTTTAACTATTTTAGAACTATTTTATGAATCAGTTCATGATTATAGGCAGGGAGGGAAGGGTTGTCATTTTACTTTGTGGCAAAATAAGCCATAGAATGCCTCTCATCTTAACCTGCAATCAGCCTTTTTATTCCACTGGAGGCAAAATATAGTGCAGGAAGAGATTTTTTGTTACAATTTTTTTAGGTTTACTCATTTACTGTGGAATCCGACAATTCTTTATCTAAGGTACAGTACATGCAAGCTGGAATCTAGGCCCACGATCTTGGCTGTGAAATATCAGTAGCTTATCTGTGGTTGATAGAGATAAATCTTTGGTGCTTGAATGCTGAGGTAGAGGATGAATTTCGAATTGTGCCTATTTCTATTTGCAATACCCAACAATGATAACAAGAAGCGACTTTTATCACATATAAGAGAATTTGTAAAAGGAATAAAAGGATCATTGAGCTACACAGTTGCATATGGTAGTACTATAACATACTATGAACAGATATGGTATGTTTCACTAATATACCAAGTTGATGGTTGTTGAAGGTTATATTCATACATACTTATATATGGTTAGTCAAGATTAAATGCCATCCTAGTTTTAACAGATCTAAATAATAGGCAACTGCATACAGTAGTGTTAGAAAAGGAGCACCATACAGGAAAGCGGGAGTTAGTAAGACTTCCAACAAAGGTATCCTTAAATGCTTTGTTTACATTTGTTTGTGTCGATTGGAGGCAGAAATATGGTCATGTTTCATCATTGCACCTTTAAAACAACAACAACAACAAACACTAATCCACTGATTGCAAGTGTCTATATGCAAATCCGATTGATCAAGTGAATGGATGCAATCCCACAAATCAAATCAGCACAACAGATGGATCTCGTCGGTGGCTGGTCCCTGGCGATGACATAACAAAATCTGGAAAGGTTTTCGGTCTTAAGCAGAACATTGTTGGTGACTACATTCCCATTTCCATATTCAAATTCACCTGGAAATATTGAATGGCTCAAAAGCTTTACACGTTACCCCAATATTGAGGCTCACGATACATGAACAGTTTGCGTTGGGTTTATAATCAATAATACAAACACTACAAAAAACCGTGGTAACGTGTGCGTACACACATATCTCTGTCTTGTTATACATAAAGTCTTTGGGAGGCTGAAACCTCATTAAAGGGACAAAAGATGCATGAGACAGCACAGAGGAGATTTTTTAAAGCTGGACTTTGTAGTTGAAGTGCAGAGCTGCATGCGCTCAAACACACACACACACACACACACACAACTGCAGCCACAGAGGAGCACAAAGTAGATTGCCACACAACAGCTGAAGAGCGTCTGTGCGGCGGTGATCCCGAATCCACTCGTAAGACACAGGCAGACCGTGAGAAAGAAGGGAGGGCTGTACGAGGGGAAAGAGGGAGGACGGAAGGATAGACGGAGCAAAGGAAGCTGACAGCCTAGAAAATAAATGACTCGACTTCAAAACCTCTCACATCTCCCCGTATCCCTGCAGACATTTCACCAACCCACCCACCAAGCCAAACAACAAAACCGGCGGAACAAAAGCATTGTGCGCCTCTCACAGAGGTTGTTCATTAACAGCCCGGTTGTGTGTGTGTGTTTGTGGGATCCTCCACTTCAAAGTCTCATCTGATTCCTCCCACCGTTGGCGAGAAGGGAAAAAAAAAAAAAAAAAAGAGATAAGCCTTTGTCAAAGGAGAAGAAAAGTACAGCATCATCCACAAGGTGTGATATGGAATACAAAAACGACTGGTCTCGTAAATCACCGAGCCCAGAGATTAAAATGACTTGGTGACTTGAGGATAAAACGCAGACACATATACGGCTGCTGAAAACTAGCTGACTAATATCACAAGTAGAGCTAAACTGTGCAGGTTGAATGAATCTGGATGAAACATAAAACAGCAGGAAAAAAATACACAACGAATTAAACTGAAGACGAGATTGATGTTAAGACTTGAGTGACCGACTCATTTATAAGGGACAGACAGAAAGAGGATTACTCAGAACCACACCTCCCACATCTGCCCATGGTGCAGAATCTTACACTTGGATGCAGGAGGATAAACAGCACCCCCTGCTGGCCATAGTTCCAGACAGCTTTTAGGTTGATTACTGAAACTCTCTGGTTGCTGCTTAGAAACAGAGGAAAAACTGCAGTCTAATGGCCTTACATTTGATTATGGCTTCATGAGCCCGTGGTAGTTTGCATATGAAGTAAAGGGGGGATGGTACCAAAGAACCTTTTTTTTTAAAAACAGGTTGTAGCTATCACAGATTCAGTGGTTCTGTAGCATCAACATTTACTTGAAGCCAAACGTCAAATACTGTCTAAGACATATATTGAATATTTACTAATCCTATAATAGCTGATGTGTGCCATCATCCAAAAGAAAAACAACAAAAGAGAAACATTAAAAACACTTACTGGTATTCAAACAGTGATGAGCAGAGTACAGTTAGGTGATGAAAAGTCAAATACAGTTGGCTATCATGATAGCTCTGCAGTCACACTCGCTATCTTTCCCCATAACGCGGGTATCTGCCAGAGACACAAAGCTTTTTCCAGTTAATAATCTACTTAAAATATCGACTTGAACAAGCATGTCTGGAGCACGACATTTAATCTGATTATGTGACATTTCTGATTTGTAAATAATTATGTCTCATCTTCATCAAGGCCATTATTTTGTCTGCAAATTGTGAAGCAAAGAAAAAGGAGTTTGACCTTCTCTTTCCGTGTGCGTGTGTGTGTGTGTGTGTGTGTGTGTGTGTGTGTATGTGTACAGACTGTTAATAATTAGTCTGCATCACACAATTTCGGTCTATCGGTTGTGTACATCTTTTATTTTTATCTATTATTACTGAATGTTTTTCTATTTCTCAAACAAACACACTTTGTGGCTTTAGCAAACTGAGTGTTGAAAGGATGAAGTCAGAAGAGCAAGGAAGGTAATTTCTTATGACATGGGGATCCACTGAAGAAAAAAGAGGCTGTTCATCGTCTCGAAATAGAGAAATAAGCTGCTTTTTATGTCAACAAAATAGGTGGCCTGTCAGGAATTATTCTTTTTTTCAAATCCATACTGCTTACCTCTATTAGTGTTTACCTATACAATAAAAAACTCGAGGGATTGGATTACACTCTCCAGTGTTTGCAGTCCGGAAACTTCTAAGAGACAACTGGAAGCGTGAAGGCAGGAAAGCTGACTTGACTAAAAATAAAGCCGCGTATTATTGGATAGGAAGGCAAACAGGTATAGAATTATCTTTTGATGTAAAATGGAAGTTATTAAAGGTAATTAGCTGAACCCCTTAAAATGATTCAACTAATTACCCTTTTACAGTCATATAATTAGTAAATTGGAGTCCACTTGAGTTCAATCTAAACGCCAAACAGCAAATTTGCAGACTGTCCAGCATTAGATCCTAGTCACTTTGCCCATTATTGTGTGGAACCTAGAAAAGATCTGAATTCTTAACTCAGAAACCAAAAAGAGGACAAAATCTCATCGTCAGCATCTGGGACGTCTCAGCACAGGAAAGAAACTCAAACTTTTCTGTCATGTTTTAAGCCTTGGTTAGTCCTTGATATTCCTGACAACGAGGACACACGAGTAGACATTCAGTACTTTGATTTGTAAACATCAACACAATCATTCTGATTGCCTCTCCGACGTTTCTTTTTTTGTTTTTTTTCCTGCCTCGTCAGTGGCCGGCCCGACTGGGACGCTGAATGGATAAGCTGGAAGGTATCATTTGTTTGAGTGGTTTTTCATACAGAGACACTTATCTTCTTAAGGATATCACTGTCAACTCAACATAATCCAGCGCTGACCCCTTAGAAGCATCATGAACCTCGTAAGCCTTCTGAAAAAGAGAAACTGACAGCTTGTCAGGTGAAGGCAAAATAAATACGTGGGGAAATGTGCAGTGTTTACGGAGCACATTGCAGAATAAATCAAGAGGGTTCACAGCGGAACTGTTTTTTGTCTAGTGCAGCTCCGCATCCATGCTTCTTTTATCTGGCTAATCGATCAATCGGCTTTAAGTTGTGCATTTATTCTGAGTCAACGACGGGCGTAGAAGTGGAGGGACCTCGCGATCAGTCCCGGTCAGAGGTGTCATGTGGTATTCGGTCCGTTTACCTGTCAATCGGTCCATCACATCGGGCCTCGCTGAAATATTCGACCGCCGGGCGGATTGTCAGGTTGATCAAATATTCATGGTCCCTGCTCAACCATGGGGCTGACACTTTGAGTTTTCACTGGCAGGTTTAGGCAAAGATGGACAGAATGAAGTGGAACTTTGTAGTTGTGGCTTGGAGAAAATGAAAAAAAAAAAAGCATATGAATTTTGACAACTATTCTGAAGCCCAGGCAGCACACTTTCCCTTAGTTTTATCAGTGATCTCACACATAATCTAAGAAAATACAACACTTTCACATACTCTAATGTGTTAAATTGCATACAGTTGCAGGTATGTAGAAAATTTGTAATGGATTTGGCTGTGGCCTTATTCTTAACTTGTACTATTTCTACTCCAATAGCAGCACTATTTCAGCCTCATCAATAGTGAGACCGCACACAGAATTCTGCTTAACTACAGTAAATTTACTTGTAGTTCAACTCCAGACATAAGCATATTTTTCATGACCAATGATTTATAAATAATTACATCATTTTGAAGAATCAGAGAATGTGTTATAAAGAGGACAGTTAACATGCAATAGAGCCCTTCAAGACAGGGTAATGAGGCAAACATTTCAAATAAATGTATGTCTTTTAAATCCATTCCAATAGTATGATGACACTGCTAGTGAGTAAAGTTTATCACCTTCACAAAATATTTGAGAGGACTCCTAAATGACCACAAACCCAGACATTTTTTTTACAGATACAACATAAAAAGCCTGTGTAATCCTTTGCTTACTTCCTATTCTACAAACACCATGCGGAGAAGCTATCGTCAGTCCCTCATGGAGAGAGTTTTCTATTTCTTCTGATGTCTGAATTGTGAGACGCGGGAGTGTTTTTGTGTTGCCAGTCCTATCTTCCCTCCGACGTGTCAATCAGCTGAGCCCCCAATCATTGTAAGATAGGTGAAACACACTCCGGTGTGCTTGTATTCCTCTAAACCAATTACTATCATCTCCAGCTGCACTAAGCCCGGTATATCCTCCGGATCCTGTTGATTGTGGGGTAGGAGGGCCTCTATGAATCAGAGTTTTCCCCGAGCGTCCTCGAGCTGTGCTTTTATGATTGGGGTCAGAGGAATTTGGAAGTTTGGTCAAAACCTTGGGCAACACATTTTTTTTGTGTTTCTCAGGTTGTTCCTGAGCACTTTTATATATAAATATTATATGATTCTGTGTTGTGTATCCGTTGGCCAGGTTCTTGGTGTTCTTGCAATCATTTTTATAAGCCAGAGACACTTTAATGAATGCCTGTACCCAACGATTCTTGAAAGAAACATTGAGATGACACTTTTTTCTTTAAATGATTCGAACAGTTTTAAGACCAAGTACAGTTCAGCTTTGTTTTGAAGATTCCCGGTTGAAATAACAGACTATTTACAAGTCTGTTACATTTTTTTTTGTCTTTTTTATATGCGCATGTTATTATGTTTTGATCACATTTAGTTATTTCAGCTCAAATAGCACTTCGCTGTACTTAACAATTTGGTCAGTGAAATTCTTTTGCCATGCCAAGTTTAATAAGCCTTTAAAACATTAAACCTGTTAGAAATAAGCTGTTTACTTGACCAGTGCAGATAAAATCCTGTCTAAAAAAAGGCTGTGAACCAGCTCAGCTAGCCTTTCTTAAACCACTTTGCCAGTGAGTGTGAAAAATAATAAGAATTAGCCTGACTGGTACGCATATTTTCTTTTTTTTTTTTTTACTGAACGGTTTTTAAAGCATTGATAAATGAGCTGCCGTTTGTTGCTTTGATGGCTCATTATGCAATAAAGCAAAGCACTGCAAGTACAGACGAACTTCAAATGATTGCTGGCCCAGATTTCTATAAAATATAAAATCCTGTGGATCAAGTGCTCGTTAAGTTTTTGGTTTCTTCTATCAATGACGTTCAGCAATCTGTCGCTGGTGATCTAAAATTCCGTCTTCTCCTTCCATCTTTTCGGGGAGTCAATGCCGAAGAAGTATGAGGTAACACATCTTTTCATGTTTGCCCCCTACGTTTTCAACCAAAAAAAAAGTCTACAGAGCCCTGCAATTACTACATCACCATCAGAGCTGATAATAATGGAAGTGGAGTTTCTAAGTTGTTTTCATCTTTAGTATCTATTTGAAGAACCCATTGTTTTGTAGAGAAAGTCTGAAGTGGCATGGAGTGGCTCATTGGGCCTATGTGAGATCATACAAAACTGCCGATGCTCCCGTGTAGCAAAGACTCTTATGTAGCTCGGAAATCAGATGAAAATAAATGGAGCAATTATCTGTGATTATTAAGAGCTCTTAGGGGCTTCTTTTTTTTTGACTGTCTATTGTGCGAGCGTTTTCGGTGGATCGGAGCCCGCGGAAACAAGATGCCAAAACGACAAACACTTCCCTGCTATGCCCAAAGCAGAGGTGACGCTTTGCCTTTGTACACTTTGAACTAAAAGCGAATATGTACAGCATCGAACACCACAGCCCTCGTAAACAATTATCACGAATAAAAAGAAACCATGTAGAGCATTTTTTTATTCATAGATAACAGGGAAGGGTTCAACCATGGCCTCCAATGAAATCTAAATTTGATTTTGGCCTCACCTCGCCCGCCCACTGCACACATTGTTCTCACAGAAACTCAAACACTCCATAAACGTGTTGTTAGGGCGGCCCTCAAACCCTTTTTTTAATTCATGTCGAGTGTTTGCTTCTGCAAACCCCCATCAGTGTCAAGGACGTTTTCCAATGGAGCCGTGACCCGTCCTGTCCCCCCGGAACAGACGGATGTTTGTTTTGGAGAGCCCGTCGTGTTTGATCGGGATGGGAGGCGGAGAGCAGATAACAGATTGACTGAATTCAACAACAACAATGACCGGTGGCTGTCCTTCTCGCTACCACACCTTCTGGCTCAAAATCAGCCTTGGTTGGTTTCTAATCTTAATGGATTTCGTTCCGACAGACGAGATGCGGCGAGGTCATGGGAGATTTCGATGTAAATGGCGTGAATCAAAATGAAAAGCGATTGTTGCCACTAATGATCCGGATAAGCTATCAGAAATAGACGTTTGGTGGGAGTACCATCAAACTAATCACTCTTGAAACTGTCCTTCAGACACATTGATTGCAATAACGTCCCTTTAATAACTTTCAAACTGACACGTTCTTGTTTTAAATGTCACAGTGGTCTCTGCGGAACTCTGTAAATAAAGATAATCAATTCTGGCTGCTGCACGACTAACCATTTCCACTGGGCAATGTTTTTTTGGTGTTATTTCAGCCCAGGTGGATCGCATTTTCCAGAGAACATTTGGGCGATATAGGTTGAAGCTCTGCATATTTTTGGGATGCTGTCCGCTTAATTAGCTATTCAGTTGTCATTGTGCTGCATTGACGAAAGTCAGTAAAACTCACACTGAAATCAAACTTTTATGTCTGAGAAAAATTGATAGTCCACCTTCGCAGATTGTACAGAATTTCACTGCTCAGGAATAGAAAAGACGCAACCAAACTAAACTTTTTCTTGTCATAACCACTGGTTGCGGTACTGTGCATGGCAACTTGTCACTAAAAGTGGAAGCAAAACTTGGATCTACAGGAATTACAGGAACTATACACGAATGATCAGAAATGTATTAGTCTAATGTACATTTTTTTGCTGCATGTAAGCGTTGCCATGGAGAAGGAGTATTATTTTAATCTGTCCGTGACTCTGACTGGTCTTGACAGCCATGTCCCCCTATGGGAAAGCTCTGAGCATATAATTATAACTGTTTGAAGAAAAAAAAAGTTCTCTTTTAGCTTTTGCACTGCAGTCCATGTGCGGGTGAAGTCCATACTAAACTTACTTAACTTCAATCCCATTACTTTTTCAAACAGCTGGTGGGAGGAGATTGAAGTGATGTTTGGAGAGGAGATGCTCTCTGTATTGTTTTCCTGCTCTTGGCACTGAGGTGAGGCTTTGTCAATTCCTTCTGCAATGAAAATGAGCCTCACAGCAGAGGAGTCTGCTGCAGAATGAGGAGAGGAGTCTATTAAAATCTTTCCCCACTACCCACTCGGCTCAAAGATTTCCCTTTACATATCAATAAGTTGAGGCCAAGTCAAATTTCCAGTGACTGTCAACTTATCTTAACAGTGAGGAAATGTCCATAATGTACATTTCCAGTTGTTTTTTTTTACTTAAAGGCAGCATTATGATGAGATCAAACTTCTGATGAAGGTATGAGAACTTCCCTTTCTACTTTACATTCTACTTGAAACGCTTCAAAGCATTTTTTTGGTCCTTTTTTATACTTTGATGAGTCTGAAGGAGTTAAAGTTCTCCAAGTTCACTGTGATCATTTGAATCTGACTTCTCCTTTGGTTGGTATAGAATCATATTAATAATACATCTGAAAGCGGCATCTTTACAGCGTTTGAACAATTTGCATAAACTGTATGTGGATAATCACCAGATTATTATCACTGCCAACATCCCAGCATTCATAATTTATTGTTGAAAGATCACAAAGTTTTCTATCTATCACACAACACAGAATAAGGGATACCACCTAACTTCAGTCATGGAGTTGTTGACCAAGTTACATGCAAATGATTTGGTGTGTTTTGCACAACTTGGATGTTTTTCTAAAGACATAATTTTCACGAAAATAATGCTTGACTGAAAAAGAAAGAAGATGATTGTAATCACATTTGTACAAAATGAGAAAGAAAGGCAAAACTTTAAAGTTGACTATTTTCTAACCAAGAAAAAGTATCGTTTTTAAAAGGTCCACTAAGCTATCACACACGTACATACTAACACTCAAGTTAAACACTTACACACTGGATTATCTGAGAATTTCTTATTTTCCAGATCAGTCTTGGTGATTGCCACTTTACATTTGATTAAATGTGCATGTGTTGTCTCTCTTTCCCCTGCAGCATATTCGCCCCATTATTATTACTGCCTGCTTTGTTTGTTATTCAGGATGCAAAGTTTCCATTTACAAATTCAACACGAGGAATATTTCACCTTTTTATTGTAAAACTTGGTATAAATTCAACTATACTAACATTTGGAAAACATGATATAGTCAAATACTGGACTTTTATTTAGTATGCTGCCATGAATACCAATAAACAGTTAGCTTACTGGCCAATACTGGTGTGTCACGTCACACGTATCACTGCACATCGTTAAGTGAGCTTAATTTAAGATCATCAGCACTCCCATCAATATTTGCATTAGCCACCTGCTCAACATAGAAAGAAAAGAATAAATTCCCTGTCATACTGAAATAACAAAACTGGGACAGGGAAGAGAGGAGGACCCCAGGGTTGCAGTTAGTTTTAGAAAGTGTTAGATTTTATGTTGTCATTTGTTTAAAAAAATGGAAAACATGAAAATGTGAATGCTAAAATTTTTCAGAAGTGAGGGTAGAAGCACGATTAAAGAACGGATGTTGATATTGTTCCATCCAATTTGCACCTAATCAAAGAAGGGAAATTAAAAGTCAATATATTTTAAAGAGAATAAAAACCTATAACACAGCAGAGAGGAAGATGTCTTCAGGTTTTATTAGTTAAAATGTTGCCATTACTGGATTATTCCTCTACCTAAGTGTAAAGTGGAGCATTTGATAGAATTATTGAAACTAACTGCAATGTCATGTAAACAGTGGGACTAATACCTCCTTTATGTCTCCTGGTTACAACATTTCATGGAAATGTTTTCTTATTTTCTAATTTTGAAGGGCCTGAAGCTTAGTGTGATTACATGTGCTTCAAAGACACCTTAAAGATCCCACAGAAATTGATACACAATATTCCAACCAAATGCAAGAGCTTATTTCCACATTTCCAATAACTTTTTACCCTCTCCCTCAGTAACCAAGTTTTTTTTTCCTTACACCAATGTGACCACCTGCCAGCAAACATCAAATCTACTGTGTGCTTCTGTGTGGTGTCGACAACATTAAATAAAAAAAAATAAAAAAAACTCTCTTAGACCACAATCTGTCAACCGCAACGAAAAGACATCAAATAGCACGCCGGCTGCCACATTCATCACAAAAACACCGCTGTCCTCCAACCTCTTTAGAGTCTGAGGAGCTGTTTCTGCTCTCTGCAGTACTGTCACTCTAATCATAATCACCTTTACATCCAAAACATAAACATGCGTAAGACAACTTTATATTCCACGTGTCCCTGCCAGGTACAGCATCATGCACTGTGACAGCATAGTCCTATCATCCCATGTGTGCAGAGTCATTTATCACATGAAAACAGCTATTGGTAGGAGGACTCTCAAATGTCAAAAGCATCGCGGCTTTGCAACGGCGAGTTAAGTGCCCATCGACAAAGGCCATTTTATCTCCATTTTATAACATTCTAAGCGTTTCCCAGGGCTCTGATTGTGAAGACTCATATTGTATATGTTGTGAATGAACATTTCACACTGCGGTGTGAGGTATTATGTAATGTCTGTGCTTTAGTATCATCTAATGAGTAAGATTAAAGGCATAAATATACAACTGAATTTTTCTAACAATTTTATTAGGGCAAAAAAGACAAATTCATAACTCTGTGACAGGGATCAAGGGTTGGGAAAGCAACCAGGGTACAAGGATTAATGTTGCTAATGATACAGTTAGGAAACAAGCAAAAGCACAACTTAGCTTACTCAACAAGACAAGTGGTAGTCAGTTTCTTTAATGACGAATATGACAATCGCTGTTTTGTACATATTAAGGTATGCATGTAAAGAAAATAATCGAAAGCAATTATCAGTTAATTAGTGGACATGTATTTTAAAGGACACCCATGGAAAGAAGGGCAATAAAAATAAAATTTCAATTCTTGGACGGCGTTGCCATCCTATTTAAGCTGCTGTGTTTCTGTCCTGCTGCACCTGACCCGTTCTGACAAGGGGAGGTGTCTACTGAGTCATACGGGGCTTGTTATTTTCCCAGCAGGTACCTCATTAGAGTCCCTGTGACCTTTAACAATTGAACAGCCCACTGGTCGTACAACATTTTGGATACAGATATCCACTCCATTGGCTTTTTTGCAAAAGAAAGGACCCACATGATCCCACATTAATTATTTTTCAGAGATATTTTCAAACACTTGAGTCTGTTACGTGACAGAAAATTGAACATTTATATAAAAGCCAAACTCATTCAGTTTGATTCATATTCATCCTTTTAAATTATTAATTTTTCTTTTTTCGCAGGTATTTTTTGACTGCTTGAACACTGTGATATTTGTACTTTTTGCAGACACTCATCCCTGAGTCCCTCACAATTATGACTGTGACTTTTAGATCTTTGTTATTTTAGATTCTAGACATTACATGCTGACTTTTTACAATTTCACATTCCTTAAATCTTCAGTGATGTAAAACAAAATAATTGCACTGATATATTAGGTGTTCCATAACCTATGAAATCCCATTTGAATTCATGTAATTAAAAACTTGACTCATTCATTTTCCCCAACAAAATCAACACGAAAAAAAGAATGCAGACAATGCTCAATAATAATATCCCATTTTGTCTTTGGTATTCTGCATCTTGAATCTCATTAACAGAAAAAGACATTGAGGCAAAAATTGCACTGCAGAGAACTAACCAAGAGAAGTTTCATCCCTTACTGTGGATGACCTCCATCTCAACCAAGTACAAATGTTTAGTTCTCTGAGTATTTCACTCTATCCTTTTAATCACAATGTTCTAACTCTCTAAATATAATGGCAAATTAATTTAGTACTTTCAAATATTTCTTTTTTTTTGTACAGCAGTGTAAGCTATCTTACAGTATCTCACTTTCTTTCATCAATGAGCACAAAACTTACATCAGTTAACAGAATAGAAGCCGTCAGATAATAGAAATAGTAGAAAACTGTATTTCATAAAGTGAAAATTCAGTATTTCCAGACAAAATGGTGCTCTTAGTTCCCAGAAGAAGTGTCGTCGGCTGTTGAATCGGTTACAGTCCCTGCTTCCTCAAATTAAAACATTTACTGTAAACTGAGGATTTTCTCTCAGGGTATTTATAGTTTAGAAGTAAAAATAACTTCTTTTTTTTTCGCAAGGCCTGTCTTTCTTTACAATGACATACTGCAGTGTTCATGAAAACGTGTTGCATCGTTCCTTACCACACATTGTATCAATGTTGTCAAAGCTCATTTGCTCTTAATTTGTTAATTATATTATGGTTTTATTTTGTTAACTTTATTTCAGGTACATTACATCAACCTGATCATCTGCATACTGTCCTTACCTGAAGCTAAACCAACACACACATAATGTACTAAAACTACATATATTAATATCCCATACAGATATCATTTATCAGGATAATAATTTCCAGTACTGTCTTTGTCCGGTAGAATGAATAGCTCTGTGTTATAAACAAGGCAGAAACATGTTCCAATAGGACAAAGAGTGACTGAGGAATAGATAATCTTATAAATATGCCTTATTGTATCAATGTTAAGTTAAATATATTGGTCAGGGATTCCTCTACAGATTTACTTCTTTCAACAATACCTAAACTATGAGCCAACCTCCGCCAGCTTTCTGAGCTTTTCCTCAATTAAACAACCATTTATCTATCATGTTCCAGTTCCCTCCCGCCATGCCGCACCCTGTACTTATAGAAGTAATGGGCTTACCCATCCAGTAACAGAAAAAGGCTGGAACAGCAATAAAAAAGATGTTTAATTTGCCCCCAGTTTCAAATCTGTGTGATATGGTGGATTGCACACATAATTGCAGGGAGCAGGGACAGTAATCGAGATGGAAGAGAGATGCCCTTGGCTTAGCTGGTTGGTTAACAATAGTATCTATCTCTTTCTTCTCACTTAAGGATTTCTTCCTTCTGGCATCAACAATAATTTGACTCAGTCTCAAATGAAAATTTTCCTGAGTTTTTCTGATCACACATTCGAGAGTCAGAGTTATGTGAAAATTCAGAGTGCTCTTGTGGGCAGTGTACATAAAATCATTAGAGTTTACAGCTTGTCTGAATGTGCTATAAAGGGTCATCAGAAAGATGATTTCTGGTGACTTTGAACTTTGGTATGAGGATGATTTAAAAAAGAAATCTGCAATAGACTGTAAGTTTTGAGAATTTTAGAGTTCAGAGAATTAGGAGGATATCTGAGGAGAATATAACAGCTGCTCAGAACAGGGTCTCAAAGGTGTTACTTGTTGCCATATCAAAATTATATTTTCATTCTAATTGATTTTCATAGTTTGGGATAATGATATACAAAGAAAATATTTTGCAATGCTTCATTTCAGCTAATCATTAGCTGGAACTTAAAGGTTGGCCAACACAAAGAGCAGGGCTGTTAAAAATGATGATAATTTCAAAATGCCAAGCGTCAAAGTATCAAACAAATCTGACAAAATTCAACTGTTGAGATGAGGTTCTTCAACAGAGAAAGTCGGGACAATGTCCATTGCTGTTGTCTCGTATAAGCCTTTCACTTTAACTTCTTTCACATGTTTAGATTTGAGTTAGCTCTGGTAGGACACAGTTGCTCTTCGGTTACCCTGCTCTGTGTAGTTGTAGATATCATGCCCTGTCAAAATGTACTACTTCACAAAGTAGCATTTCATAAAGAAAACAGGAACAGCCCCTTAGCCCCTTATACATAGCTGGCATTCACATACTTTCACTCTGTGTTATATTTAATGCCATCCATCAGATGGACAGATCAAATAAGCTCAATGGTTTATTTTCAATTTCATGCTTTTTTGGTTTAATCAAAATGTTGGACGTGGATGAACTACTACCCGAACTATTGCAGCTCCAAAAGGGTATGGTGACTGAATCCAGCTGTCATCCGTACATCATAAACATATTCACCATCCTTATTTATCCTTCATACGCTAATGGGGCTCATATGTTTTGTGGAAAGCATGACAGAGAAAATGTCTGGATTTTTATTCAGGGAGGCGCTACACAAAAGCTAGAGTTAAATACACTGGTTGTTTGTGTAGTGCAGTGTCCGTAGCAACCAGACAGCTATATGCTCACAAAGGAGGAAAGTAAAAACTCCACACTTAAACAAAACACCATCATCTTGCTGTGAGGTGACAGTTATGACCAAAAAAACCCCCAAACAGCCCTGTTTTTAAAACCATTTCGTTGTAAACAGGCTGTAGATAAGAAAAACAAGAAAAAGATTGACTTTATAGATAAAAAACTAAATCATTAATTAGAAAAAATGATACATTTTCCTCAGCATATTCCCCTTAGCGAGGTTTTATCAGCATTAAACACAGAATCTTTACAGCGCAGTGACCCTTTGAATTACTTCTCCCAAAACTCAAAATAGTCATGCTGATAATATGGCGAGCAAGACATTGACAGGCAATTCTCAGTTAAATATATCCAGGCGGATTCTGACTGTTGGTTAATTCCTGGCTCCAGAGGAGTCCTCAGCTGACAAGAGTGACCCTGTCTCTCTGATGGCGTGGATGAAAATAGGCTTTGACCCAAGGCCAACCATTATGATGATTAGATTGACAAGTTCAATTCCTCTGTAGAGGTCTCTAATACAACCTCAATTAAACTGTCCAAGTTCCCTGGACATCCCAAGGCGAGCAGAACTCTCTGGTCTTTACTTTCAAAACAACTCATCATCATGTGCGCACAATCACGCCCATATTCATCTCTGGACATTTTAATTTCACACGCTTTTGGTTTTTGCTGTTTAAATCCAGGCTGTGATTCATGAGATGCACGACGCCTCGGTGGAGATTTTTCATCATAAACGCAGCTGACTGCAACATTTCATTGCGATCGGTGGGTCATTCCACAGAATAGATAAAGATAATCAGGAGAAAGTAATAACGGGGTAACATTTGTGGGGGTGGGGGGGGGATGTTTGGAGTCCAGAATTCGGATACTCCTTCGCTAAATGTTTATCATGTGGAAATGATCAAATCAAACAGCTCTGTGAGGAAATAAACTACAGCTCATCTATTTCTAGTTATTTGCCCTCATAGCCATTTCTAATATGCCGTGGTGTTTTAATAAACTGCCTCTGAGGTAAAACCCCGCTTTGCAGAGGCGGTTTGCTCTCTCTTTCTCTTGTAGCAACAGCAGCGAACAATTTGCTCCTTTTTAAGACTAAGCACAAACAGGAAAGAAAGTGAGGGAATGAGCTGAGAGTTATGCATTATACAAAAGGGAAAACACCTAAAGAGCATCAGGACGAAAAACAAAATAGTCTGCACTGCAGCATGATTCAATTCTCTTTTTTTTACGGGGCCTTGGGAAAGCAGGAGAATGTTAACTTAGTGGGGGGATTGATTGAAGGGACACGGTGGCGTGTTTTTCTTCACATATTTTTCACTTGGTCTTAGCCAAGGCTGGATGTTTTACATCGTCCATATATCAAAGCTACATTTTCAAGACAAACTACAAGAAAAAGAGTGGCTCTAAGTCAGATTTCTGGACTCTAAGGGCTTCTGTAAAAGCCACTTTGCTTGGTGGCATTGATTTGTGGAGGAATGGCTCCAATGGAACAATGTAAAGAATTCTTCCAGACAGATAATCCTACATTTTAAGCCACATATATAAATTAAGTCTAAATGCACACAATAAAAACACTGAAGTATATTTCTTGATGGTTTAATATATTAATAATGCGATGGACTGGTGGACCGTAAAGGGTGTTCCCTGCCTCTTCCCAGTTGAGTACTGGGATTGGTTGCAGTCCCCCAGTGACCCGATTTGGGAATAAGCGGTTCAGAAAATGAATGGATGATAATAATATACTGTTTCTTGCCATGTTTATTTAAAAACTCCTAAAACAAATGCAGAAGCAAAATATCCCGTTGATCATTTATCAGAATTTGTCCTTTTGTCATCTGAAAAATGTAAACTGCTATTTTGTTTCTGAATTATAAAGCCAAGAGGAAATAAATAATGATTTACCAGTGTTTCTCATTACTGAGATCATATACAATGCCTTTCATTTTTATCTCTTTTTAAAAATAATCCTGTTCATTGCTTTACATTCTCTCTGAGGCTAACATTATCAAACCACCATCACGTAATTATTAATATGTAAAGACCAATGGGAAAATTGTGGTCTTACCTACAGTATCATCTTACAGTGACTGATCTCATTATCTTATCGTGTGCAGAAACCCTCTGAAGAGGAACTTGCATTATGGTGCTCTGCATTGTAATATCTTTTCAGGCCAATTGGTATTCAGTCTGAGGAGCGAAAAAGAAGCGCTATTGCTCTCTCCCTCATTCACATCCTGACCTGTGTTTGGTTCAGCGAGAAAAAGCTAAATGTGTACGCAGAGGAAGACACAGATGGCTTCCCTTAAACCGCAGCTTCAACAAAGTGTGACTCAACGCGCTATATTTCAATCATTTATAAAGATATTATCGCTCTCATTGCCTCTTGCCTTCTGCCCCATCATCATCTCAACACCTGGTGGCACCACACTGATGGAGTCCCTCTAAATGGGAATCAGTCACCTTGAGCCCTGGGTGCTTGTGTCTGAAATTAATCACTTAGTGTTTTGACGTACGAACAGCCTATTAAAGCCAATTAGAAGTGTAAATGTTGATGCTCATATGCACGTCTACGGGTGACATATCCCCTCCCCCTTCCTCCCAGGAAAAAGGCAAAAATAATTTGATGCTTGTGACCATTTTTTTCCCATAGATATATTATTTGGGTACATCATTTCTGTCTACATAGAGAGTTTGGTAGCGCCTGATGCAGTTATGCATGTGGCTTTTTTAAGTCATTCTGAGTCTGGAAGCATTTGAGCATGCAGCTGTCTACTGTGTTGAGTGACAATTGCGTTTTCCAAGGTTCCCTTGACCCCCTGGCTATATTGATCATCCTGGCATGATGGTTTCTCCTGCAGAGCTCCCTGAAAGCTCAATACTCATATGCAGCCAATACTAATTCCAGGCTTTGTCTTTTATACACTGAGATTACCTGGATAATTTAATATGTTGCAGATGTGCATACATACATATATATATATAATCTTTAAAACTTTCAATTGGAAATAAATTACACATTGAAGATGAAGTTTTGACCTACGACCCATGATTTCTTGGGGCAATTATGCTATTGCAGGGTGCTATTACAACCAATCCAGGTATCCTAAAGTGGAACTAATTGATTTGCTGATTTTAGAATATATTCTCAGATGAATACTGTAAATATAGAATACATGCATAGAAAATATTCGCACAGTAAACTGTAACCCGACCACAACAATGTAATTTCAGATAGAATCTGTAGTGGGGGTGCGAATGACATGACATTTTGAATTGTAAGAAGTTGTGTAAGGAGTTTATTCTCAATTCTAAGTCTTTTGCAGACACAATTACATGTTGAACCAAAAGATCCAAACACACAGCAACACATAGGGAAATCCACAGTCCTGGCAGTTGTGTTTAATCATGTTTTTACAATTACGGTAAGCAAAACCAAATTAAATATTAAATATTTCATTAAATTCATAATGTTAATTTAGCTTCCAGGTGGTATTACAATATAATAAGTAATATAATAAGACAGGAAGGTGTAAAAATGTCCCTTTATTTTAGATTGATAGTAAACTTGGATATTTAAATCGAACCCCCTTTGTTCCCTATACAGTTATATAAGGCTTTAAATATTTTCATTGAACCAAGTGATCTAAGCAGTCGACTCTTGCAAGAGAAAAGATAAACATGCCAGCTGGCAAGTGAACAACAAATGAGCCTGTTTTCATTTCAACATCAAATAAGGACAGCAAGAGTCAAGTGAAATGGAATCAAGCTGTCAAACTGTTTACGGTGTACGACGAACCAAAAGTAATAAAGCAGGGCTCGTGGGGCTGCATCCATACATCTATTCATCTCTAAAACCACAAAAGCTCAAACAAGTATGAAGAACACACAAACGCGAACCCCCCAAAAAAGCATCAGGATGCAGGGACAAGGGCACTGGCCACATAAAACTGACAGTTCAGCCACTTCATCCACATGCTAACTTATTTAGAGGCAGGTGTGCACACAGTACATGCACGCATGAACATGTTACACAGGGCCTTTGGCAAGAGCCGCATGGCACATTTTGCTTTACACAAGCTTGTTCCGTCAAACAAATAGGTCATCTGAATCAAGTTAAAAAAAGGCCTATTTCGGTAAAGCCGTATAGTTCCCTGCGTTTGAGCAATTACGCACATATGTGTGGAGCACTGGCGGGGATAATGATGAGGTTGAAGATTGAAGATCGCTGCCTGTGTTAAGGCCAGCAGTCCGACGTCACGTCAGCCACTTGATTAATCCTCTCTTTGGCAAACTCATTTCCTTTTCACAGTGGGATGTCTACATACAATAACGAAAACAGCGAGCCACCCTAACACCGTCAACATAATGAATATGATGGGAAAAGTACACAAGTAGAAGATATAAAGCTTGTGCCCCAGAGATTGAGTTTCAGAGACGCATCTGGAGTTTGTTCCTTCTTTTTGCAAAGTATATAACCTCAACATCACGTCGGCCGAAGGAGACTTGACTTTACTGTTTCTGTGAAAAATTATTGGGATGGCTCGGGAACTTTTCGCTGTTTCGGTGGTTAAGTTTGGGTAATGATGTTCTCATGAGAGCTTTATTGTAAGCGCTTTCATTGATTACCAAAGCAGACTTATTTTACATGAGGAATTCAGAAGGTTTTCAAAAGAGTCTACCAAAATGAGCTGAGAATGACTTGTTCTTTTTATCAGCCACTCTTGGTTGAAATGTAAAATTCTGATCGAACAACCATTCACCACAATCAGTGTATTCAAATATATCATCCAGCTAAGGTGTATATGCCCAGTACTCAAAAGAAAATAAGATAACAGTTCAAAAGCTCAGGTTGGTGTATATTCAATCAAGTCTGCATTCAATTCTGAGATAAACTCAGAATCTGACACAAATCCTGAAGTCAGCGACTGTTTTTTGCAATTTATTTCAGATTTTTAAAAGACACTGGTACTCCCCACTGATTTTTGCTTCAGTCTGTTCTGCCATCGTCACAGAAACCGCAATGTGGTTCTGATACACTGGTGCGGAGTATTAAAATGATGCCTGACTGCATACACGCTGCGTTTGCCACTTGGGAGGTGACGGGTAGAGGTACCCATGTGTTCAAGGCTGCCAATTGATCATTCGAGGTAATGGTTACACTGGCGGACAAGTATTTCCCCACGAGGTTGTTGATGTCGCTGTCTTTTTTGTACCCTCCTCCAACCGACCAGTTTCTCCAATATCAGTCAAAAGTTTGGACACATCCATTGATTCAAAATGGTAAAAAATGCAGTTAGAATGTTGTTGCTAGTTTAAGGAGATGTGAACAGTGTAAATATGTTAGTAAAATGAATGAAGGTAGTACATGAACTTAGTTTATCCCTGTTATCTATTGTGTTTTACCCCTTTTTTTCGGAACCTGAATTTAATCAGATGTAATCACATATCCACGTTTGAGTTGCACATGTCAAGTAGAGGAAAGGCCCCACAAGCTTATTCCTCCACCCAGTCCTGGCGCTTTGAATGAGTTTTTCTATGTGATGCGGCTCACTTCCCAGAGGGCATTCCACTGCGCCCTTTAAAAGTTATGTGGTCATAGCGAGAGCTTTCATGAATTTGCCTGGACTTATATTCTACACAAAGTTATTCAAACTGACAAAGGTACAAATGTTCAGTGCAAAGTATTTGGAAAATCCCACCGTCCAGAGTCCATAGGTGCTCTGGAATTCTTTCATCACCCTTTCGCCCAAGCCTTTGATAAATAAATACTGCCTTTGTTATGATAAAAAGGGAGAAGTTTAGTGTTACACTATTTTGCCGTGATGGAAGCCCCAAAGAAATTCTTGGGATTTTAGGATTCAGTCCTATTGATTTGGAGTTTGGTCACATAGTTCAAGGTTCTCCCTTTTGTCTTAAAGACAAATCGGTTATCGGGCTCAGTCCGAAATAAAGTCAAGATAAAAAGTCCATGGGCAGAATTTTCCACACGGGTGATAAAGTGCTGCCTCTTTTCCCAGTCTCTGTGTACAACGCTCAAACCTTTTGTAATCCTTCAGGTTCCTGATTGAGAAAAGTGGTATCACGTCAATCGTTCCTTTTTTTGAAGTGTTGGATTACTTGCAATCCTTTTTTGTCTCATCTCGCTTGTAAAGATACCCTCCATTTGAAAGAGGATCATATGTTAGTCATGAATTTGTATCTTCTCCTGCAAGAAGATCTGTAAATTTCTCATTTATAAAAAGTCACTGAAAAATGTCCTGGCTCTATCTTTAGGAAAATTTTCTTTTTCCCTGAATTGAACACTTGGTGAAGGATGTATGCATTTTAAGGAATAAGGGTGTTTTGGTGTCTATTTCCTGTGTTGAGCTGAGATTGGTTAAATCTTCAGCAGCTCACAGAGAACAGATCAAAGAGCTGGGATAATGACAGAAGGCTCCTTTTTTTTCTTTCTTCCAACCCTATTGCACCGTCCATAAACACATGTTATGATGGATATAGCGTTACGCACAGGTAACCTGTTATATAGAGGGTTATTTTCAATCCTTTGTTTTATTCAGATTTTGTTAGACCAGGTAGGCATCCATCCATCTATCCATTTCTGTAACCGCGTAGTCCCTAACGGGGTCGCGGGAAGGACTGGAGCCTATCCCAGTGGTCAATGGGCGAGAGGCGGGGTACACTCTGGACGGTCTGCTAGTCCATCACAGATCCACACAGAAACATTAAAAAACAAACAACCACGCACACTCACAATCACACTCACTCCTAAGGGAAATTCGGAATGTCCAATCAACCTAACATGCAGGTTTTTGGACTGTGGGAGGAAGCCGGAGAACTCGGAGAGAACCTACGCAGACACAAGAAGAAGACGCAAAGTCCTAACAAAAAGTTCCCGGTTCTCCCCGGGGACTCGAACCCAGAACCCTCTTGCTCACCATCACACCACCATGCCACCACACCACCGTGCCTCCCAAATTTTTGTATTTTCTTTCTTTTTTTTAAAATAGGATTTTTATGTTCTGGCTAAGATGAGATTTGTTTCGTATTATTTTTTAAGCCTCGGGACATTCAAAAGATAATACAACTACAAATAGACATTGCAATCACTTAAAACCTGGAAATAAATGCTTGTATGTCTGAACAGTGTCTCAGTGACTGCTGAAGATATCAGTATAATGGATCATATCCATGTTGTGTCTCAACCATCCCCAGTCAGGACATAATTTAATTCATGTGAATGTTTTGCAAAATGTCAGGGGTCTAAGCTTATGAATTGAAAACGTATGGTGTTTTAATCAAATTGTGTGCAGTACTGGTTATGCGCAACCTCTCTCTATATGTTTTCCATCTGAAAAAAACAACTTCCCATCCCATCCAGGTGACAGAAATTGGATTAAAAAGTCTGCTTGGATTGGCTGTCTTTAGTAAACTTGGAGCATGGATTGTTATTATAACCTTCCTGTGAACTGTCGCTTATTTAAAATGGGTCTTGCCAAACCAACCCTCTGTTTTTCTGCAGTTCATACCCAGCAGAGGTGTCTCACAGTCTCTGGGTACGCTGCAATGGAATTAATGAGGGAAAGTCTAATGATAAACCATTCAGCAAATATGTTTACTTCAACTGGCTGTCAATTTCTGCTGCGTAATTAGCCCACAACATATATTCGGTATCGCACGTTTCCATGGCAAAGCTAACCACATAAACACGGCGATATGAAAATATCACATTTAATTGAATGAGTCACAAATCCCGACGTTTTACAGGGTGAATAATAAAAAAGAGTTGAGCTGTGAAGTCTGTATCAGCCGATGGCAGACTGCTAATTAAGCAGTTGTCTATAAATGGACAGCACAACAGTCACATGATTTAAATAAGTAGCGGGGCCAGATAAACATGACGGCGAGGAATACGGTCAATAATACACAGGGAATCCTGCATTCCGGAGATGTGTGAATCTCCGTTTGCGTGCAGACGAGAATTGTGGAGGTTGAACGCTAAGAAAAGATTTGATTAGACCGGGGGATCTTGCTTGTGTAGATAAATTAGGGGTGTGTGTAGGGACTGTCTTTCTGTGTGTGTGTGTGCCTGTTTGATGGCATGTGATGAAGATGGAGTGAGCCATAAACCAGGTGGCTGTGGCTGTTGGAAGGTTTTAATATATGCTGGGGAGGTTTGAAGACAACCGGCAGCAAAAGAAGGTGGTATTAAATTGGTGGGACTTGGAATGAAACTAGAGACGAGACACTGAACGTTGTTTGTGCATCAGTGAGGATTAGTGAGATGATCTCCTGTTTGACGAAACCAATAATGGGTCAAAGAAGCATGAGTGGCCAATGCACTTAATTTGGGAAGTAGCTCATAAGAAAGACACAATCAGAAGACGCAATGATACTGTCTGTGATCAAAATAAACCTTTTTTTTTTCAATATCCCAGAATTTGGAAAAAAAATTTTGTTTATTTGAGGAAGTGAGATTTTCCTAAAAAAAAAAATACAACAACAATAACTAAGATTTTTGAAAAAGTCATAACATATGATTATGGTATAATTAAAGAGCAATCAAATGTTGCGGTTGCAAAACCTTTGGTCTTATCTGTTGATATTGTTGTTACCAAAGTTCACTTTCTGGACTGAAGTCAGTTGCAAGATGGGAGCTGTACAGTGTCCAGATAGAAATTATATTATATATACAGTTTTTTTCCCATTCCTGATTCATTGACTGCGCCTTAAACCAAGCAATGGAAGAAAAGCAAGCACTGTTCTGTAGGATTAACTAAAGAACGATGGTCAAGTAAAAAAATAATATCCACGCAATTCCGTTTTCCAATGGTTTGGGTAGAAGATCGTTGATATTTGGTACACGTTTGGGCAGTGAAAAGAAATGTACAGGGTAAGGATACTGGGGACATGAAGTACCTAACATCGTTCAGTAATATAAAGTGACTGAGGTGTGTTTTTGTGGAAGGCAGCAAGAAGAGAATATACCAGGTATAAACAGGCGCTGAAAGGGTGGAGAGAAAGGGGGGAAACTTCAAACCAAAGATGCAGACGGAGGACAAGATAAGGGTGTTGAAAAGCAGACATCTCTGGCACGATGTGGCTGTGTGTCCTGTCAAGGCAGCAGGAGGTAGAAATACACCTGCTCTAGTCCATTCCCTGTGGATCCACGGAAAAAACTGTCAACCATAAACCAGACACAACACCAACTGCTATTTAACAGTACAAACGAGCATCGGTTTCAGTTTCATATTTCTATTGTCAGGACTGTGAAATATACCAATGTAAGGGTAATCTTTGGAAAGAGACCTTGTATACTTTAAGACCAAAGCAGTTCTGCCATAAGACGGTCTAAAAAACGTATTATAGTAAATATTTAGGCTGCCTTCATGCATAGACACTGTAATACTGCATGCTGAAAACATGTATAATCTAATAACTGTGTGCAATAATGTTAGCCTGACTGTAATGTTGTGTTTCTGTCGTGTTCAGCAGCACGTAGAGCACGCTTTACAGACATGGCTGCGAGGAGTAAAAATGAAGGGAATGGACACAGAAGGCAGTCTACACACAGTGATTGAGTGGGTGTAAATAATCTTTTTTTTTCTGTAGGAGCCAATGATAGATAAAGGCCCGTTTGAACAACATGTCTTCCTCAAGCAACATCATTTGAATACTGCTTTAACCTTGCCTCTTAAAATGTATGTTTTGTTTTTTTTATTAAAAATATCTAGTGATGTGCTGAAATTCTAATTATACTGAAGGCATAAAGGCAAACACATTTCTAAAGATACTATACATAGAGGAGATGCTCATGACTCATCCGTTCCAGGATATATATATAAACAATAAAATGTACAATGTAGCCTCAAATTACAACATTAGTGGGTATGGTGAAGACTTACATAATAACATATTTTTGGTTTACACAGAGAAGGGGGAAACAATCAGCTTTCAGCGGATTTGGAATGATTGTAAGAGATAAACAGCATCTGATTTAGATTTCCATTTAATAACAGCTTTATTAAGCTGAATTTTCCTTTAAGTCTATGAGCCATCCAATAACCTGCCGTTCTGTGACACCACTGACAGGTAAAGTGAGTGAAACTGCTAATCCTGTTAGAGTGCATTGTTCTGCTGCCAAAACAGGTATCATCACCGATTTTTGATTTGCTATCTGGCTTAACCCCATTAAAGAACCTTTCTTTAAAGTGTAAGAAAAGCTCAGTGAAAATCTCCACTCTTTTTGACATCCTCAGGGTATCTATCCACCCTCTGAACTCTTGATGAAAACCTATTCAATGACAGGTGAGTTGTCATAATTATCTGGTTGATTGGCATAGAAATGCTTTATTTTTATCAATGTGATAGAACTTTATAATATCCACAATTTCACATGCATGCTCTTCTAATCAAGTGTAATTTGATCGTAGAAGCCTTTGTCTTTTAATTTGTGTTGTCTCACAACTTGTTTCAAAGCAATTAATTGATTCAACAAAAATCTCATTATAAAAACAAAAGACGGATAAATAGACAATGGTTTCATCACATTCACAAAAAAACAAAACTTTTAGTTAGCTAACTTTATGACTGTCATAATCTAGGTTATTCTGAAACTTCTTCAACTATGTTGTGGGCCCCCACATTTAAAATGACATTTCAAACTTTTTCATTTTCAATTTTTAGCTTCAGGAAACTCAAGAAATATTTATCCTTTGATGTTAGTAATGCTGTGAAATAAGTCTTTGATCGCCATTGTAGCGATAAATCTGCACACACCAAAGTGTTGTCACATTATCATAATATTCAAATTTATATGAGCTAATAAGCAATGAGTGGGCATCTATACATTAAAAAGCAAAAGTATTGTAAAGTGTGAAAAATAGGTTAATAATTTTACACCTATATCGTGTCACTCTTAAAAGACAAAGGCAACGAGGCGTATTGCAAAAAATGATTCTTTTTGACATGTTCTCTCAATCCTTTGAGAGCAGGGTAAAAATCCCACACCGTATTGTGGCCTCTCCTCTTGTGCCGCATGAGGGAAAATGACCATTGTAGACACAGGTTGTTGGCCAAAGGTAATCTCCCCATTGTGGCCAAATAGTCCACAGAGATGTAAACATTACATGGGAGAATGGCCCACTGATCGACCTCAGAGATTGCGAAAGCGAGGGTCAATGGTTTGTCCACCGGCCAATCAGGAAAGTGTGCGTGCGACCCCGCGAGTGTCTATGTGTCAGCGCGGGGGCATGTGCAATTGGAACGGGGCAGCAGGCAACAACGGAGGTAAATTGAACCACCCAGTTTCAAAAAGGCCCTAAAAAGTTACTGTCACAAAGGATAAGCTTGATCTCTTCACTGCATGTGTGTAAGAGACACAAATGCGCACACACATTCGCACACACACGAGCGCACAAACCAGCCACAATGGGTCACAGGTGCCGTCGGTTTCTTTGTTCCCATTCCCACTTCACAGGCTCGAATGTGGTTGCAACAACTCATTATGCTCCATAAAGTTCCTGAGGTATTTCTGTTTTTTTGAAAAATAGAAGAAAAAAACAGACAAAAAAAACAAACATTTGTGCCTTTTTTAACCTGATTGTTTTATATCTGCCTGGAAAAAAAATCATGTTAGAAATGCCCATGCCGGAAACTTTGTGTTTATTTTTCATTGAATTTCCTCGTCTGCTCTTGCCTTTAGGGATGTTCATTTCTTTCAAGAATGCACAAGAAACTTTTATCAACCACAGTAATTACAGTAGCAGTACCTATGTTTAAGTTATTAAGGTATTGTATAAATATGGGTGCAGGCGAAGTCACTTCAAATTTGTGTGGAAATGAGCGTGATTTGCATAACTCACTAGGCTGTGCTTTGCAATTATGCCTTTCGTTTCAACACATGCTGCATCGTTCTGCTTGTAAATTCAATTCGGGTGATAAGACTACCTTATGAAGGCAGAGTTAATTGGCAACAGATTCCCCTGTTCAATTTTCAATCGTTCCACAATTAAAGTTAAAATCATAAAGGCTTTTCAACTTCCCTCTACATGTTTTTTTTTTCTTTTTTTTTCTTTGCCAGACTAGGAAAAACCATCCAAACTATTGTTCCTTGGGCAGCATGACTTAAATAGAAATGAAGAAAGCAAAAAAAAAAAAAGAAAAAGATAAAAGGAAGAGGTGATCAAGGAGAAATTTGTGTCTCTTGCCTCCCGGCGTTGTGTGCACACGACTAAATCTGAGGAAGATTGCAAGCGACACGGTGTCTGTGAGAGATCAAAGAGGTTTCTTGCCTTGCTTTGCATACCTCAAACACTATCAATAATGCATTTTCCATTCCTACCTACTGAGCAAAGAGGCCAGAGTGCGTGCACTCCCACATGCACACATACAAGAGCCTACAGCGGTGCCTGGCATTTAAACAAACTGTCTGGTGAACAGTTCAAGGACAGAGATGAGTACGGATTGACAGCGGCCTCAGGGCTTGTGAAGTTTGCATAAGGTAGGTGAGAACTTACATATTAACAAAACACGGAACGTTTACCCACAAATAATTTAGCCGTGATAAATCAATTTGCCTCAGACGTGTCCGCACAAGAAAAAAAAAAGAAAAAAAAGAAATCTGTGGATCCAACGTCCCAGATGGAAATGGTAAAACAATTGCACACGGGAATAATGAGCAGAGGGATTTTTTGTTACATCTGTATCGTGTTTGTGTCTCCTGTTATTTGTGGTTTCACCTGTGACTCATCGTGTTGGCTCTGATATTTAGGCTTCGGTTTCTCAGACGTTCATTGTCAGGCTGCCGTTCAGCCACAGTGGGTACTTCACCAGCTGAGTATGAAAGTCTCAGCCATGACTCAAGTTGAGTATTCGTGCAAAAGCGTCTCTAAAGACTGTTTTTTGTTTCAAAGAGAAGCCAGGAAAATTACCAGGCACCAACTAACAAGACCCACTACAAGGAAAAGCCACTGTGCTCCAGCAAGGTCTTGCTATTCCTTTAATTTAAATTCAGTTTCCAAAGACACAATTTAACTAGTCTCACACACCTGTCACAGGAGATCCATTTTAAATTAATTTCTGAGCCAGCCACGGTGTACTTTTCCATCACCTTTATAGATAAAAACTTTCTATCTCTTTCTTACTTTTAATTTTATACTTCAATCTCATTCTGGATTCTGCCTTAACCTGTAACAGGGAAAAATATTCAGTTACCAAATGATACCGTTTTCCTGATGGTATATATCTCTTTCAGCTACCAAGAGAGGCACAGCAATGTTACAGAGTCACGGTGACAATTATGCTGTAGCTCAAAAAGAGATATTTCCTGACCACTGAAAAGAGAAAAGGGGGAAAAAAACTTTGTGCAGCTTCCTCATGCTGAATTTATTTTAGTGATTGTTTTTGCACCAATTATTTATCAGTAAGCGGGAAATGCTTCGATTCCACCATGATTAAAGGCTTTCCGATGATTACAAACCTATAAAAAGGGATTAATCTAATAACTACAAGTCTTATTTGTTTTCTAGATTAATGGCATGAAGATGTAAAGCCTAACCAGTTATAAAGGCAGAGATGTAAATCAAAAAGTCTGTTAACCTTTCTAATAGCTTGAGAAAAGGCAACTGAACTTTTTTTGGGATCTTGAAGACATTTCACATTTCATCTGAGAAGCCTCCTTAGTTCTTTCTCTGTCCAGAATGTGTACATTACTGGTCCTCAAAAACGCTTCCCTTCTCTTTGATAGAAAAGGAGCGCCATGGTTTGTGAAGATCCTTCCTGCCCAGGTGACATCACAATCTGTTTTTTCTTCTTGTTCTTCTTCTCTTCTCGAACAGTCAAGATGATGTAGGCAAAAAGTAAGGAGTGGATTTCCTGTAACCCTGTGTTGAGGCTCACATTTTTTTCAATGTGCACTGCATTATCCAAAAAAGTTATCCTCTCTTGAACTTGATTTTACAATTCACCGGGTTAATGTGTCCCTAAAGGTCACTTGTATATATTTATTTAGACTTGACATCTAAATATCTGTACAATCGGTTAGGTCTTGTTCTTTTGTGTGAAATTAGCGCCCAACTTTCCACTTCCTCCATGTAAAGGTAACCACAAAGGTGAGACTGGAGATCTGGTGGCCCATCCATTCTTCTGCTCACAGAAATGAGGATTGTGCTTGAAGTAGGCGGTTCAGAGGCAGATGTTAAGGCCACAGGTGTGGTCGGGAGCATCATTTCCTCATTCACCCAGGGAGACATCAACCTACAGCCATTTCTTGACAGGCTGCACTGCTGGTTAACTCAGAATGCAAGTAAAAAGTGAGGTCACATAAAAAATGCACAACAATTTAATTTGGAGTTCTGTATAAGATTCAGATATTCCACCAGGTGTTGTAAGATGGAGGCAAGCTGTTGACTGTTGCACTCCCACCTTATGTATCTTGTGAAGTCTATATATGGATGGCGTGGCCTCCAATTGGCATGGTAGCTTCCCATTAGCCAACACACCCATTAGCCAACGCACATATTGGCCAGGGACTCAGACTGTAATGGTGCGTTCTGGTTATAAGCCAGTAGTCCACACTATGTAGCTTGGAACTGAAATTGCAACTGGGATAACGGGCAAAAATTTCCTTCGCTAAAGCCCTTACTATTACCATTATCTTCATGACTGAGAATCTACAACAACAATTGACAATACTGTTGTCTTCTTTGTTATATTAGAGCTTTCTACCTTTCTGAGGTCGAATGTGGCTGTAATGACTTTCAAAAAGGAAATGGCAGCATTTAAACATTTCTGCTTTTCCCAATCCTTATAGACTTGGCTTCATGCCAATCAAAAAAAATAAAAAATTGAACATGTCATCCTAAATGTCAAGCAAAGAGTTGGAGGGAAATTTGAGTCCCTCTGTCAAACAGCAACAGTTTGCGTGTGAACAAAGCAATCTGCAACTGATTGAGTGAATGGCTAAAAAAAAAAAATCTATTATTTGAAATGGTCCATTTAAGATAAGTTAAGTGTTCAAAAACCAGACTGAGGCAAGATGCTGTACTGTAGTGGTTCTACCTGAACAAATGCCTGCAAACTTTGATAAACTGAAGAATCGTTGACATGACTAAAATTTCAGATGGTATACAACTACAAAATAAAGTTCAAACAGTGCTTTTCCATTTTGGTATTTCAAGTTTGAATGTTTTCTTTCACTTTCCATACCCACTAAAATAACCTAAAAGCTTGCACTCACTAGTACTTTTAATTCAAAATCACCAATTAACCTAAAAAAACATTCATTTGGACTGGCAGAGAAAGCTGGGATGCCCGGAGAGAACACTTCCTCATTAAGGTTAAAAACACTTTACTCTGCAGTTTCTTGCATGACCTTAGATGTCAATGAGCAAGACACGTGTGTTTAAAAGCACACATAAACGGCCACACTTCTAAACCCACTTGCAGCAGGCCATCCATATTAATGAGATCACCAGCATCTTCTGCTTCCCCTTTACTAAGTTTTTGCCCTTTTCTCATGTACAGCAAAGGACACATACTTACCTGGCATGGGAAAACAGTCATGCATGTGCAAACATAACAATAACACTAGAATAACGGCGACAAAACTGCAGAATGACTTCAGCAACACACATTTCCAGTGACTGCAACAGAAGGGACTGAAGGCTGAAGAGTGCCCCCTGCTGCTCCACGGTGACTGAGGTCAGTCAGCCCATCTCTCTATTAGCGAAAGGCTTACTGGAAGGTGTGGGGTGGTCGATATCACACTGCCGGAGTAATAAAACTCCATAGCAACCCAGACAGAGCAATCCAGGGAGTGGGAGATTGACAGAAGAGGTATGAGGATTTAGGCATGGCCAGAAGCACAAGCAAGAGCAATGAAAAGCTGAAAGAGCAGCGAGAGAGAATAAAGAAATAAAAGTGTCTATATCATTCCATGAAAGAGGGAAAGTATTTGGTAGTGTTGGAAAGGGAGACATGCTGGAAACTGTAAATAAGACGGGGGTCTATGACGATACAGGTAGAGTTAACCATAAGAAAAAAGGGTGGAAAATTTACCCCAAGCATGGTCTTTAAAAACTTAGAATCGACATTTTCATTGGACAATTGCGTTTCATTATTTCACACTACAGCAACTGTAGACAAGTAAACGGAAATAAAGTACCCGTGTGATTCATTCGAAGAAAAACATAGGAAAAAGGCCCAGCTGATGACTGCCAAACTCCTGCACTTCTGAGGATAATTCTTATATAGATATGTTTCAACACCCAGAGCTCAGAACACAACCTTGCTCTTAATTGCATCCGAATTAGGCCGACACTCCATTAAAAATGTGCAGAAAGCATTTAATGTGTTGTTGTGTGACACTTAGTCAAAAGTGGCTTTCACACAGCCCTAGGTCTAAACAAACATGAAAATAAATACAAATTGCTAAGGCAGACAACGCGTAAGTGTTGGAAAGTAATTCAAAACCAAATGGATGCTAATGCTTATCAGAATCTGTCCTACTATTTGCCAGGATTTGTTCCCAACTGGCCACATAGATGTCTCAAAGTGCAAAGCAAAGCTTCAGTTACATGAATGCAAGCTGAACTACAACCAAGTGTGCTGACTCATGGCTTAGTTTAACATTTAAATGAACAATAAAGACATTCATTGAATTAGTTCCACCTGCTGCTTTCCCCTATAACAAGTCATGCCTAAATGCACAACTTTGATCAGGGCTTATCCTTAAATAACTCCCTTTTCAAAAAGTCTTGCCGGTGTTATTCAATTATCTTGAAACAACCTTGATGACCACGATGAGAGCTGATAAAACAGAGGTGCAGCTGGTGAAGTACAGATGTGGAAAGCAGAAAAGTGCTTTAAAAAACACGAGGTCCGTGAGCTAGCGGCACCTCAGGACAACATGAGAAATATCTGTGCAAGAGCTGGAAAGAGACGCTCAGACACCCGAAACTGTCAAAGATCAATAAGAGGGTTTGAAGGCCAGCCTGAAACCAGCTGTAATTACAGGAGATCAGAAAGGTTATCCCCCCGCTTTCTTTTCCACCTTCGACTTCCTCCACTGATGGATGACAGAGTTCTTGGCTACTTAATAGACAACACCGCAAAGAAGATAAATCCCACCTGAAAAAGGACCGTTGCCATTTGAGAGGTCCATTTGTCATGCCAAATATTTTCTTTTTCCTTACCTCATATGGTAGAACCCAAGCCTCCCTCATTTCAAATCACCTGGTCCTAAATGGTGGACTCTGTGAGATAGCTACTAATGATGGAAAGGAAGGTGAGAAGAGGAAAAGCAAGAGATAGCCTGACAGAGCAGTGGAAAGGTGGAACTGAAGCTAATCAGCCATGCCAAAGGATTTTTTTCCTGCAAAAAAAGGCTGAAAATGAGAAAGGCATGTTATTCAGAGCAATAGCCTGATAAATAGTTTGTTGGCTCTTTGGCAGGTTGACAGTAGGGTTGCCTCAGTAGACTGCCTCCAAATGGTTATCTGTCTGGTTGGCCCCTGTTTCACTCTTTAAATGGGCTCGTTATGGCTCAAGCCATTATGATGTGAGCTCCTTTTGGAGAGAGGCTGAGATACTATTAGAGATAGTGAGGAGCTATGAAAACAATGAGATGACAAGGTATCAAAAATTCAACTGTTCATCTGGCTGTTCAAATCGTTTTTCTTGTTAGCTACACAGAACTCTTTACAATGGCGTTTAAGACGACACTTCATAGGACATAAAATGTGGTTGCAAAATATACTATGGACTAAAATAGCAATTTAAAGAGCATGCTAATGCAGGTTATAAGCCAACATTAATGTTTATGGTTCGCAATTGCTACAAGTTGGGTCCCAATGGGCCTGGAGCTTAAACCAGCTATCATTGGGAAAGAGGGGTTGTACCCCTGAACAGGTGGCCATAGAAATATAGGAGAGTCACCAATTAACATGCATGTGTGCACGGGGAGAACATGCAAACTCCACACTGAGAAACCACCGACCACCACTCTATTATATAATCTATACTCTATTATCTATTTCAAGTCTGCTTTCTATCTGACATGTATCATGTAACACGATCCTAACTAATATATAAAAAGGTACAAAATTATTTTAAAGCGAGATTGGACCCCATTCTTGTACCTAAAAGTCATTGTTTGCCAACAGTGTTTCTTTGTTAGGTTTTGTTTTTTTGTGGGTAATGATAATTCATAAGCCTAGGTGGATAGGAAAATAAGTAAGTGCACAGATTTTAGTCTGAAAGTTTCAAGTTGGTCATGTGCTTATTAAAAAAACAAAAACCTCAAGAGAGCAAACTTAGTGTTCCTAACCATACTTTTAATGCATAATTATTCATCTGGAGTAGGTTTATGCACCATGTAACTTTGAATCTTCCGTGCATATAATGAAGCAAATCCATGTTGAATCTCTTCGTAATTTAGCTGACAGTAATTTATGCTGTGATGTGCAAAGATTTTTATTTTGGTACTTTTAAATTAGCTTGAATATGCAGAACAAATGTATAACATAAAATATACTGTAAGCCTGAATTAAAAACACTTGTTGCAATATACAATTATAGGAAGAAGTCCATGGAGAGCTGCAAAATCAAGCAGAGGTCAGGTTTGTTCAACAGTGGAGTTTAATAAACTGGGACAAAAATGATTTCATATTTCAAGCTTAGAAATCAGAAAACCAATATCCTAGAGAACTGTATGGCTTAATTCTTCACAAATGGAACTGTTCGAAAGTTATGTTGATCTTTCTCTTTGTTTATGAAGGCAAACTTTCCATTAAGAATTGCCAAAGTTGTTTTTTATTTGATTAAAAAGCTATTAATACATCATCCTGCTTTTATACTCATATTGACTGTAACAGCTTACGTTAATATGCACCTATGTGTGCTGAAGTTACACATAATTTGAAGAATTTTAAATATTTGTGAAACTTTTAGGGCATCTAAATCTAAAACGGTGTGGATCCTTCTCTTTAGAGGACATGAAAGAGCTTTAAGAGCTTCTGACTGCATTAGGAGTAATTGTTTCTTTTAAATTTCAGCTGGTAACCGTGTAGGGAATAGATGCATGTGGTCGTGATGCTTTCATCTAAGACTTTCATAGCCTGAAGAATTTTTTTTTCCATCTACAGAGATTTCCATTATAATATATTATTTAATCAAACTAAATTTTACTAGATCGAGATTTGGGTTGCTTCCCACACTGCAATACCGACAACACAAACACACTTTAAGGCAGAAAAACCAAAGAAAAAAAAAGAATGCAGACAAACAGACCTTTACAGATGGATAGACAGCGAGCCAACTAAATGTCAGACAGACTTAAACTGCATCTCGGGTGCTGTGGTCTTTGAGTGTTTGTTTTTTTGGTATATGTGATGAATACAGAATATACTTAAATCACCTGCTATTCAGTCCAGTGACGGAAACGGGTGGGATGCTGAATGGAACTTTGCTAAGAGACTGTTTGTTTGTAAGAGATAATTAGAAGTCTGTAAATGGGGAGACAGATCATATAGCTGTTCTTTTGCCAAACATCAACAATACTAAACTGCAATCAATGAGCCCAAACTGGATTTAGTTTAGTTTTAGTTTCGCTATTCCAATCACTGGCTTGTTTGCTTTCTTACAATGATCTAAAACTTATGTAAAATTCAAAAGGTTTACATTTGCTGAAACTTCCCCAGGCCCGAAGGAAATTTAATTAAAAAATACTCTGATTTTTTTGTTTGTTTTGTATGTTTTTTGCACAGTGGTCGTAAAGCACAACAACCTTGGGCCTTGCAACAGAAAAAACCCCCCAAATAACTTAGTGACTCGTAATAAGTAGTGGTTTAAGCACAACACTAAAGATGGCTTATCAATGAATTAAGTATACCTACAAAGGAGTTGGCTGGCGTAGAACAGGGCTAGGAAGGTCTGGTATTAGACAACAACATTTCCAACAGTGGCCAAATATTAATCCAAAGTTCCCAATATGAGTTTTTTCGACAATGGATTGAAGCTCCACGACCCCATAAGGGAATAAGTGGTAACAAAAATGGATAGATGGATGGATGGATGGATGGATGGATGGATGGATGGATGGATGGAT
>CAJRST010004446.1:5925796-6008242 GCA_907169785.1 Menidia menidia
GATGGATGGATGGATGGATGGATGGATGGATGGATGGATGGATGGATTAAAGCTAGAAATCAAGCTATTCTGAATTGATAGATCGCACAGTTCCAAAACAGAGAAAAAATTATTATTTATTTTTCTTTATTTCTGACAGGTGAGTTATCGCAGACATCGAGTCAAAGTAACAACTGAAGATGTATTCTGTCAGAAATGTATCTAGAGCCATATGTCATTCATTTGATTCGTTCATTTTATTATTTATCTACCGAGCTACTATAAGCTGCCCTTTTGGTTGACTTCAGCCGGTCCATTTAAAGTAGCGAGGCCCGATCCATTCATCAACGTCAAAAACATTTTTCTGGGACACCTCTGCGGCCCACCTGGGGGAGTGGGAGGCCCAGGTGCAGAGGCAGGTGTCCCTGCTGCGACGAGCCCCTGTTCAGTTCCGACCAATGGGCACGCTTGCATGCTTTCCCCATCCCCCATCCTCTACTTTTAAGTAAGCACAATCTCTAGTTTCTAACTTGTGAAAAATTGAACTATTCAAAGTCTATAGGATTCTACACTTTTAAAAATGTAATCCCTGTCTTGGAGGATTATGATTTGCATCCATAAACAAATGTTTTACTTATTTTTCAAGACATAACTGGTTATTATGATTCATGCCGCACTGCATCTTTTATTTTCTATTTAAAAGTTTAGAAAAGAGTCGGCATCTAGAGATCACAGAGAGGGAGGATGGGGATACGGCACTGCACAGAGGGCCGTTGAGCTGAGAAACAAAGGTTTCCAAGTGACTACCTTCAAAGCACAACAGAAAAACCGACGCTGAATAATCAAATAACATTTCACTGGAGGTTTCATTACTGTTTTTAACATATCACTGCATCATTAACCAAAACAATGGGGTCCAAATCCTTCATCTAAACCTAAAAAGCATGCCAGACACACTAAGCCTGAGCCTTCTTCAAAAATAATGCCTTAAAAGTCATATCAATTGCCACAAAAGAAAGGAGGGGGAAAAAGTTAATAAGCAGAATCACAATTAGTTTATGAAAATGTTACATTTTGTTATGAAATACCATACTATACATGCTACATAGTATCTATCCTCCATACTAGAACTGAGCTATATGATACCTAAATCTACGCTGTCTCATCATAATAGTACAAACTAATGCAGTTGCCACACAGACAAGAAACATGAATTAATTATCACCCTCCTCTCAGTTCATTCACCATGAACTTAACAGATAACGTTACCTGCCTATCTGTAAACAACTGCGTTTCCCGATAAAACTTTAAGCTACAACTGAAAGGAATGGTTGATATCTTATCTCCTGCAGGGGAGGGGGATATAGGGGGGGCTTATAATTAGCTAAAGTCTAGTCAAGCGGGGTGCGTTTTTTCGTTCCTCACCTCAGAAAACTTCTAAAAAGTCGTAATGAACTATGTCTTGACATCTGTGGAATATAAATAGCAAAGCCACAGAGCTCTCGCCTTCCTTCTTCCCCAGGCTCAAAGTTGCACACTGTATTTAAAGATATTGACTCACAACGGGAGTCAAAGGCAGCGCAAAAGGAGGTGCATTAAGGACACAATTTTAATAGGGAAGTGCTTAGCGTTGATGTATAATTGCATTGCTGGATGCTTTTAAAAAAGCAAACACAAACACGCAAACACACGACAAAGAAAAATCCACCTCATGTCGACAGACAAATGACATCCTTTAACAACAATTCTGCCTGCAGTCCCTTAGGCCATAACTCCATCCTGATTCCCTAACATCTGCCGCACTCCCACTGCTCGGCAGATCAAGATGTATGGCCTCTCAAAGGCACTGCTTCCAGGACAATGTGACTTTGTGGGCCACAGGGCTGGCAAAACTATACTTTATGACTCCACCAACAGATTTTCTTTGAGAGGTCATACATCCAGAAAGACTTCTAAATCCCAGAAGTTCTTGCTGGCCATAAAATCAACATATAGCACACAGTTAAGGGCACATTAAAGGCATTTAAATTCATGCAATAGTGTAGTTTGATTTTCTTCTTATCAGATTATTGCAATTGCATAGAGTATGCAAGCCCCCTTTTCTACAAATACAGGCATCATAAAAACAGGAGAGTTTAGAAGGGACTTTTATTGATGTAACAGTACCAATAAAAGTATTTAAAGTGTAGCTACAGTCGTCAGGTTAGATGTTTTGTCTGTTAAGTACTTCCTACTTCCTGTCGTTGCACTGTGGTCTTCTGCAACAATAATTTTCAGAACTCGTTTCCTTTTAATGAAGGCGAATCCCAGAGGTGAAAAACAAAGGTGTTGTTTTGCACACCTATAAGAGTTTTCATTCATTTCCATAACAATGAATGGACTTCTTGTTACTCCCTTATGAACAAGAAGGAATGTGGACACAAGGTGACGATGATTCACTTTCACTGATGATGATTTCACCCTAAGGCACTAAGATGACGCGAGTTGTCCCACCTTTTCTTCTACCTGACTTAGTATCATGCTTTATTAAGCTGTTTTCTCTGCTTCCCCCATTCTACTGTCGAAACTCTGAGTCACATTTATCCACACGGTCATTAAAAGCGCAGATGAGAGAACATTGTCTGGTCTGATCTGCAGAGAAAACTTACAAACATGAAACCGAAAAAAGGTAATTGAATTAAATAAATAAAGTCTTACACCGAACACCAAGAAAGTCCAAGAAAACAGAATAAACCAAGGCGCACACGGGAAGTCAAACGGGGCCAACGAGACAGGCCTGCCCTAAATGGATCTTCACATAATGTCAGCTCCAAAAGAAAGCCAGTAGCATTCTGAGAGTCGCAAATCAACCCTCTCTTCACACTGGTGCCTTCTGGGAAATGCTACAGGGCCATAAAATTCTGCACCACAGGAATAAAAAAAAAAATCAGCTTTTAGCCTTGAGCTATGCTAGCACAGCCCCAAACAACCTTACAAACGCCCTTATCCCCATTCAGATGTGCTCTGCCAGTTAGGCTCATCAATTTAACATCTTGAGAGTTCACCTCCTCTTCTCTACTTAAAAAAAAAATAAATAAATAAATAAATAAATAAATAAAAACTCACAAACACTTACAAAATCACAATAATGTCCAGTTTAAAGATTATTTACAAAAAACACATATTGAATCCTTGAATAAATAGATTGAATATCATATAACCATGTTGGTTCTGTATAGATCAAATATATTTATCATGATATATTCACTCTGTGGAATGATTTTTTGCCACTTTTTTAAACTTGGTTTTGCAATCCCATTTGTATGGGTAAAAAATGCGGTCCAAAGGAAGCTCTTTTCCCCAGTAAACGGTGATTAAGGCTGAGGGAATACTGAAATCTAATCAGAATAAATGCATGTTCATTGCAGTTGCCTTTTGGCTTTTCTTGTCATGGGTCGCCATAGCACGTCAGCCTTGACTCACATCGTAGGTTTTGGCAAGGGTTTTTTTCCCGACGCCTTCCCTGAGGCATCCCTTGCTTTTCGGTTGGCATCGGCACAAACTGGAAATGGACCACCGTGCTCCATTCGAGGCTGCGAATAAATGTGTTTGCTTAATTCAGCTGAAATCCGTAAATTCTCCATTTTCAAGCAGATTGAAGTTGTGTTCCATTTCTGACATTTCTTCCAAATAAAAAGATCTTACAGAGATCTTATGGGACTGGGAGTGATTGACCAATGCGCTCACGGGTGGCAAAAGCTGGCCTGTGCTGCGTGATAAAGTGGGAAAGAAGAAAGAAAGAAAGACAAAAGATTCAAATGTTTGGGATGATAACATAATGGGAAAAACGGTGCATTGCCGCAGGGGGTTGCAGCTCAGTCAGCGTGCTCACACTGACTTTCATTCATCAATCAGAGCACCTAAAATTGGTAAATGGGCATTGTTACACCATGGAGCTGTGGAAGCAAATGGCTTGATGTGATCCACCGTGTTTTCTTTTTATATCCGGTGGTTGGCCAGGTTTGTGTGCATTGCTTGCCATGATACAATATGGAAGTAACAACCACAAAAGTCAAATTATTGGAGGGCAGACTGATGCCTTGGTCAATATTCCACAAGGGAATGTTTTCATTCTACCATTCATGAGTTACTTTGACACACTTCCAAAGTCCCCCTACCATGGAGATGTCCATGATCTCTTCTTGTAGCATAATGTACCCTGACAGACAGCCAAATTGGTTAAAAATTATTTGAGAAACACAACATGTAGTTTAACACCGACTCCAAATAGTTAAGATCTGTTTTTACAGCTCGTTTTGCATTCTCTTTACTGCAGATACTTCTTATCTAGACTTACACAAATTCTCCAGTGTTTCCATTTCTCATATACAAGAAACACAGCCAAACTGGAAAAAACTATCTGCAAACCAAGTATGCCTACATTCTGCCTTCTGCCTCTCTAAAAATAACCAATGTATTAAGTCTGATAATCTAAATGTCAATTGTACACTGATTTTAGTGTCTTTTAAATGATGTAGACCTGCTGATAGCAGTGTCGAAAACCACGCAAGCCTTTTTTTATTTATAACAGGGTATAGATGTAGCATCCTGATGCTTTTAAGCTTGCTGCTTTTTCCAATAAAACTAAATGAACTCTCACCTTATGGAGATATTTTACAACAGCAAAAAAAGACACAAAAAAATCGATCTGGTTTTTGTTGTTTGCGTTTCTTTACATAGCCTAAACTAGGAGCGCAGTAGTTTGGGTTCCCCTTTAACCTCTGCGTGTACGTGCCTCACCTCTTTTTCTTTAGAGTCCCTCTCTCCTTTCTCTGATGGTGTTGTTCACGTTTTCTAACTTACTCAACACCTCTCCCTTGACCCTTGTGCTCCGCTGGAGGTGCTATATTTATTCAGTACGGAGAGAAGTCCACTGGACTGTATTTCATTTTATTCAGCAATAGCATCTCAAACCAATCTTCTTTTAAGAAACAAAGATGAATAAAATTACACGCCTTGTACAAAACATACATTAAAATGCTGTTTTGAATATTTGTGAATATTTTGTCCATTTACAGGAAATTGTGAGACTGTTTTTTCTCGGTTTGCTATAATGTCGAGATATAATTTTGAAATGTTTTTTTTTCCTGTTAGTCCTCCAGTGTCATACAGTAAATCATTGCTGAAAAGAGGTAAATGGGCTGGTAATAGTAGCTATTATCACTCAAATGTAATCCATACTTCAAATGAGACAGGTGCAGTGTGATCATTATTACCCCTGTCTGTGTAAATAAAGCCATATACAAGAGCAAAGTTTCAAATTATACGTTTAAGATGTGTGATCCAGTCCTTAGCTGCGGGGTGTTTTCTTTCATCTAAGACCTTTTTGCTTTTCCTCTCTGTCCCCCATTGTTATTAATTCTCTCCGTCTCCCTTTCTCTCTCTCTAAACTGGCCCGTGCTACCTTTTCTGCACGCCGCTTTACCGCCAGCTTTCCTTAAGGTATTATCACACATCAGCTTTGAACAACGTCGAGGGAATCAGGTGTAAAAAATTGTCTGCAGTTACTTTTTCACACATGTGGCACCCGACAGCAGATGGCTTGAAGTTTTCACAGCTGGAAATGTCTGGTTAAGGCCTGTACGAAATACAGAAGAGAGGACGTGATCCTGGTGATACGTTTGTGAGGATGGAACCGATTATGACCAAATTACAAAGCTGGATGCTTTTTTAATTGATGTGTGATTTATGAAATATGAAAACATTGTTTTTTAGTGTGGTTTATATTGCTAAACTGAATATCCAAAGTTACTATACCGAGGAAACAGGAGAAATATTTCAGCAAACGTAATTTCATCTAAATGTTTTAACAAGCACACCTTCAACAGGGATCCTTCCCAGTCTCATTATTTGCTAATTCTTTTGTCAGGATTAGTTGTTGGTTTCTTTTTTTATTCAGTCACCAACATTAAAACACAACTAATGCACATGGCGTAGAGGAATTGTTCACAATCCTCAGGATTGGGATATGATGCTTAACTGTTTGTCTCTTGTCTCTTTCTCTCGCTCTACCATAACCATAACCCTGTAGAATTTTCCCTTTGATGAAATTTGAAAGATGCATCAAACCCAGCCTGAGAGGGTTGATGTGAAAGAGACTTGATATTCTTACCCAAGACAGTCACCATCTTTCTGTCTGAAAACGTTCTTTCCGTCCTGTGGCTGAGCTGTTGTCATGGTAAGGTGATACAGATGCCCCACTCAGTGGCCTCGTCTCTAGCCTTCAAAAT
The DNA here is from genome assembly GCA_907169785.1 of Menidia menidia. NCBI lineage: Eukaryota > Metazoa > Chordata > Actinopteri > Atheriniformes > Atherinopsidae > Menidia > Menidia menidia. The sequence goes on from CAJRST010004446.1 coordinate 5,932,045, forward strand.
AAAGCCCGCTCTCAGGAAAGTTCCAGTAAGAGGGACAGAAGAGCTATTGAGTTGTTCTATCTCGTTCTCTCTATTATTTCTCACATTACTGTCGAAGCTCTTTTGAGCTGCTTTCTTTCATCACTTATTTCATCCATGCACTCCTCCACTCTGCTCTTTAATTTCCTGTGCATGAAAGATTCATCTGAATCATTCAATAATTAATTGGAAAAGCACAGTTGAAAAGTGCAGCAAGCACCCTTTACTATCGTAGCAAGGCTCCAAAAGACAAAGGAGGCTAATCTCCGGCGTATTGTCTTCTTTTTCACCAATTTTCTCCCATTTTCAAACTACTTTTGTGACAATTGTCCTTGTATTTTTTCATTCTGTCCAAAAGTCTGAATGAGAACTGATGAACCAAAACATTTGTCAGTATAGTGATTGAATTATTCATTCAGGGAAAACATCCATAAGACCTCCATACAATTCTAAGTTTCATAGAGTTGCACGAATAATTATGAATGCAGCTAATTAAAAACAAATTACGAGCCAAAAATATCTAGAATGTAAACATTCATGGTTAATGTCTTTAAAAATTCAGAGGACACCTGAACAGAATAGAAGATAAATAAAAGTACAGGTACATGGCATTCTTTGACCTACACACTTTTTCTAATTTTGGTTTCGTTCCAGTACCCGAGGATCCTCACAACACGTCACTGTCACTGAAAACAGCCTCATTCTTCTCAATGTCCTTTAACTTCTCCTCCCTGAAGTCATGCTTTGCTTGGGGATATTTACTGATAAAAAGCAATGTCGAGGCTGAGAGAAAAGCCTCCTTCCACTTGCGCTGAATACCTGCATTAAGTAACCCCGCTGCATACACTGTTAAAAAAATAAATAAAAACAGTCTACCTCCATGTTCAGTTTCCTCTGGAGGGTTGTGTTGAACTATGCTCAGCAAACCGAAAAAACGTTGCCCTTCATTATTTATTTTTCAAGGTATGGAGGTATGTTTACCTCAAATCATTTAGGCTTTAAATTCTGTTAGTTTAAGCATTAACTGGGCTTCACACTCCTTAATCAAGAGAAGCAGAAAAACCTGGCATGTCACCTTCTTTCTTTACTAGCTTTATAGATTCAGTAAATGATGCAGAAAAATGGTTTAATATGTTAGAAGTTCAACTCAAGCAAGGGAGTAAACTCAAGCAAAGAAATACCAGGTCCCCGTGCATTATGAGGAAATCATATGGCAATTTTAAAAACAAGAGTCAGACCTGTTTTCTAGTCCTAAACCCAATCGAAACCCATTATGTCTCGCCTATGTGAGGAAATGATCTGCATTTATATAATCAAGTCATTTTAAACGTGTAAAAGTGGAATTACAGCTTTCTAATGTGCTTTTCTAATGTGCACCGCTACTTAAATCTTTCTAATAATCTTTGTTTTCTCTTTGTTTGCAATCTTTCTTTTAACACCAGTTTTTTGTTGTTGTTTTTTTTCGAGGGGGTAGCGAGCCCTACATTAAAAGTAAAATACAATGTATTGATTTCCTTTTTTTCTAAGTTCGACTTTAGATTTGCTGCTGAATCTTAAATAACAAAGCTATGGTGCTATGGTGCTATCGTGCTATCGTGCTTTTACGGCCATTTCTCCATCGTCTTCACGGGACAATACCTCGTCATTTAAAATGAAATGCTCGAAGAGACTTTTATATCTCACCGCGTGTAAACCGAGCTTCATATAAGCGCTGCGCACTACACAATAAGCATACATCAGACAAACTGTCGGCGAGAACGTGGCCTAGAAATGCAGCAGGGTGAAGCAGGTCACAATTGAATTTGATGCGCCACATACTCCGCGATCATGCTATCAACTTTGCTCGATGTTGCGAGAGAGGGAAACATTATAAAGTGATTTCATCGACATGCAATATAGGATTTATGGGAGAGGGCGACGGTTCACTCATCTTCATTTGATCTGGGAGGAAACGTTAAAGAAACACAGACCTCTATTTATAACTGTCTCAGGGAACAGACAAGAACAAAATCTCTGTGTGACACTCCGGTTTTTATGATTCGGCACGCCTCTTCAAGCCATTTCCTGCCCGCAGAAAAAGGGCCACGAACTAAACCTATTTTCAAGACTTTGCAACTACAAATGTTATGGAAGTGAAGAAGAAAATGACACGCCGTCCAAACCACTGCCGGCCACTTTCTGTTGGTGAGATGTTTCATGCTTCTTTAAGCACAGATTGCAAAATAAGAATCTCCTTATGTCCGCCGGTGCAGAGGGAAATGAGCGCGGCCTTGTAGGGAAAGCTGTCAGAGAGGATGAAACGTACGTGCCAGTGAAGCACACCACATTAGGACGACGTGGACCAAAAGTGTGCACTCACTCTGCCTTTTGGTGTGGCAGACTACCAGAAAATTTTGACATGGACAGTATCCGATTACAAGTAATTAAAACGCTGAAAATAAGTCGCAATCCGAAAAAATGAAGAAATCCTCACCTCGTTGGTCTCGTTCACTGACCACAGAATGATAGAGGAGTTGGTTGTCTGGTTCTGACGTTGTTTTTCAGGGGGCTTTTCTCGGCCGTTTGTTTTCCGAGTGTCTCACGGTTATTGATGTGAACCCGTCGGAGGCTTTAACGAGACCTTTACCAGAGCTCTGAGAAGGTGCAAATCCTGGGGAGAGATAGCTTTCTCATTTATCACTGATTATTTAATTATTTTTCAATTGTTGCTCAAGAAAAGCCACCACAACAACTTGTTGGCATGGAGCTACATTCTCAAACTTCAGGGAAACATTTTATTTAAAGATTATACAGCCTACTATACTATACTATAGCCTACTGCAAATAGGTTCATTATCGCACAACATCAATGTATTGCTGCATTAGGAATTTGAAACTTTAAGCATATTTTCCATTAAAGACAACCAGCTCAATATACATGGTAGTGCATGTGCATACTAAATGGGACTCAGCTTGACCCAACCACGTTTTTTATTTTTTTATTTTTTTGCATTTCCATTGGGTGCTTGAACTATTTAGCAGTTTCAATATTAGCTTTTACTGTAACGGACTCAACTGCAGGCCACATAAAGTTCCAAAAAGATCCTGAGCAACTGTTTGCTATTGTTAACACTCACTGGTTATTTAACTAACATGTTTTAAAAGGTGACATGAGTGAACAGCAGAACGATGACGCTGATTAATTGGTAGCTGTTTGAAAAAATAGGAACTACCAGTCCCATAAACATTTCACTACTGCCATCTATTGGAAAACAGAATTCGAAAAATGGCAAATGTAATTTGTTCTGTCTGTGACTGCAAAGGCATCAAGTCAGATTTGTTAGCCTTCGTGTCTTATTCAGAGATGTTAACACACAGCAAAAGTGCAGTCTCCCATCAAAAATATAAGAGAGGAATGACTAAACATTCTGCTCATAACCTTTTTCCACTCCCAGTGGAGTAAACATTTTCTACACTATTTCCCTGAGTTATCTACTCTGACGCTCCATCAGGCTGCTCCAGTTCCAGAAAAGTCGTGACATTGTGCGAGGGTAAGATTGCCATCTTTTTTAAGTTTGAACCTGCCAAACTGAAGCTATATAGAAAGTAAAACACAGAGGACAAGATTCAAGAGTTTTGTAAGGCAGTTTTTGCTACATTTGCCTGTAAACAAGTCAGTCCAGCACCTTCATTCTCCTATCATCAAAAACCTCCTGTCCTAGTAGACAGCATGCAGCTTCAACATTAGATGGTCAATGGACTGTACTTTTATGGAAGCATTTGGACAATCTAAGACACATTTATTACATTATACACATTATATATACATTTGTTACCTGTCAAACATCTACACACATTCACGCACTGATTGACATATCAGAGGCCTTTGCCCAAGGCCACTTCATTTAGCATTTATCTCGCTGTAACATGCAAGCCTTTGCCAAGTAAAGATGTCAGGTGGATGAGAGTATATCTAACTCTAAGGTTTGGTAACCTTCATTGTAAATGGCGCCTTTTCAAAAGGAACAAAAATACCGGCTTCACGGCCAGCACCATATTACCAAACAGTTGGAGATGTGGGTTTTTTAATTGAATCAAGTCAGATGGTACGTCTGCTCTTTCTTGTCATTGTGATAGCGCTTTATTAAATATAAATTGAATTTTTTTTTCAGATTATTGCCCAAGAGATTTGTGATCTGTCATGTTACAGAACATGAAAACCGGCAACATTTTTAATAGCTTTTTATACCATACCATTCGTTGGCTGACTCTGCTCCAATTTCGTTAACTCTGTCTCTGTAATCATAATTATGATCAGCTTATATTTGTCATGAAATAGCAAAACGTTGTTTTCTCTGTCCTGTCCTATGTAAATAGATGCATGGTGGTGGTTAGAAATGTTACGATTCAGAAGAATATCAAGAAGGTTGTCTCATTTCCAGCTGTGACAAACTCTGGATCTACCCCATGACAGCTGGGATACGATCCAGACCCCAGAAGAAGGGATTAATGGGAATTAATGCTAATGAATATTCAGTAAAAAAAAAATGGGTTGCATGTTTTCGGATTTCTTAATCATAATATGAACATTTTACTAATTAAAGAGAATGAAATTGTGTTTAGACAAAAGGATAGAAGTGCAAAATGATACATGAACCCTGACAGGACAAAAATGCCACTTTTTAAACCTGATTTCTGAAAAATACATGTAACATTCTTGTTGTCTTTTAAAATAGGTTGCCCTTGCACATGCAGAAAGAGCAAGAAATATATGAAGACAGCTATATGTTTTGAAGTTTATAAGTCTTTTATTTTGCTGGGATGACTGGGAACATTGGTTAAACAGCAACATCATAGTCCTATAAAAATGCAATTCGTTTAGGCAGAATATACAGTTTGATGTTAAAACAGTAAAGTATCTACGCAGTTATTTTGGATTGTTTGTTTGTTTGTTGACCTCTACCACACTAGTGTGCCCGCACTGAGGGGGACTGTATCTATGCTGGCAGCAGGAGAAAGTTGCTTCACAGTCATCAATGTCAATGCCCTCCTCCGGGTAATAACCAAAGGATTCAGACAAGAGGGAGGAGTGTGGTTTGAAGGAAGGATGAGAGGGTGGGAAAAAGTAAAGCAAAGGGGAGCATGATGAAGGGAGTTATATGGAGGGTAAGAGACTAAGAAAGAAAATGGGGGATGGACAAAGCTATCTCTGTTTGAGCACTAAGGTTTCAAACCTATGTCATGAAGATGAAGAGACATGTTCAAAATCAATAATCTGCTCAATACGTCCTCAGATAGGTTTGACCACTGGGTCTCGAACTGAGGGGTGTATTCGAAACGCCGGTTAAATATATTGGGACAGTTCCCAAAGTTTCAATCAATTTGGAGGAATTCTGGCAGCAACCAACTGAAATGACCGATTACCCAAACATATTGTAATGAACCTTGATCTACAAGCCTATGAGTGCAGAATAGAATGAATTTCTAATGGAATGAATAAATCACTCCTGGTGCGCCAATAAAAACTCAGAAATGCACCGCGATCGTGCCTGGAACAACATGGGACTGATGTAGAGAATTCCCCGTTTTAATCAGGGACACATTGTCCTTGTTCAAACAATGACGGCAATAAAAAAACCAAGAGAAGGCCACGAAAGCAATCACAATTTACCTGTAATGAATGGCATCTGTTATAAAATGCCAATTCTTTGTGACATGAAAGGAGAAATTTCTCTCAAACATTGACTTTGATATTGGACTGGTGTTGTTGTCGCCTGAACAAGTGAGCTATAAAACAGGGATAATAATAATCAGCAGTCTATGACAGATTGGCGGTGAATCCTCACACTGGAGCCACTGGACTGTGGCCATGTAAATCAGGTATTGATCTCAGGAGGGCGGCCTAAATAAAAGATCATAATAGCTTAGTGTAAAGGCCATAAAACATAGAATCATCAATGTAGGATAAACTCAGGGGACGACGTGGCAGTGAATCAATGTGAATCGGTGTACATAGAAATATGCTCCAATGAAAAGGAAGAGGCGCTCTGTGGAAACTGAGTCAGAAAAACACAAGAGAGAGCCACAAGATGTTTCACAATGCCTTCTGAGAGCCTGTTCCATGAATAATTAAAGCATACAGTGTACCAGGTGTACTGGAACATTTTAAATGGCTGCTGTTAGTTCTCATCTTTTTAATTGCACACTGCATGCTTGTCATCTATTTTGTACTGTGTGGTCAATTAATGAATAGAGGTTATTTATTTCTCTTGAGTTGATATCCACAGGTTAGTATGAATGGTGTCATAAATAGGACCATTATAGGTCACAAATAGCCTTAAGCATTTACATATCAAACATGGAAAGCATTTATAGATCACAATTTTTACTATAATGAGATTGTCACATATTAATATTTGAGAAGTACGATGTTGTCTCACAATTTTCTTCAAAAAGGTTTTTAGCCTTTGGATCATGTTTGTATGTTAACCTTTCAGCTGCAACTTTATTAAATATATTGAGTATGTTCTGAGTTCCAGATGTCGATAAAGAACATTATTCGGTTTTCTGCTAAATATGGTTAAGCAATCAGTGTCTTACCTGCTGAAGAAGGTGGTCATGAGATCCTCAGTTTAAATGATCAGGATGAGCCTTCTGAAAGCTCATGAAAACAGAGCTACAGAGAATATAAACTACAAAATTGTACTACTTCAAATTAAAATATTTCAAAGCAGTTAAAGCAAACACTATACATAGTGAATTTACATAATGGCAAAAGGTCTACTTACATTATTTCATTTAGTTGAAGCAGTAATTACAAGAATGTATGCTTTGAAGAAACATGAATGTCTCTTCATGGCAAAACCATCACAGCTTATAGGAATACAATGGTTTATGTAATTTGCATGCTTGCTTAGCACTAAAACTGAAGGACAGAGAAGGTTTAGGCCCTTTAAAAGCCATTGTTTTTTGGTAGTCAACTTGCATACCACAAAGACACTGAAAACTGTGTTTTACCAAATGGTGGAGAAGGACACTAAATGGTACAGACAAATGGGGGAAGAGCTTACTAGCAGGGGTTACCATTACCATAAAACAGCATGAATCCATCAGGCATTAGGTTAATTCTGCCATTTATAATTTATGGGATAAACGTGTCACACGGAGCACATTACATACCTGCAATTGGCTGTCAGTTAATGCACAGGCCACTATTCTATAGCGTTATTGGATTTCTCAACTTTATTCCTCTATTTCACTCTATATTCTCTCTTAGCATCCACATCATGCTATGTTCACAACACTTTATATTTCCAGTCTTCATAAGTACTCTGTGACCGTCAGAACTGATACCTCACAGCAAGAACATTCACAGTTCAAATCTCTGCTGTGGCCTTTCTGCGTGTTCTCCCAGTGCCTGTGGGGGATCTCTCCGGGTACTCTGGCGTCCTCTGATAGTCCAACAACACGCGTGTTGATGGACTGTGGGAGGAAGCCAGATGGCAGCTGGGATAGGCTCCAGCCCTCCCCCCGTGATCTTCAATAGGATGAAGAGGGTATGGGAAAAAGCAATGACTGGATATGGACTGAATGACAACACCTCTTACAAAGTCAAACAATTCATATGCAATTAAACGGCACATTCCAGACTTTGATTTAAAGTTATTTTCCTTCCTTTTCACCTCCATCGTGTAGAAATTACAACACTTTTGATACACTATCTTCCCGTGTCAGGTCACCATAATGTTTGAGACAATTGGCCTCCAATCATCTCAAACCATTGATTCCTTTGGTGGGTTTCATTGCTTCACTGGGGCCGGGATAAGACTTCTCAGCACGCTACTCCAATTTAGAGACCGTAGTCGGCAATGTTCAATATGAGGAGTAAGGCTCTATTGCTGAAACTGTTACGGACATCTGTCAAACCATGGGATTACACAAATCAACTGTTTGAAACGTGGCTGAGAATAAAGAATGTAGCGGTGAGCTCGGTAATTGCACGGGGAAGACTTCCACTGCTAATGACCAGACAGGTAGGATATAGCTGTCAGGGTCCAGAGGTGATCTTGTCAGAGACTATAATCCACAGAGGACTTCATAATTAGAAAAACAGAAGCTACACTACAAAATGCAAGATCCAAAGGATAACAGCTCCTCAGTTAAACACCAAACTGCCAAATTAACTCTGAGGAGCAAAGAAAACTCTTATCTGTCCAAAACGTTTCCCAGCTCAATAGGTGTTGCCTCAAAACAAAAATGAACCAAAACAACTGCTAAGTTTCTCAAAGTTAAAGCCAGAATCACGGTTTCTTTCCTTCTTCAAAATCAATTGAACATGCTTTCCATTTCATCACCAGAGAAGATACTCAGTGATGTCTATCAACAGCTGACTTCACACTGTCATTATTAAATAGATATGCAACAAAGCACAAAACAAGCTGCTTCCACAGAAATATCATTGATGTTCTCCCAACTTTTGTTGATTGTGGTAGAACAGTTTGACATCAGTGACTGTAGAAAGCATTGTTTTACTGAAGTAGTCCTCAAATTAATTGAAAGCTGAATGCATTTCATTTGAATAACTGTCACACACAACAGTCTTGCTGATTCAATTTTGGTGCATTCAGTAGTTTTCCAACACATTTGCGCGTAAAACTTTCTCATCTGATGCTGGCAGCTTTAGTGGGTAGCATTCTTTCTACTGAAGCTAAAGGTGTTTCATATCCACCGAACAGGGAAACAACAAAAATATGACAAAGCTCCAATGAATTTGGCTGATCAGTGTGTAAACCTCAGAATTTCTGCCTCTATATGTAGAAACTTCCCACAGTAAACTAAGATCAGATGAGTTGAGTACATATAATCTTCATCACAATTATGTTTGTTACATTTTCTTAATAAACAAACTCCGACACAACCGCAAAGTCTGAGTTTTTCACCATGAAAGGGTTTTACGACGACGTGAAGGTCAGTTGTTTTTTCTCCCCTTCTCCTGTGAAATTGAAGGAATGTGTCTCTCACTACTGAGTCACATTCAAACCGTGATGCATGAGTCTGAGAGAGCCTTCAATTAATTTTCCCTGCCAGGTAACATGAAGGTGCCATAGCCCTGGTACATTAGGCGGAACTAAATGTTATAATGCAGACACTATGGTTCATTGCAACGACGAGGTTCCATATCACCCGCCATCTATTTTGGCTAATCAATCTGCCAGCACTTCAACAAGATTAATTGTCCTGGCGTGGAACTCTCACTATCAAGCCATAACTGCTTTTCAGAACCAATTCCACTCCACCATACTATCCACCTGCTTCACGCGGTTCAGTAATGAGTACTGGGTATACATCATAGACTCATGAGACTTTGCACTGTACCTAATTTTTTGCCTTGCTTTAAACATTGCTTCACGCATGTTTACCTACAAATATTAATTACCGATAGATGATTACCAGGCAAGTCCTTGTCAATAGAATATTTTTGATAATGAGTGTTTGATACACAAAGCTTTGAATAGAGAGCACCAGATTTCTTTGTATTTCCTCAAACAAAGTTACTACATTTACATCTTTTATTTGGTTCCTTTCAATATACAAAACTTTCCATCCATGGAAACATTTTCTACATTATGTAAGAGGCACGTATTTTTTTATGCAAATGTGAGAGGTTAAGCAGTACAATAACCCTTTAGAACCTGAGACACGCTGTTCTCTATCAAGGCCATTGTCCGTTCTTGGAATTTTAAGCAGTGGCCCTGGCTTGCGTTGAATGTAGTGGCTTATTTCCTTTTATCGAAGCTAACCTCTAGACCAAAGTTTTGTTTTTTTTTCTTTTCAAGTTTTTCGCAGAGTTGTACAGATAGACAGTCAGGGTGGAAGTCTAATCAAGCATATATAAAAATAATAAAAACTAAAGGACACCAAGTATTTCTCTATTGCAATAAAGTTGTGAAACTGTAATTACAAAAGATAAGGCATTTTCAATTAATATCAATGTACATCATGTGCATATTTTATTTACAACGTATTTTCAAAATGAAATTTCATATCACCAAGTCATTTCTACAACTGTTTTGTATTATTTTTGCCTTTGTTTGTACGTTCATGTGTCCATGTCTGCCTCACTGTGATGATCAGCCATGCTATGCCAAGTTAAAGTTAAAGATTTTTTTCCAGACATCTTTAAAATAATGTTGGCATTTTGGCATTTGTCAGATGCCAATATGCATTTAATTCCAGCTTTTTCTGTTTAGCTGACAAACACAGATGACAAGTGAATGAGCTGACTGAACTGTCAAGCTTGAGAGCACTTCCTCTCTCCTCTGCCCTCTTGTAACTTAACATCCACGTGTACTCCCTCCCAGTTTTAAAGCTTTCAACTGAAAAAACGTTGTTTTAAATAAATCAATGTTGGCCTGACAAACTAAAAATCAAGTGCTTCTAAAGGTTTAAAGTTACAAATGTCCATTGATATGCTCAACTTTCAAAACTGAAAAACAGCTAATCAATTTTACATCTATTTCAGTTAATGTCAACTCTCATTTGGAAAGACTAAATAGTCTTTAAATGTCCTGTCATTAAATTCCGTACATCTCAAGCAGGAGCATGGCATTTCTACGCTGTTTCATTGGACATGGCATTTATCTAAAATCAATAATCCACTACCCCCTTTGGTCTTTGGACCCCCTTTAAGAACAAACAGTATGCACACAAAGTGCACATCAATTTGTGTAATAAATTGTCTAATAGTCTTCTCGTGAAACCTACCAGTACCTGCTTGTATGTTTAATTGTTAACATTTGAATTATCATGTACATGTATGCCTCCTTTTTTTAAATACAGTTCTATAGAAAAGTGGTGACTCCAGAATGTAAATCTATGACTTTATTACTGCATCCTGCTGTTATCATTCTAAAGTATGAAGCTGTCCAGTGTTCATCATATACTTTATGCAGCCCATTCAGGTCCTGTGAGACATACTTTACAGTGTCTGTGTGTGCATGTTTAGCCTATAAAGATTTTTTATCAACCTCAAAGTGAGCACTGACGGATGACATAACTTGAAACTGACTATGTTAGAATGTGTCACGTTTATTTATAACTTATGATGTCAGAATACGTCCAACTCATTCCTTTAAACTAATTCAGCGATGAATCATTCCAATGATGTATTTGAGGCTTTCAGTCATGAGCCATTACGTTTTACTGATTCTATTCCCTTGTAATCTTTTCCCACATGCATATTATCACATGACCGCACAGAGGTGTGAATGCTGTCAATGCAAATAACAGCTGTACCAGTTATTTCCCCGGAAAAAACACACACAAAACATAATGAAAACAGAAAGACAACTCGTAAAGTATAACACAGGGCCACCATAAGTTCTACTGATTTGAGTCTCCTCTATTCATTTAGCCTCCAAGTCAGTTAGTTGTTTTACGCCATAGGCTTTCACTTGATGAGGACAACTAAGTCCCAGGCAAATGGGTTAAAAAAAACATGAACAAGTGATGTTCACAAAGTTTTGTTATAAATCCATCCATCCATCCATTATCCACCGCTTATCCGGGGTCGGGTCGCGGGGGCAGCAGCCGGAGCAGGGAAACCCAGACTTCCCTCTCCCCGGCCACTTCAGCCAGCTCCTCCGGGGGGATCCCGAGGCGTTCCCAGGCCAGCCGGGACACATAGTCCCTCCAGCGGGTCCTGGGTCTTCCTCTGGGCCTTCTTCCGGTGGGACGAGCCCGGAACACCTCCCCAGGGAGGCGACCAGGAGGCATCCTAAACAGATGCCCGAGCCACCTCAGCTGGCTCCTCTCCACGTGGAGGAGCAGCGGCTCTACTCCGAGCCCCTCCCGGATGGCCGAGCTTCTCACCCTATCTCTAAGGGAGAGCCCAGCCACCCTGCGGAGGAAACTCATTTCGGCCGCTTGTATCCGCGATCTCGTTCTTTCAGTCACTACCCAAAGTTCGTGACCATAGACAAGGGTGGGAACGTAGATCGACCGATAAATTGAGAGCTTCGCTTTTAGGCTCAGCTCTCTCTTCATCACGACAGACCGGTACAGCGCCCGCATTACTGCAGACGCCGCACCGATCCGCCTATCGATCTCACGCTCCCTACCCCCGTTCGCGAACAAGACCCCGAGATACTTGAACTCCTCCACTTGGGGAAGGACGTCCGCTCCGACCCGGAGAAGGCACTCTACCATTTTCCGGTGAGAGACCATGGTCTCGGACTTGGAGGCACTGATCCTCATCCCAGCCGCTTCGCACTCGGCTGCGAACCGCTCCAGTGAGAGCTGTAGGTCCCGACTTGATGGAGCCAACAGGACTACATCATCTGCAAAAAGCAGAGATGCAATCCTAAGGCCACCAAGACTGACACCCTCAACACCTCGGCTGCACCTAGAAATCCTGTCCATAAAAGTTATGAACAGGACCGGAGACATAGGGCAACCTTGGCGGAGTCCAACTCCCACCGGAAACGGATCCGACTTACTACCGGCAATGCGAACCAGACTCTGACTCCGGTCGTACAGGGACCGAACAGCCCGTAACAAAGGGCCAGGTACCCCATACTCCCGGAGCACCCCCCACAGGATACCCCGAGGGACACGGTCGAACGCCTTCTCCAATTCCACAAAACACATGTGGACTGGTTGGGCGAACTCCCATGCACCCTCCAGGACCCCGCTGAGGGTATAGAGCTGGTCCAGCGTTCCACGGCCAGGACGAAAACCACACTGTTCCTCCTCGATCCGAGACTCGACTATCTGACGGACCCTCCTCTCCAGAACCGCTGAATAGACCTTCCCAGGGAGGCTTAAGAGTGTGATCCCCCTGTAGTTGGAACACACCCTTCGGTCCCCCTTTTTAAATAGGGGGACCACCACCCCAGTCTGCCAATCCAGCGGGACTGCCCCTGATGTCCACGCGATGTTGCAGAGTCGCGTTAGCCAACACAGCCCCACAACATCCAAAGCCTTAAGGAACTCCGGGCGGATCTCATCCACCCCCGGAGCCTTGCCACCGCGGAGCTTTTTGACTACCTCGGTGACTTCAGCCCCGGAGATTAGAGATCCTAACTCCGGATCCCCAGGCTCTGCCCCTCCAAAGGAGGACACGCCAGTGGGATTGAGGAGGTCCTCGAAGTACTCCGCCCACCGACCCACAACGTCACGAGTTGAGGTCAACAGCACACCATCCCCACTGTAAACAGTGTTGGTGGGGCACTGCTTCCCCCCCCTGAGACGCCAGATGGTGGACCAGAATCGCCTCGAGGCCATACGGAAGTCTTTTTCCATGGCCTCCCCAAACTCCTCCCACGCCCGAGTTTTTGCCTCGGCGACCACCCGAGCCGCATGTCGCTTGGACTGCCGGTACCCATCGGCTGCCTCCGGAGTCCCACAGGCCAAAAAGGCCCGATAGGACTCCTTCTTCAGCCTGACGGCAACCCTCACCGCCGGTGTCCACCAGCGGGTTCGAGGGTTGCCGCCACGACAGGCACCGACAGCCCTGCAACCGCAGCTCCGGGAGGCCGCGTCATCGATGGAGGCACGGAACACGGCCCACTCGGACTCAATGTCCCCCGCCTCCCTCGGAACGTGCTTGAAGCTCTCCCGGAGGTGGGAGTTAAAGCTCCGCCTAACAGGGGACTCCGCCAGGCGCTCCCAGCAGACCCTTACAACACGTTTGGGCCTCCCGGGTCTCACCGGCATCCTCCCCCACCATTGGAGCCAACTCACCACCAGGTAGTGGTCAGTGGAAAGCTCCGCCCCCCTCTTGACCCGAGTGTCCAGAACATGCGGCCGCAGATCAGCTGAAACGACAACGAAGTCGATCATTGAGCTGCGGCCTAGAGTGTCCTGGTGCCAGGTGCACATATGGACACTCTTATGCCTGAACATGGTGTTCGTTATGGACAATCCGTGCCGAGCGCAGAAGTCCAAAAACAGAACACCGCTCGGGTTCAAGCTGGGGGGGCCATTCCTCCCAACCACGCCCCTCCAGGTCTCACTGTCGTTGCCCACGTGAGCGTTGAATTCCCCCAGCAAAACGAGGGAGTCCCCAGGGGGGGCACCCTCCAGTACCCCCTCTAAGGACTCCAAAAAGGGTGGGTACTCTGTACTGCCGTTAGGCGCATAGGCACAAACAACAGTCAGGACCCGTCCCCCCACCCGAAGGCGAAGGGATGCTACCCTCTCGCTCACTGGGGTAAACCCCAACGTACAGGCACCGAGATGGGGGGCAATGAGTATGCCCACTCCTGCTCGGCGCCTCTCACCGGGGGCAACTCCAGAGTAGCAGAGCGTCCAACCCCTCTCGAGAAGGCTGGTTCCAGAGCCAGAGCTGTGTGTCGAGGCGAGACCGACGATGTCCAGCCGGAATCTCTCCGCCTCGCACACCAGCTCAGGCTCCTTTCCCACCAGAGAGGTGACGTTCCATGTCCCTAGAGCCAGCTTCTGCAGCCGGGGATCAGTCCGCCAAGATCCCCGACTCCGGCCGCCGCCCAGGGCACACTGCACCCGACCCCTATGGCCCGTCTCATGGGTGGTGGGCCCATGAGACAGGGGACCCATGTTGCCTTTTCGGGCTGGGCCCGGCCGGGCCCCATGGGTGAAGGCCCGGCCACCAGGCGCTCGCCATCGTGCCCCACCCCTGGGCCTGGCTCCAGGGGGGGGCCCCGGTGACCCGCGCCCGGGCGAGGGAACGTTGGATCCAATTTTCTTCGTCATCATAAGGGTCTTCTTGGCTGCGCTTCGTCTGATCCCTCACCTAGGACCTGTTTGCCTTGGGTGACCCTACCAGGGGCTTGAAGCCCCGGACAACATAGCTCCTAGGATCACTGGGACACTCAAACCCCTCCACCACGATAAGGTGGCAGCCAGGGAATGTAAAAGATTAAAAGAGAAATTTCGGGATCATTTAGGGTTATTGAACAGGATGTTTGAGGGAGACTTATATATAACAAATCTGGCAAAAGACACATGTATAAACAAGTGAACCTGTGTCAAAGGTTTCTTTTATCGTGCTCACCTGGATCATCGCTTTACAAGCCACTAACTCTCTTTTGAGCTTCCCTTCTCGACTCATTTCGAGAGCACCTGAGCAGGCGTTTGCTGCCAACTTTCTTTGCTTTCCATAACTCACCTATCATAGTGTTTCCGCGGCTGGATTTGAAAACGCAAAGGTTTGACATACCCACCTCTATCTGAGACCTTTTTGTATATGAGTGATATAACTCAGACTTTCTTGATGACTCAGAAAAAAGTTCAAATCTGCATTAAAATGTGAATTGAGAGAATTGTAGTTCGGGGGGGTTAACATCGAGTCCCCATTGGAATCTCCTAATCCCCTTACAGTTATACCTAAGAGGCTTTATTGCATCAATAAATCAGTAAACAGAATGTTAAATGGAGAGGTCAAATTATACTGATATTTTCTTGACCGATCTAAGCAAAGAATCTATCCAAACTACTTTGTCAAGACAGTAAATTTAGAGAAGGGTGGGGGGGGGGCATCTTTTGGTTTAAAACCTATTACAATGACAGACAGCAATCGAAAGCAAGGCTCAGATTTCGACAGGGCTTAAGAAGCAATTAAGCCGTACAGCGAAGTAAAGTACACATCGAATGCAATTCCAACATACAGTGTGTGGCTTTAGACGAGTCACCTGCTTAGTTCAACGCAAAATCGACTTTCAGGGAGTCCAGGAGTTGAGTGGTTTTCCTTAACTTCTAATCAATACACATTTAAAGGATCTGTGCCTTTAATCTGATTTTTAAACGACTCCCAGGAGACCCTTTAAAAAAATGTGATTTCCATCAGAACCTGTCATATTATTTATTTGTCAAGGCAAATGTCATTAAAAAGCAGTGCTTGTTTTAGGTTGGGTTCTGTGCAGGAAATTGCATCTAAATTAGAAATTTAACACATTTTGGCAATAAACAAAGCCAAGCTCTGAAGATTTAGAATTTAGAAGATTCATCATTCCTCCAAGAACACATTGTTACTGCTCTTACACATCAGTGAATTATTGAAGAAAAGACTGGCATCTATATTTGCTGAATAATTTGTTATTCAAGAATACGCCATAAAATGCAGTAGGGGTCTAAATGCAATAGCTGTGGTGGAGTTATATTGCCACTATAAATTCAGCTGTGGAATGATTCACAGACATTTATTTTCCCCAGTTGTGTTTCCTTTGTTCAGAGGTAGACAGTTACAGGTATACAGTTTTTTTTACAGTTACACTTTAAGTAGCTGAGAACTGCCTGTACCCTATAATACCATATCATATCTATACTATTTGATACATAGAGTTTCTGAGATCTGAGACCATTTGCGTAATTTAATAGTAAAAACTGTCCCTAAAACCCCGTTGTACACAATCAAATATACCTGATAACAGCTGACAGAGGACTACATGACAATTTAGATTTATTGCATGGATTTTTTTTTCGAAGGGCCAAATAAAGACTTAAAATTAAAAAAAGATATATTTATCTCTCTGTCTTATCGTAGATCAGGCTTTAAAGGGTCAACCGTACCATAGGAATGGAATCTTGAGTATATGAGTCTTACACACTGTATGAATCAAAGTAGGTTGGCGGTAAAATATTTTTTCATACAATAAGGGTGAAAGATAATCCCTTTCGGCTAAAAATCTGAATAAAAAAGATTCCTTTAAAACACAGTTGCTGCTCTGTAATTCTGAAAAGCACTTTGAAATCAAAGGAGTGAATGGCTGAGGACTCTTAAAAGGGCAACCTAATTGAATATCCAAGAAATAAAACACCTTTGTCAGGAAAGCTTTACTTTCTTACCCTTGAATTATCTGCAGAGATGAAAGAACCTGCTGGAGGAATAGGTAGGAAGCCTCGTGTACTAACTATCTCGATGTGAGGAGATTTTAAATTGATTGACTGACATCACATGTAGATTCTTCATGTGATTTTACTTTTGAGATCTTGCAATCCTTAGACAAAAAAAAAATGCATTTACATTCATTCATAATTACCTTTGTTCATCTAGAACAGCAGACAATTAATTCTGGTCATTCTGGATTACATGTTTGTGTTACATTGACATTATGTCAATAATAAAAACTCGGTGCCAAAGTCGTCCAAAGTACTTGTTATTTCTTTGGCTATTTGAAACTTCATATGACACACACCTTCCTATCTGTAAATGTCAAGGCATTTCAAGGCCAGTGCCCTTTCTTCCTCTCCGAAGTTCAAGACAACAATAGTTGATATGCATAGCTCAAGTGTGCCTTAGGGACAAAGCACAGTGTAGAATAGACCGGCCCTATGATGTTATATCCCGGGGAACTGATGCTTGTGCCTGTGGGTTCCTATGGCCTTCTGACTCATACAAATTCACCCATACACTGTTTACTTCTTTATTTCCAAGGAGAACCCCAAAAAATTCACATGAGGTCTCAGGAGTCACACTCTTTTATTTTTGTGCGAGCTTTCCTTTCTGTGTTTCTATTCATGTATTTAATTATTTCAGCCTCACTTTTTTTTTTCCCCTCCTGGCCTTCATTGTCCTAACCCTCACTGCTGTTTTTTTTCTTTGTTTTTATCTCTTGCTCTCATTCATACCCTCTCACCTCCTCTCATTTGAAGTCTTCTTGGTCTCCCCCTGGCTTGTTACCATGTTTGCGGGCTAAAACCTCTGGCTTTTGCTGTCAACAGGTTTACGTGACACATCGGCGTGTTGTTCTCACAGAGGTAGCTCCCCTTGTCTGCCGAGGAATTAATAAGTCCCTGGTGTGCAAGGCTTGTGTTGGCAAGGGGTGGTGAAAGGGTACCAGTCGCTTTGTATGAGTGTCTATTATTTGTCTGTTTTTGTGTGGATAAGTTGTTGTATTAGTTGGGTATAAATTAAGTTTAAAAAAAAAACACTAAAGGAATTTGTGAGGAGAGCAATGGATTAACAGTTATAACAATATCACTGTGCCCCGATCATCCTTTTGGAAAACTTATGACCCACTGAGGTGATTTAAAGTGTGCATAATTAAAGATAATTGGAAAATGTCAAATATTCAAGCTCTGGCATGTAAAAATGCAATGACTTGATTCATAATTCTCAGCTGTTACAGATAGGATAAAGTCCTAAAAAGAGCATCATTACCTTTCTAATTGACTCGTTTAGACATTTCCGAGTTAGTCAATCAAAAGATGTCAGAAGATGCATTAAAAACTACATCAAATAATTGTTTTTGATGCTATACGCTACCACTTTAAGTGCTGTTAGTTTTATTTTTAGAAGATCAGCTTTGTGGATTTCTACCCAGGTAATTTTCTCGCTCCTAAAGGCTCACAAACAAAGAGCAGAGTCTTAATTTGAAAAAGATAGAAAATGACTGCATTCTGAAAATTGTATATAGTTTTTTCTTTTGCTGGTTTTAAGCCTGTTTAAGCCTTGGACACTATCCTCCTGCTTCAAATCTTTTTTTTTTAAATCTCCAGATTGGACTGGGTCGCTCTTGCTGTGTCAGAAAGTCCAAAGTATCTGATGCTCTGAGATAAGAACACGTGGGGATAAATCAGTGTGAAGTGGTTACATCTGGGGTTATACTAGCAAATCAAAGCTCTGTTCCTCGTCACCAAACTCTGCTGTTCAGTATGAAAGCACAACCAGCTTAAGGAGGAATCTGCTTTGTGACTCTGTGGTGCTGAACAAATGTTGCTTTCCCACTGATAAACTACTATAGTACAAAGGCCTACTGTCTCCACACAGACGAGGGCACTTTCCTTTATCATTTGTATATTCTGAATTGCCACTTTGATCTCATGTAGGCGTCTTAAATCCATTCTTTTTTAACCAACAAACAACTGAGCTTTTGTGCAAAATGCACAGTTCTCACAAAGAAAGAAGAAAGCAATCACAAAACACAGCATTTCTTTACACCGAAATTGAATGGATTGTAAAAATAAAAAACATGCTACATTTCTGCAGTATTCTTATACACATTCAATGAACATCACAGCGTTAGACATATTCTTCTATTTATCCAACACTTTCCAAACATGCAGTCAATGGACGCATAACTATATGCAGTTAAGTGCTTTCATAATAACTACATGCTCAAATATTAGTCATGTTTCTACCTTTTAGTTAATTTGCCCTGAGCTTTTGTTAAAAAGTTACTGTTGAGTATCCTCAACTTTGCCCCATTTAGAGGATCTTGTCTGAACCTTCCGCATTTCCATTTTGATGCATCTATTAAGTATTAAACACTGCTACCTCATATTAAGGATGTACCCGGCTAAGATTTGACTCTTGAATTGCCCTCCTCCATAAATGTTGTGCTGGGAGTTTAGTTTGTGCGTCCTGTAAGCATTTACCTCCAGCTAACACTTTCACTCAGGCAAACACACATTTATAAATTGCTCCTTTATTATCTCAAACATCTCTATGCAGTTGAGAAAATCTTTCTTCGGGTCATAAGGTCCAGAGTCCACATAATCATGATTGAGCGCACCAGAAGGAAACTTACTTCACATCCATCTGAACCCTGCAGCATCACTATTCATCCATGTTACAAAACATGCTCCATCGCACTCGCTGAAACAACATTGATAAGGTTGAGAAGTATTACGGCAAGAACTGATAACAATGACACCATCAAAATGCGGCTGTCTTTTATGAAGGACATCTCTATGAAGTTAATTATAAATCTTAATTACAAATCTATTCAATCACTATATCCCCAGTGCGTCTGCCCGGTGTTTCATTGTGTCTTTTTATATCATTTATCTGGAAATCAGCTATTTTGTGTCCCTTTCATTCAATCGGCATGCAGCCTAGGACACATCCAGTGGTGTCGTGCTGTTAGACTTTGTGGAGGACTGCACATAAGTCAGTCTAAATTGCTTGAATCCCCCAGATCTTTCTCTCTGAGCGGGTAGAATTGATGGACGTGGCCAAAATACACACACACTAACCCAGACCCTAAACTTGAGAGTGCCCATTGTTGACGATATAAATTCCATGTCCCTCTCTCCTAAATCCGCCCATAGTCAATATGAATTTTGAACACCCGGTTCTGATCCTTGAACAAACAGGCAAACAAACCCAGACATATAGTGAAGGAGGACACTTGTTTATATATGTCCTTGATAAAAAAGTGGCTGACTGCACTGTTTTTACACACTGCATTCAGTCTCACAATATATTCCATAGTAAATGCCTTAACTTTTTGTCATCGTCATTAAATTTTAGTAAATTTTAGCTGAAAATAGTCTGTGACAATCCTCTAATGGTTCGTCACTGAGACATTTTCTTGAATGTATGAAAGCAACATGGTTCAAACTTGAATTAAAATGAAAGGGAATAGTTTAAACATTGAATTAATGCAACCATCTTTTTTTTTAATAACTTGAATGACAGATTATCTTTAGAACCTCTTAACTTTATTGCTATTTGTTTTAACCTTAGTAATAATGAGTATTATTTAATCTTACTATTGGGCAGAAACAGTTCTTTGAGCCTTCAAAGATGTGGAAAAGGGCTCCTATAGTTATCTGTAGATGGAAAAGTTAAGAATTGACTATGGCTGATAAAACTGGAAGCAGTTGGATCAGTAAGTGCAAAGCAATGAATCCCAAGCTCTATTGGCAGACCTCTACAAATCATGAATCTACCCCCTACATGCCCGAGTCACTGATGCCCCTCTGCTCCACAGTGACAAAAGCATTGGAAGTAAATCTGCAGAAAAAAAACACAGAGTAGAAATAACAAATACAGCAATTATCTAACATTTTCCAGAAAGGGATACTTTCTAACACTGCATGTTAATCATTCTGTAATGGGCTGAAAATGGTTAAGATTTAAACAAAACCAATGTGACAAAGCCTCCAGGAAATAACCCAACCCCAATTTCGAATTAGGTGGCTCTCTACTCAAATGTAATTAATGTGTAAGATCGCTTCATGAAATCAATCAAAATAAAAAAAACCCTCACATGATAAAAATGATACAGATAAGAAGTTGTTAAACGGTTGAGGGAAACATTCTTCCTCAGAGGTGCAAATGTTAGATTAGATTCAGCTAACCCATAATTGAGGCTATTTCCTTTCAATCATTTCATGTACTCGTCTATCCGAATGTATTTTACATTTGTCGCTCCTGATAATGCCCAAAAAATTGGCGTATTTAGAAATGCAATAATATCAAAGCAGCCCCGAGAGGAAACAGCCTTTACCGAGCCGAAGTAATCTGATTAATAAATGATAATGTTGAGACCCTTGAGATTCGGCAAATGAATCAAATAAATAATATAATGTTCTGCCCATTAACTGTGACGACCCCTCTTTCTGCTCCGTCCTGCTCCATATGTCTCACGTACTTGTTCTGTTTCTCCACCGGTGTTCATCCTCGGCTTTAAAGCCAGATTCCTCGCTAAAAAGGGAGACGTTCTGAAACTAATTAGGCGCTCATTACTTATTTAAAGGTAACTTGTTTGTGCGAGAGCCGAGGTATAAATTATCTAAGAGACGCTGTCTTTGGGGTATTTTGTTCAACCGAGCTTTATTAACGGCAATCGGTGAGGGCAATTTAATGACATCCCAATTATTTCAAGAGTCCCAAGAAGTAATTGGAATGAGTCCCTGCTGTCTGCAGCACCAGCCAGATCACCCATTTAGAGAGGCGAGGGGAAATGTGGGACTTAATGACACAGTTAAAAGGACTCTCTTTGGACAGATGAGCCCTTTCATTTGGACCAGGGGACAGTTTTATAGTAAAATGAGAACCGCTGAGCCGGTCGAGTGTTTGTTTGGAGCCCAACTGAGCACCGACCAGACACCCCGCGTTATTTCATTGAGACTGTGTTTTCATTGATTCTCCGAAGAAATTTACCAGCCCTCAGCTAAATAAAAGACTAATATTAAGACAGAGCTATAATGACTGTCTGTAATTGTTTTTAGGATAGCACTGAGACTTTTTATGCATCAGAGCAGGATCACATCACCTACCAACCAATCGGGTCGACAACTTTGGCTCTTTAAACAAATTTGCCAGTTTAGTTGACCCTGTGCCAATAGAAAAGCTCTCTCAGAGCAAAATGCACTTGAAAACAACGTGCTCGTAAAATATTAAATATAACGAGGAAAGGACAGCAAGTTAAAACAAACTATTTTGAATATTCCCTTAGAATTCAAATCTTTTTTACAGGCAAATGATGTGGCATCATCGTTTCATCTCTTCCTCCTCTCCCTTGGGCTCATCTGGCTCCGCGCTCTCTATTATCACCACCTGTTCTGTCAAAACTCTCGACTTCCTGCGTTTTCCATTTCATCTGAAGACTTCAGAGGTCCCTCCAAACAGCTGCTGCTGCATCTGCCTGGTGGCAGAATAAATTGCACACGTGCACAATAATGCAAATGATCTGCCCCTGCAGCAACACTTTTCAGTGGGGTTGATAAAGGTCTCCCCGACTGATAGATGCACTAGAGTGCTGACTTCTGTATTTTTAAAGAGTTGTTTCCGCTCATTTGTACGTTTATTGTTGGAACTCTCAGCTTTAAATGAAGGGTGTTCCCACCTAATTTGGGGGTCACATTTAGCAAGGCAGCTTCTAATCATCGTACTTGCATTACACTGATTCAAGACTAATAAGAAGTTTTTCATGATCATCATGCCTGATAGCTTTCTTTAAAACCATTTTTCAAAATCCATAAAAAAGGTTTTGAACATATAAAAAATCTTTTCTTCTTTTGAGAACTTAACTCTCAAAGGAAGGTAAGCATGTAATGATGAGTTAAACTCCCAAAAGGAGGTCACGGCATTCTCAAAAACAGCAGTGCTTAATGATGACCAGCTTTTCAATAGTAGGAAAAGACAGGTCTAAATAAGGTCTTGAATTTAAGTATGCAAATCAATCTGAAAATGTTTGGAAAGAGTACGAGGCCATGAATGCACGTAAATTGTTTCCAAATTCAAATTTTTCCAATAGCGATATGGCAAACGAAAACCTACAGCAAAGGAAACCTAGGAGTGTGTTTGCTTGTTTGTTTTTTTTTAGGTAAAAAAGATGGAATATCCAAGAAAGACAGCATTCCTCAGTTGACTTCGTCCTGAACAGGCATTCATTTTACATAACAAAGAAAATACAAATAGCAGTATGACTTTTAGAAAGAGAAAAAAAAAACAATTGATAATAGCTAAAGTAAATACCTGGCAAAGCATGACCAAAGCAGAAACCCATTTTTATTGGTGTCTGAAAAAAAGAATTTCTGCATATCAACAAGCTATAACTCTATGACCGTTAGACAGCTGTATAACAACCTGTACAACAATAGCATTGTCACTTGAAACACACACACACACCACCATCTAAATAATACACCAAGATCTAACTGTACTTCGTACTCGGTAATATGTCCATTTTCAATCGTGTATGTGGCAGCATCCCAAGGCTATGGCCGGTCAACAAAAAAAAAAAAGAAAGTAAATAGAAGACCATTGCTCTGCAACACAAATTAATCACTGGGCAAATTCTGTGGATATTTCTCTAACAAAGCACTGCAAGTTATAAAAGGCAATGAAAATACGTCCTAATTGGCCCTTCAGCTGAGTTGTCCGCCAGTGACCTCTTTCAGAAGGAAAATGTCCAAGTATGTAAAAATAGGAAAAGAACTGTAACGGCTTGCCATAGTCAGACAACTATGTCCCTTGTTTTTTCACTTCAGAGATAATTATCAGTCTTGAAACATAACATACATATGAGTAAACTGTTTACCGTGCAATTCTGGGCACATGCATAAATCTATAGCTTTAACTTACCACACTAAATTCATCTTATACTTGTACAACATCCACATGTTAAAACTGATAGTTTCTTTTAATAAAAATCATATATCAACCCCCCCACCCATTTATATTATTTGAACAGTTTGTCTCTATCTAAGCCATTACTGTAAAAATCTCACATTCGTCCACACAAGTGCAAAAGCCTGCATACACACAAACAGGCTGCCCCTTGAGACTGTGTATTGATTCCATGGCCAGAGTAAAGGTTATTTCTCTCTCAACAAAAAGATTAACCACACCAATTAACAAAAACTGACTGCTTTTAAATCAGGCTTACTCACATGTTTCATCTGCTTTCTTTTTGAGATAACCAAACCAAACAGAGGGTAAAACTGGTCAAGATTATTAAACTAACAAGACATTTGATTTGATTTAAAAAATTCAAAAAAGTATAACCTACAATAAATTATCCAACAAAAAACATGGACAAGTGCATCCCCCAATCATAGAAACACCATAAATATAAAAATACCTAACCCAAAACATTCAGAAAGATAATATGATCTGTCCATCTTCATTTAAATTGAGAAACATTTCTGCTATGGCCCACACTTTATATCACCAGCATGGAGATCGTATCAGCAGAGAATTCAATAATCCCTGAAACATAGTTTTTACATCGACCGAACCAACGGATCGATCAGCTTTTATCAATTCAACCATATAGCGAGTTTGCCAATAGCAAATATTAGATTAACGAGTTGGTTCAGCGGAATACCTTGGGCAATACAGAAACAAATAATAGGAAAGAAATCAGAAGTCCTTGTAGCTTTCTCTGTTTGTTTGTTTGTTTGTTTGTTTATTTGTTTTTCTGTCTGTTTTTAGTGCTGCAGTGAGTTTTTAAAGTGAGCTTTTCTAAGAGGAACACCCACCGAGACGAAGACAAAGGTATTGCACACTGCAGTGAGTGACTTGGCAGTTCACAGCACTGATTGTTTTTTGGATGGCTCAATTAAGAAAAACAACCGCTAGCACAAATGGGTTTCAGGTGAATTCAAATTCGGTGACAAGACTGAGACTTAAAAGGGGATTTTATTGGCACAAAAGATCAAAGTTTGAACAAAATGTGCGCTTGTACTGTATATTCTTTCCTAATCTCCAACCTTTGGTCACTTCACAAAGACATAAAGTAAAGATTATGTTAAGCTTTGATAAAACGAGGAAAAAAGTTTGGCTTTGGTCTTATACAACAGCGAAAGTACCACACGATAGATTCAGGGCAATCGGTCCTGGCCAAACCTCCCGGGACTCTTTGAGTGTCTGTATTTCCCCATCGCATTTAAAAGCACTTTGGAAAAAAACTCAGAGGGCTGTGCTCGAGTAAAAAAAAAAAAAAAAAATGCACGGCTGCCACAGAATACCCCTTTGCATTTTGTTTCCACTTTGATATATATGGCCTGCATCAATAAACAAAGCATTTAAAGCATGTCTTTGCACCTCGGGGACGGGCTGAGCTATGAGAACACGCAGATCTGAAGGCTGCGATGCAGAAGTCTTTACTTCAAAGAGCAGCCAACGATGCAACCCTTTGAAAAGATACGGAGCAAACTGCTGATTCAAGATACCATTGTTTCTGTTTTGTAGAGAAGCACGAGAATGTCCAAAGTCAGCTACACAGAGACATTTAACATGACCTATTTTTTGTCCCATGAGGCACACTGGTGCATCAAAAAGCCACTATAATATGAACACAAAGCCTTTCTCTAACTACCCAGTTCAGTATTAACTGACATGGCAATTCTTGAATGGTGTTGCAATGGTGACAGCCTTCTGTAGGAGTTCTGGGCACTTCTCTAATGAGTGTGTGTTTCTGTGAAGACACTGATTTATGAGCCACATCTCTATGTTGGTTAGAATGTTCTGCTGTTAAAATGATCTCTGCTAGTAACTTAAGATACATTAGAGTCCACTTCTGTGATGGACTCTATACTTCCCAATGCCCAAATCCATTTCCATAATCAGATACGGAAACTCTGATTTTCATAGAGAGAAAACAGAAATATCAGAAGGGAAATAGTACGTTTTTACAATAGGTTGCTGCAGCAACAAATAACATCCCTTCAAAAGTAAATGACAGACAAAGACTGCGGATCAAAAGACGTCTGGAAATTTGACTGCTGGCATGATGGAGGTGCTTTGGATTGAAACATGGTTATTTGGATAAGTGCTTATTGGACCGCGCCAACCACAGATGCATCATGGGGGAGGATAGTTAAGTAATTCAACAACTCCACTTAAAAGTTTTGTATGTCATTCAGGTCACAGTACCAAGTCATCTGTTGGGTTGTTTTTTTCTGAGTTTTTACATTTTCTGTGATTAATTTGGGATTGATAGAAAAACCTTTATTCCTAAAATCTCAATGTGTCTGCATGACAAATGGCCCACGTGAGGAGTTTCAGTTATCACAAGAGTTTCAACAGCTTGAAATACAACATATTAAGGACAATATAGAGATCTCAACAACAATAAAGCTGTTCTTTAAGTACTGTAAGTGACCTTTGAAGAAATGGACAAACATTAACCTGGCGGCATGCGCAACGCAACGTGTTTTATCATGATCTACATCTGTAAGACGTAATTTATGTCTACCAGCAAGAGTCTGTGTCAAGAACAAGCGCAGCGTTCACCTCAGTTTAATTAAATGAGCAAAGATCCACAACTTATCTCTGCTCGGTTCTGTTGTGATGGCCATCGACCGAAAGTGGCCATATGTGTGGGTCAGCTCTTTATGAATTCCTCATGGTGATGTAGGCTGGCAGGGGAGGATTTATTTGCGAAAACAGATGGGCAGGAAAAGAAGGAGGGAGTCGTCAAGCTGAGAAAGCCTTGCTGGGCATCTCCTCATGGTAGAATGAATTAGTGACGTCTGGCAGTCCTTCATTTCAGAATGAGACACGTTATCTCTATCGGGTGCTTTTTATTTCAACAGGCCTAAATCAAACGAAACCGCAACCTCCAGTGCAAAAACCACATGGTGAGAGCACTTAAAACACTGGAAACTCAGGCAGAATTCCTAATATTATTTCAGTATTAAGTCGAAACATCAAGTTGCTTTCAAAGACAATTGGACGACGATATACTGTACAGAAAAATAACAGTGCTTTTGTTTACTGTCAATGATTAGTTGTCATGCTTGGATAATATTCACTGACTGCCTGTGAGCTGACAACAACAAAATCCAAAGAGCACATAAGCTGACACATTGTCTAATTAGTGCATCTTCTTTGTTTTCCTGCTGTACTATGAAAGTCTATTCACAATAATGACATGAACACTCATTAAGCAAAGAAAGAAGTTAAGAGCCAGTCACAAATTAATGAGCATAGCAGACTGGGATTAATTTTACTGGCTATTTTTCTTGCTTTTTTAGCGCCTATTTTAACCTCTTTTCTTTGCTTTTTGCTTTTCAAAATAATCCTGCAAAACATTCACCTTGTTTAATTCATTTTACTGGTTAACCACCATCAAAAATGTAACTAAATAATGAAAGAAATGTCTGATGATAAATAAGTTATAAAAACAATATTTGCAATGAACTGACAGCATCAGCGCCTACATTTCCTTTCCCTTGTTATTTTCTTGTCAGTGTTTTATATTAAAAGAGTCAGATAAAAATGTCAGGGTTGAATGGCTGACTTCTCTTTGAATATATTCAGCCATTTATTATACACAGTATAAAAAAGGCGTGCTTTGCCAAAGCAACAATCCAGAAGTGTGTGGCAGGTTCAAGTTTTTCTTTTTCAGTCATAAGTTATTTCAAGTCTTTTGAAATTACTCTGAAATGTAAAATATTAAAAACAATAATTGAGCGTAACGTTGAAATGGGTTTCAATCTGGTGTGATTATATTATATTCATCATATATTTTCCGGCAGTTTATTTACTACATGCAGACATTTCTCTCTGTCAGCTCAGTTTAATATTAAAGGGGAACAGAACAGCCTGTCACACTATACGTTTTGTAACCTGTTCGGCATTTCCTGTAGGGTTCAAATATGTCTTTGCACAGTTGCTAAATCTGGATGTTACATAAATTTGAATCTGAAAACATAAGGAAAACATTTCTGTTTATTTTTGGCAAGAAATTATCCAAAACCAATACAAAGTTCACAATGCTTTTATTTCATATGTCTCTTCAGGCACCTGTGCCATTTGAATTCCACCTTACCCATTTTCTTTTATATATATATAAACAGCTTAGTTGTGCCAAGTACACTGTGTGACATCGTAAAGTCTTTGCTTTATTAAAGTCTAAGATTCCCTTGGCTGTACAAAAAATGTCTGTCAGATTAAATGGTGAGAATACTTTCATGTCCATTCAGTTTCTTTATATTTCGATTAATCACTTCTTAGTCAGTAAAGCTATTTGGAAATGTTCAAATTGAAGTAATGCTAACACTGATACATTTAATATCCTTAACACCACATAGCCTTTGTGGCATTTTTTCCATTGCATGAAAAACCTTTACACATCTACTGCACAACTAAAACAACTTTAACAACTACAGATTGAATATACCATTACCTAATTTGCTAAAGTTATTGAATCTTTTTGTTTTCTCTGGTTTAAAGTTGCACAAGGGCCTCTCCAAAGCTTCAAGCCTTTTAGAATGCTATCAAAAGTTGATTTGACCAAGAGTTAGAAATTCTTTGGATGTAGCTATTGATCAAATCAGCCTGAATGGAACAAGTATCAGATGGCGTTTTTTGGTGAGGAGGACAGTCTCTTTTCCAAGATTGCTCGAAAACCTTTCACTCTCTTTATGGCTAGCCTACTCTCAAGGGATTGAGTGTCTGTGTCCTTACAACCACAAAGGATGAATTTTGCCCAGACTGAAAATAAAACAAAACACAGTAATAGGCAGCCTTTTCACTGAGAACAGATACACATTCTGTGGTAGTATACTGGCACAAAATTGTGGATCCATAATCCTGTTTACCATCACTGCTCTGTTGCACCAAGAACCTTTTTTCTTTTGTGTTCTTCGAAGTGAGTCGGTGTCATCATTATCATGCTAACTACCATTCCAATACACATATAGGACCACTAAACGCTAAAATAAAATAAAAAAAATTGACATTCTGTTTTGGTTTTTGTTGTGCAGTGAGCCAGAGCAAAAAAAATCATGCCTCACATAATGATGATGAGCTTTTTAAGAAACATAAAGGAGGTAGTCCATAGTTTTGTTTCACCTATTGAGACAAGGAAGAATGTTTACTGTTAAAAACACACACACACACACACACACACATCAGTGGCTTCAGCCAGATGTTTGTGCAGCGCAAGCACAGCCCCGAAACAATGTATGGATAATGGCCTGGCAAACATGACTGTGTTACCATTCAGTCAGTGCTGGCTGCCCTGTTGAATGATAAATTGGTGGCCAGCACACCAGCACACCGCCACAGAATACTTATGTGTTGTAAGTGAAAAGGCTGCCCACTCCTCCAGGGATAAACAGGAAGGAAATGCTGTTCTGGCATTTTCAGTGCGGAGCTGGATAATTTAGCTTCCTGTTTATGAATTATGTGCAAACCCTCTGGGTTTTTACATCGGAAAGGCTGCATATCACAGCCTTCTTTTGCATGACATAGAAAATTATAAATAGTAATGGAACTAATTTTTGACAGTGCCTATCAATTACTGACACCTTGTTTGTGCATGTGGGCAAGTTTTGCGCACATAGGCTTTTGCCAGCAATATTTGTCACAGTGCATGGCCACTTTGCACCTGTAAAACTGTTAGTTTTGTGCCGCATGACAAAAATCAGACTAAATATGTCAGAAAATTGATATCCTAATGGGACAACAAAATGGTGTGTCTCGCCTGTCACACGCTGTGATCACATATAAAAACCCCTCCACTGAAATTCTGTTTCCTTTCATTTTCTGTACCGAGTAGAAATAATTTATTCAATAATCACTGGTCTCAACTAGCTGTTCTCCCCCTGCCAGCACAGCCTGCTTCTCTCAGGCTCGATGGCAGCCCAATTATTAATGGTATTATGAGTACCTAATATGAGAAACTACCTCACACTGGGCTCAGGAGATATAAAAAAAAATAAAAGCTAACAAAAAAAAAGAAAGGGTAAGAAACAGGTGCATGAGATTCTATCTCCTGTCGTCTTTGTGCCAGCCCGCTGACAAAGAGTGGATGGCATTGAAAAAAATGCTTTCACCTCAGAGAGCATGGCTGTAGTTAATGTCAAAATCTAACGTCGATTTCTCCTCCATCTCACCTTTCTGGCTGTAGGAAAACTAATATAAGCCCCTCTGCGCTGTTGGCTCCTGACAACAAGCTGCAATGTGAAGACAAATTGTATAAAATGCTCTGTCACGAACTAGATGAGAGCAAAAGGGTATAATAAAAAAGCACAGGCCATACTAAATGCCAGTAACTAAAAGCTACATATTAGTTATTGGTCCATGTTGTCAGTCCTAATTCGAACATGTATTTCATGTTTTAACTCCATTTCATCTCCAAAAGGTAAGCGTGGAAGATGGGAGCAAAATGATAAAGATCAAGGAGAGATTAGATGATTTTCTTGTGCGGCACAGTTGTGTACACAGACCCACGACCCCCAGAGATTCCCTAACCGAGGAGTGACTCAGCACAAGACTATAAGATTAATCATGATTTGGAGAACGGAAAAAAAAAGAAAAAGGTCGATACACTTTCTTTCACTGGGGGACACTCAGATGTTCAGAAGTGACACACACACACAAACACAGACACTACTAAACCATGTCTTCTGTAATCTAATCTCAAGCGCAGCATGCTAATACATCACAATTACCTACTCAGTCTGGGTAGTGCCATTAGAAAAAACGTTGTCTCCATTACTGCAGACGGTCTGTGTGTGTATGTATGTGTGTGTGTGTGTGTCTGTGTGTGTCTCTCTGGCCAAGTTTGATCGTGTGCCCTCAAAAGTCTGGATGTCTGTTTGAGAGGCAAAGCGTTCTCAAACTCCGCAGACGTTTCACATTCAATTAATTTCCCCGTACATCACTCGGGTGGGCGCGTGTACGCTAAGTCAATAAAGGCTTTGATCACATGAGGGGTGTGCAATAAGGTATTAGCGACACTGTGGTCGTTAGCATTGCCACGACAAGGTGGAAGGAAAAGGGCTGAATCTGAAAAGAAAAAGAAAAAGAACACCCTGCTGAGAGATTAAATCACAGGAAGAGAGGGGGAAATATGGACATCCATAAAAGATGTCAATGTAAATCTGCCCCGCTATGGACCAAAGCACACCCACTGTTGACAAGGTTACGATGTCCATAAAATAATGACTCAACGTGTTTGCTTTGGAATACAGGTGTGGCTTCTGAAAGAATTAGACTTTAAATTGAATCTATTTGAAGAGGCTAATTCAGCTCGAAGTCCACAGGTCTAATCTGGCTCATGCACTAAACCAACGTGGCTCATTAATGGATTCAGGGGCGGGAAAAAAATCTAAATAACTCCCATTATTCAGAGTTCCTTGTTTTAACAAAACTAAACAAAAAAAAATTGAATTAAACTTGATGATAACTGTAAAATTGTGTCTACTTTGTAAGTCGCTTTGGATAAAAGCGTCTGCTAAATGCAAGTAAATAAAGCTAAAGACTACGTGTATTTTTCTTTCATTTACACTGTGATTTTTAAAGAAAAATGCAGAAGGACAACACTGTTTAAGTATAGTCTTATCCTGTGTTAGATTGCTTGGTCATAAAGCCAAAGCCCCGGGGGCTTTATGTGTAGCCCTGCCCTTTGCTTTTCCTTGTGTCCGTGAGCTGAAGTTTTAAAGCCTCTCATCGCTGTTGACAATTAAGGGACTCTATGCACTTAGGAAGCCCGTATCCCCCTTAATAAGTTGAACAAACTGCTGAGGAGTCCGTAGGAGTGTGTACATCCCTACAAACTTGAGGACTCCCTCTCATTTGGGCACCCGCTGTCCGTGCTGAACAGCAGTTAATTCAGCTGACGTGTAAGAATGACAGAGTTGTTGTGTATTCATCAATACCCCTGACTCATCCTGTCCTAAATACGCTGATAAAAGCGCACTTCCCTTGAAACAAACCATGAATATTTATTTTGACCTACATTCTAAAATAAGCCACCCATTCGGCAGCAGGACCGGAGGAGGCCTCTCATGCATGGGCCATCGGAAGAGCGAACTCTCCAGAACTCTCTATTCTGCGTCATTTACAGAAAATGGAGGAAGAGTAGACGACGCGCAATCAACTTAGCACACACACACTTAGCCCGGACCTGACTTAGTAAAACTGCCGCAGTGGTATACCTTAGGTAACCTCTCAGAGAGAGAGAGACAATAAGGAGTGACACACCAGGGCGGGAGAATTAGAGAACATCATTAGCACTGACACTTCATTAAGGAAAGGCAAAAAAAGAGGGACAGAAGGAAGGAAGGAAGGGGGGAGGCTGCGTGTCAGTCAGTATGTGTCCAGTACAGATGAAGACAGCTCAGCAGGAGAATAAAGTACTCCACCTGCCATAACTTTAAGCCAATGATAAACAAGGACATTTTAGGTCCACATCTCGTCATAAAGGTAAAAAGGACGAGACCACAAAAAAAAAGGTAAAAATCATCACTCAAGCAACAGCAGATTTTAGGGTATTTTTTTTTTATACAAAAAAGGATGTTAAGTTTTTTTAATTAGTAACAGTTAATCCGTTGTTGGGGAAAAGCCCCTTTGTTTTGGTTAAAGGTTTGGTTTGGCCTTTGACCTTATCAGAACTGGTTAGTAATGAAAACCTATCCCCACTTATACAACACCTTAAAACCAAATCTACAACCTCTTTCAGTAATATATGTTTGTATTTATTTGTGGAATGCTTGTTTTTCTATAGTCGTGAGGCTCATGGCTTAATGATAACCACTCTACAAACAAAAACAAACCAAAAAAAGATATCACCGATTTTGTATCCAAACAGACTTGTTCAGTTTTGTATTTTTTAAGTTCAAGCAGGTGTGGAGAATCATGAAATCATTATCAACCCCTGTCCTCTGTGGGGCAAATTGTCTAACTCGTACCGGTAGGGTTGAATCAATTCTCAGTCGATGGTCCATTTAGTTAAAAGGTGAAAATCATTGCAACACTACCCAATATCTGTGTTGCCTGGTTCATGAGAATAAATAAAGGAATGGAAAAGTGTCTTTGCCAGGTAGTCTGTTCTGTTTTAATGATAGGAATATTATCCTATGAATAATACATTTTAGAAAATTCTTCAGAACTGAAACAGTGAGTTGTATTTTATATACTAGATCTATGTTCATGTATATTCATATGTAGGTATAGTTAATAGTATGGTTAAATGGTTTAGGCACCCTAAAAGATAAACCTGGACACCAGTGGTGTGAAAGCACTTGGTGATGTTACACCACTGTACTAAAGAGAGAGCAGATTTAAAGGAGAATATTTTGTATAAAGACATGTCAAAGCCAGGCAACATCCCCGAGAGTGTCTGTGAATAAATGCAGCTTCTCTAAATTGAGTTTAAAAAGTGAGGTGTGACACCTCGAAACCCTTCCCGTAGGCAGAATCTGCAGATGGGACTTTGATTTTGGCAGCCATCGTTAGCCAGGAGAGTTTTATAATTATAGCGTCGTTTGGTTGATTGGCCAAAAATAGTAGCATCTGTCAGGTTGTCACAGTTCTTGCAATTATACTTGCTAGGAGATCATTTCCGTCAGAGAAAACCCAGGGTCTGTACCTAGAGTTGATATACTGAGTTTATTATGGACTTCTGAAGTTTTAAAGTCTAACACAACATGAAAAAGAAATATAAAAAATTAATTGTGCTGCAAAAGACTGATAGAGGATGCTTTATAGTCCACATCCAAAGAAGTTTAGCTGGAGATGGTGTTCCTCCGTACCTGTCAACAAGGAAAGCTGAGATTTGTTTTGGAACTGCTGGGTTCTCTGGAGCGTGACTGCTTAAGTTGAAAATTGTCTATATAGCAGTGGGACAGGAAATTCCACTTCCAGTGGATGTCATAATACTTTTTTGCAATATCATATTCTTGTGAATGATGATAAACAACATGGAATAATGATATTCTTCTAAAACTCACTAAAATCAATGCCGTTGACACATTTAGCTTCGTCCAGGAGATGAAAGGTAGATGTTTTTGTATCTTTCTGAGAAAGAAAAAACAAGTAGACATAGGTCTATTTCAATTCTAAGACCTCATTTCAAACTGATGTAATTTTGTAAATGCTTTAATTTTTCATTTTTAACATGACATTTGATTCATTAAATTTTCATTTAGGAGTGGGTGGTGCCCTTTTCTCCAAGGTATTTCTTTGTTTTTCCTTAACATGTGAGTTAGATACACAGTACATGGACTTATGACTGAAGGATCAAGTCTTCAGTTTGATTCCCCTTCCCATTCATTCTCCCTAACATAAAATCTCCTATCTTTGCTTTGTAAAAATAACCATGAATATTTAAATTTTTGTACCACATGGTATGTTCACTTGTAAAAGCATCCCTTATGGAATGGGAACCCTCCCATCTTGGGAGAGTGCAAGTGCTTCGGATAAAGTGATTGCAAAAGGTAACATTTGCAAGCAACATAAGAAAATCTGCTAAACTGAAGTTGAAGGGATTATGTTTAATGTATAACTAATGATTCTTTCATTTTGTGACTTTCTGCTGTTAGCTGTAGCCGAAAGTAAAAGCTTGTTTAGATTAGATAATTCTATCAATGGGGAACACTCCATTCCTGTCCCTTCTAACACTTAAGGCCCTTAAATTAAAGGCTACATTTGGCCCATAGTTCCGAGTTAGTGGACTTTTACAGAGTAGTGCGTCTTCCAAAGCAAAAACCTCCTAAACCATAAACCCACAGCAGAAAAATCAAGCCAGTATTTTTTATTCTAATTTATTAATCTACATTTTAAGGAATGATATATTTAGATGAATGTGAGGAAATTCTGAAACTTAGACTTAGACTTAGACTTACACGGTACTTTATGGATCCCTTGGGAAGACTCCCCTCAGGAAATTAATTACCAGCAGTTTACAGGGCAAAAAAGTATGAAGTTAAATTAAATCAAATTAAGCCAAAAAAATACAAAAAATACAGATTAAGTACAGTGTATATAATAGGAGTTGTGTGTGTGTAATATAGGAGTTTGAGCTGATTTTGGTCAGCATGCCTAAGTAGAAAACAAGGAACACAATAAAATATCAAACATCCCAACATACTGTTTTGTAAGGTAATCATACCGTAATGGTTGTTGGTTGCCAAAATATCATTTTAAAATTACATCCAAGCACTACCTTGATATTACCTCACCATTTCTCTTGTTAATGTGCATCTTTCCACGTCACTTATCCCATTTTGTGCCCTTTTTCTGTCTTCGTGTTTTGCCTGGACTTATCTTGTCTCACCTACTTACATTTTCTCTCTACTTTGGTTTCATTTGACTGTACAGCTCCTTCCCCTTAGCCCTCAAACATCACTTTAAATTTAACTGTATCTGGAAAATGGCATGACTGGAAGCAACGGATTAACATAGTCTGAGGGGAATGGTGGTAACCCCAATTTCTTGATTTGGAACCAAGTTAAAGTTGACATTTCCCTTTATTGTTCCATGCAGGAGCCATTAAGCTGCTATTATGACTAAGACGTTTTGTGATAAGCTTGCAGGCTGAAGGACATGAGGTGGAAATAAAGGCTAAGCCTGATACATCAGTGTAATATGTTTCTCCTTGGGCTACAGGTATTGTCATAAATATTCATTCAGTGCCTCAGGTTGGCATGAGCTGCGATTGGTTATTCAGCCAAGCGCTTGTCAGACTAAACACGCTGATGCATTAAGTAGATCAGGAAGAAATTTTCATACAGGTTTAAGTGTAATTTCACGCGACACGCCGCCATAAAATCTTGAACTGCAAAGAGAATATTGAGCCTTGTAGGTTTTAGACTGCCCGCTGTACTGACTTACTTTTAATTAAATTAAGTGAAATTATAAACTTCTGTCAAACATAGACGACCTTAGGAGACTTCTAAAATCAGAATAAAGATGAGTATGCCATTGTACAACTTCTGTATGTTTAAATCTTTCCATCTAGGCTCAACAAACATGAGAATCTCTTGTTTTATGCTACTTACTACTAAATAAAGTGGCAGTTTGAGGAGGTCCATATGGAGCTTTTTGAGTTTCAAATGCAGCTGGTATGTTTCAATATTTTTAAGTAAAAATCTTCTATAGATAAGGAAACAATAACAACATTTTTCATACTAATGCGAGTTGCTCGCTTGAGTCCTCATGTCAAATATCTTTCTATTGTGCAACTATATTGTGTATTAGACATAGTGAATAGGCCTTTAGGACCAAGTATCTGTGCTTGGGTCTCACGAAATGATATAGAGAGCGGTTCAGACATGACAGAGATGCAAACACATCATTCTCCATGTAACTGTGCTTCCCCTATCTCCCCTGTCCATGCTGCAAAGCCAGATTTACTCCTTTTGAGCTCAACAGCCTTTTTTTTTTTTTCAATCCAATCTTTCATTCTTCCTTTGCGAGCTCTTACTCACTCAGCTTTCCTTTTCTGGCTTTTTTTGTACCTTTGGGGGTTTTGTGTTAAAAACGGTGTTGAAAAGCTTGAGGGCTAAAAGGTGAATGGATGTCACTCTTGGTAAATTATCTGTGAAGGACAGCACGGAGCCAGAAAGAGAAAATAAGAGACTGAGTGGGAGCAAACCCCTTGAAGTGAAGACAGAAGAAAAGGGTGAAGAGAAAGCATGAGGCGCGATGGGACAATTAGACATTGATACAGAGGCTGACAAATGCCAAGAATAGTGTGGCAAAAGTGGTAGGTAAAGAGAGCGAGATTAGAAAACGTGGCATAGAGCAGGAAATGTAAGGGATAGGAACAGGATGGTAAGGACTGTCTGTCAGTCATTTCCTCCTACTTGGGGTTGTTGCTGCCTTTAAGGCCTATACATAAAATAGTGTGGATAAGGAGGAAATGGGGAATTGAGAGCTCCGGGGGACATTGACGAGTCGCGGAAAATTGCAGCAAATTCTCCGATCCAAAGTTTGGAAACTGTCTCACTCGGAAAAAACCTGGCAAACACAACTTTGAGGCGTTATAGGACACTGAAAAATTTACAAGCGTCGGCATGCCCACAGCAACTAATATGCGGGAGGCTCATGCACCAGAGGGTTCTGCGTTAAAATACAATACTAAGCTGCAAAAATGTTTCAGGTTTCGATATTGTCCCTTTTTTTTGTCCTTTTTTTCTCAAGGATATGCAGTCCAGGGACAGTTATGTAACGCAATGTATAAATCTTAGCTATGTCATTGAGAACAAACATCAATCATTCAGATTATGTTGTGAAAATATAGGACAACATATTTTACAGAACCTGAGATTAATACTGTAACTAAAAACTCAACTTTTGTCTTTGTGTGTTCTCTGTGTCTTGTCACGCAACTCTTCAGTAAAAAGTTTCATAAAAAATATATTTAACTCGACAGTTAATAGCCTCTGTCAAGTAGTTAGGCAGCCAGCGGGTTGGCCTAACGTAAGGATTTTCCGCTATATCACAACATATAAAGCAGATAAACTGCCGGGAAGCATGTGGATACTCAACCTGAAAGGCTTTGATCTAAAAAAAATCTTGAATTTACAGCTCTTGCTTATTTTGCAGCAAACATTACAGGGGTGTATGAATGTTTTTTGTGGGGGGTTAGGATCAAATCTGCTCTGATTTCTCAGTTTCACCTTTGATCAACAGTCAGAGCCGAGTCAGCAGCAGGCCTGCAGGAGAACAGATAACATAACCAAACTCACAGGCTATAACTCAGACCATGGACATGCTGTGAACTGGTGGAATTTTGGAGACCTGAACAACATCAGCTTGGTGCAATAACAATACAAAATAATAAAAGCAAACATGATCATACTAAAGTTGTTCATCTGCCTAACTCTAAGGACATTAAACCCTATTTTGCCGGTTTAAAGTTGTCATTTAGTAGTGTACACTGCCTCCATGGATAATTGACTGTTTCATTGAACTTATTACAAAAGTTATTCCTCTTAATGGCAAAAAAAGTAGCAACTGTTTGCCTCGGTTCTTTTATTTCCTTCCCAGGTGAAAATTGTGTCTGTCCAGCTAACATGATTTACAGCTTAAAGAACAATGAAAGCTGATGTGAGGGATGCTGAGGGATAACAGCGGTGTGGGAAAAGCTGTTCAACACAGGAAATACTGATGTAATCGCTTCCTCCCTTGTCTTCCCTTTGTATCTGCTGCACTCGCTTTTGTGTCCTTGTGCAATATTTCTATCTCTGACAAATCATGTTTTTTGGAACAAACTCTTACAAAATATGTAACTTACTATATATCCAGATGTCATGAGAGACACCGTTTTTTCTCACATTTACAAGGTGGGTCTTTATTTATCAAGATAAATCTTGCATTGTGAAATTCAAATCCAAAACGTTTAAAACTCCTTATGTCACCGAAACATTTTAAACAGTAAAAGGTCAGTTATGTATTTTACTTACATAGCTCTACCATTATATCTACCAAACTTTGTTTGCTGCGCTGTAAGTAGATACACAAGCTGCTCTTTTTCTAATGTCACTGTGAAACCTTAATTGCAAGGAGGAAAAAAAGAAATCTTGCAACTGCCCTGCCTCCAATGCAAGGAGATACTTAAAGTAAAATTTAAAAAGCTAATTGCTACTTGCAATGAAGAGCCTTTCATCAAGTCGGTCTCACTGATTTAAACAGGTAATAATCAGTCAGTGGTGTTTCCACAACTGGTCTTCATATCTCTTAACTGAGGTAAAATCTGACTATCTAACAATCAACACATACAAAAGTAAAACTCTACTGTTTTACTGTAACAGATAGACATCAAATATCATCAAAACAAACATTTCTGTCAAAATTCTTCTCTGTTTATCAGCTTGTTTGAAACATTTTCAGTGTTTCACCAAGGCTTTTCAGTCTAACAATGAGCTGCTTCAGACAATGGAATAAGTGTTTTATTAGCAGTTTATAAATAGCGATTTTCCTGCAATAATTGGAGATATTTCTTGACATCTAATATGTCTTAATAAAAAGTCTTTACACATGTAAATAAACATATGTGTAGACATCTTTATGTGCAGGGTGCAATTATTCTAATATGTATTAGAATAATTGCACTCTGGACATATACGATACACATCATTCCTCACAAAGAAACATTAGGACCTGTTCTTGGGCACCCCTGGGGGTCGGTGAGTTCTGATGGAGAAAAGGGTCATGAACTGGACCGGAGGGATATTATAGGGTAGCACCGTCGCACTGCAGGTGGCTTTGAAGCGAGCCTCCGGTTATTCTGAGAGTCCTTCAGAAACATAGCTGGATGCCCCCCCCCTAATACCACCCGTAGCTTCCACAAACGCACAATCGCATACACAGAAAAATGCCACGCGCATAGATCAATGAACTCCCACTGAACAAAGTCTGAGCCTCGCCGACAGCTCTCCCTGAGGGATTTTCGGGCAGCACCGCGCGGTGATTTGGCATTATTTAAAATTAATGAAGCTGGCAACGTTTAAGTGGAGCAGTTACTCTTATTTGACACATGAGAAAAAAACTAAGGCCCATTCCTACAGCACAGCATGCACTGTGAGACACTGTGTACTGACTACTCTGTGCTTTCAGAGCAATGTCTCCAGGTCTGCAGTGTGCCAGCAACAGAACCAAAAAAACTTTTGCAGAAAAACCATCTCGTGAATCATTTACAAAACTTTGATAAGCAACATATGCAAACAGTTGGGTGTGTTGCTTAACAAAGGATGTCTTCACACGGTTTCTAGAATTCTGAGTCTCAGGAACACCCAGAACAAGCTGATTTTAGTTTTACAGACTTTTTTTTTGGTCTCTTTGGGAGATATATTTCATTAAGAGAAGTTTCTCTTCGTGGAAAACAAAATCTTGAAGGTTCTTGGAGTGAAAAATGCTTATTTCCTATGACAGGAGGACTGGAGTGGAAAATACCAGTCAAAACATAGAGAATAGAACACAAAACTTAAACTTAAATTTCCAAACACGATATGAGTAATTAAAGCTGCAATAGATAAAACTGTTCAAATAAAACTTGTCGTACGTTCTGGGTCTTTGTTAGTGCCCTTGAAAACAGTTAAAAAAGAACTAAATGTACTGATCAATCCTGTTCAGTAAACAGCTTGGCACATTCAGTGTGTCCAACAATTTCAATTGGTTCACCTTTCACACAGGAAAAGAAACAAATTAGAAGCAGAGCGTGAAATGATTCAATAGAAAAAGAGTTAGTTTTTTTTTCAGTTAGTTTTTTTTTTGTTTTTAGCTTAAGGATTCTGACCCTTCACAAAGGAAAAAGCACACATGATGCACTCAGTGATGAGTCAGCGAAATAACTTTACACAAGATTCAACCCAACACAAGGCTGAAGCTCTTGAGAAGTCAAATGAGATCTAAGAAATTGAACTGCCTAGTTTGTGTTTGCCCCAGCCTAAGCATGGATGAACTCTGACTTTTTATGCTTCCACTTAAAACACTCCCTGTCTTCAGTTTGGTATTGTGACTTACTCACATAAACAAAAATACATTTGTCCTTATGAAAGTGGCATAATATACCTTGGTCAAAACAGAAGAAGCATAAGAAAAAATTTGAAGAAATAAAAAAATGTTTTTCTTTTTGTCAACCAATGTGCAACATATCGTAAGATAAATTATAAAAAATAATTTTGAAGAGTTGGCTTATTGATATGCTTTATTTCTAATTCAAAGTAATTCAGCCTGGTCTAAACAAGGCTCAAGTCTGATAGAATTATTGAAAAATCAAACCGCGTTGTATAATATCCACACAGTGCTTCGCAGAGGAAAAACAAAGCTCTACTGCTTTTCCATTAAGATGTTAAGACATATCAGAAAATGCCAGATATCTGCCTTTGAGTTTGTTAAACCTCTAAAATGTATTGCTCTCGGCCTAGGAGCTAAATTCACTCAGAGGGGAAAACGGAGCGAAGGAACAACTTTCTATTTATGTAACAGACAGACTTGGTAGCTAGAACAAGCTGTGAGAGGAAAAACAGCCTTGTTCATAAACTCACACTTAATAAACTCCGACGTAAACAGCACAGTGCTGGTCAATTCTTAAACTGTCTTAAATATCTGCATCTGCACAGAGGGATTTTAAGGATTTGACTAACACAGAAATGAGCTAAAAAAACTGTTAGAAAGATGGACTACACTAAACGATCGGTGGCCAAGGAATGAGCTTAGTCAACTTGCAGGACTTCCATCATCACTTTTTAAAGGTTCTCATTAATCTTTCAGGACTACCTATAAGCAGATTCAACAAGAGTTATCATAAGCAGTAGCCAGACTTATCTGATGCCAGAGCCTGGGAGATGTGTTAAATGGAACAAGACGTATCGGCCCTCTCTACTCTGATCCTTACATCCTCACTTGCAAACTTCCAAAAGAACTTAAAAACCCGCCTAATAAAATCACAGCTTCTTTTATTTTTTTCTGCACCTTTTTTTCCACCTTACCGAGATCTGTTCCTCTACTCTTCCAGTCTCACAGCATTATCTTTAATTGTACAAGAAAAACATGCCACTGGTAAATGCCAGGCTTAATTAACATGCTGTAACCGGATGTTTTCATACTCATTTATCTCAGATAACATTACAGCAAATGCATTTCTTCTTCGATATCAGTTCTCTTTAATATCATCCATCCATCCATCCATTCTCCTCCGCTTATCCGGGGTCGGGTCGCGGGGGCAGCAGCCGGAGCAGGGAAATCCAGACTTCCCTCTCCCCGGCCACTTCAGCCAGCTCCTCCGGGGGGATCCCGAGGCGTTCCCAGGCCAGCCGGGACACATAGTCCCTCCAGCGGGTCCTGGGTCTTCCTCTGGGCCTTCTCCCGGTGGGACGAGCCCGGAACACCTCCCCAGGGAGGCGACCAGGAGGCATCCTGATCAGATGCCCGAGCCACCTCAACTGGCTCCTCTCCACGTGGAGGAGCAGCGGCTCTACTCTGAGCCCCTCCCGGATGGCCGAGCTTCTCACCCTATCTCTAAGGGAGAGCCCAGCCACCCTGCGGAGGAAACTCATTTCGGCCGCTTGTATCCGCGATCTCGTTCTTTCGGTCACTACCCAAAGCTCGTGACCATAGACGAGGGTGGGAACGTAGATCGACCGATAAATTGAGAGCTTCGCCTTTAGGCTCAGCTCTCTCTTCATCACGACAGACCGGTACAGCGCCCGCATTACTGCAGACGCCGCACCGATCCGCCTATCGATCTCACGCTCCCTACCCCCATTCGCAAACAAGACCCCGAGATACTTGAACTCCTCCACTTGGGGAAGGACGTCCGCTCCGACCCGGAGAAGGCACTCTACCCTTTTCCGGTGAGAGACCATGGTCTCGGACTTGGAGGCACTGATCCTCATCCCAGCCGCTTCGCACTCGGCTGCGAACCGCTCCAGCGAGAGCTGTAGGTCCCGACTTGATGGAGCCAACAGGACCACATCATCTGCAAAAAGCAGAGATGCGATCCTAAGGCCACCAAGACTGACACCCTCAACACCTCGGCTGCGCCTAGAAATCCTGTCCATAAAAGTTATGAACAGGACCGGAGACATAGGGCAACCTTGGCGGAGTCCAACTCCCACCGGAAACGAGTCCGACTTACTACCGGCAATGCGAACCAAACTCTGACTCCGGTCGTACAGGGACCGAACAGCCCGTAACAAAGGGCCAGGTACCCCATACTCCCGGAGCACCCCCCACAGGATACCCCGAGGGACACGGTCGAACGCCTTCTCCAAGTCCACAAAACACATGTGGACTGGTTGAGCGAACTCCCATGCACCCTCTAGGACCCCGCTGAGGGTATAGAGCTGGTCCAGCGTTCCACGGCCAGGACGAAAACCACCCTGCTCCTCCTCGATCCGAGGCTCGACTATCCGACGGACCCTCCTCTCCAGAACCGCTGAATAGACCTTCCCAGGGAGGCTTAAGAGTGTGATCCCCCTATAGTTGGAACACACCCTTCGGTCCCCCTTTTTAAATAGGGGGACCACCACCCCAGTCTGCCAATCCAGCGGGACTGCCCCTGATGTCCACGCGATGTTGCAGAGTCTCGTTAGCCAACGCAGCCCCACAACATCCAAAGCCTTTAGGAACTCCGGCCGAATCTCATCCACCCCCGGGGCCCTGCCACCGCGGAGCTTTTTGACTACCTCGGTGACTTCAGCCCCGGAGATTAGAGATTCCAGCTCCGGATCCCCAGGCTCTGCCCCTCCAACGGAGGACGCGCCAGTGGGATTGAGGAGGTCCTCGAAGTACTCCGCCCACCGACCCACAACGTCACGTGTTGAGGTCAACAGCACACCATCCCCACTGTAAACAGTGTTGGTGGGGCACTGCTTCCCCCCCCTGAGACGCCGGATGGTGGACCAGAATCGCCTCGAGGCCGTACGGAAGTCTTTTTCCATGGCCTCCCCAAACTCCTCCCACGCCCGGGTTTTTGCCTCGGCGACCACCCGAGCCGCACGTCGCTTGGACTGCCGGTACCCAT
This sequence comes from Menidia menidia, assembly GCA_907169785.1. Taxonomy (NCBI): domain Eukaryota; kingdom Metazoa; phylum Chordata; class Actinopteri; order Atheriniformes; family Atherinopsidae; genus Menidia; species Menidia menidia. Next base: position 5,975,466 of record CAJRST010004446.1, read on the forward strand.
CGGCTGCCTCCGGAGTCCCACAGGCCAAAAAGGCCCGATAGGACTCCTTCTTCAGCCTGACGGCATCCCTCACCGCCGGTGTCCACCAGCGGGTTCGAGGGTTGCCGCCACGACAGGCACCGACAGCCCTGCGACCGCAGCTCTGGGAGGCCGCGTCATTGATGGAGGCGCGGAACACGGCCCACTCGGACTCAATGTCCCCCGCCTCCCCCGGAACGTGTTCGAAGCTCTCCCGGAGGTGGGAGTTAAAGCTCCGCCTAACAGGGGACTCCGCCAGGCGCTCCCAGCAGACCCTCACAACACGTTTGGGCCTCCCGGGTCTCACCGGCATCCTCCCCCGCCATCGGAGCCAACTCACCACCAGGTAGTGGTCGGTGGAAAGCTCCGCCCCCCTCTTGACCCGAGTGTCCAAAACATGCGGCCGCAGATCAGCTGAAACGACAACGAAGTCGATCATTGAGCTGCGGCCTAGAGTGTCCTGGTGCCAGGTGCACATATGGACACTCTTATGTTTGAACATGGTGTTCGTTATGGACAATCCGTGCCGAGCACAGAAGTCCAAAAACAGAACACCGCTCGGGTTCAAGCTGGGGGGGCCATTCCTCCCAACCACGCCCCTCCAGGTCTCACTGTCGTTGCCCACGTGAGCGTTGAAGTCCCCCAGCAAAACGAGGGAGTCCCCAGGGGGGGCACCCTCCAGTACCCCCTCTAAAGACTCCAAAAAGGGTGGGTACTCTGTGCTGCCGCTAGGCGCATAGGCACAAACGACAGTCAGGACCCGTCCCCCCACCCGAAGGCGAAGGGATGCTACCCTCTCGCTCACCGGGGTAAACCCCAACGTACAGGCACCGAGATGGGGGGCAATGAGTATGCCCACTCCTGCTCGGCGCCTCTCACCGGGGGCAACTCCAGAGTAGCAGAGCGTCCAACCCCTCTCGAGAAGGCTGGTTCCAGAGCCAGAGCTGTGTGTCGAGGCGAGACCGACTATGTCCAGCCGGAATCTCTCCGCCTCGCACACCAGCTCAGGCTCCTTCCCCGCCAGAGAGGTGACGTTCCACGTCCCTAGAGCCAGCTTCTGCAGCCGGGGATCAGTCCGCCAAGGTCCCCGACTCCGGCCGCCGCCCAGGGCACAGCGCACCCGACCCCTATGGCCCGTCCCATGGGTGGTGGGCCCATGGGACGGGGGACCCATGTTGCCTTTTCGGGCTTTGCCCGGCCGGGCCCCATGGGTGAAGGCCCGGCCACCAGGCGCTCGCCATGGTGCCCCGCCCCTGGGCCTGGCTCCAGGGGGGGGCCCCGGTAGCCCGCGCCCGGGCGAGGGAACGCTGGATCCAATTTTATTATACATCATAGGGGTCTTCTTGGCTGCGCTTCGTCTGATCCCTCACCTAGGACCTGTTTGCCTTGGGTGACCCTACCAGGGGCTTGAAGCCCCGGACAACATAGCTCCTAGGATCACTGGGACACTCAAACCCCTCCACCACGATAAGGTGGCAGCCAGGGAGGGGTCTTTAATATCAATAATGCATTTAAGGCTTTGTGTCTTAAATAGATTATTAAATCATGAAAACAATCTCACTTTCTTCCTATTGACAAGGCTTCAATAACCCATTTGCATTCTCCCTGCATGGGAATGACCTTTATCAACATCCACAGTTTCCTCTTTGAGTGTTTAATGGGTTTGTGATTGAGAAAGTGACTCCTAGTCCAGTGTATAACGCACCATGAATGAAAATTGATCAATTCATATGTATATATTCCATATCTGTCACAGTAAGAAATGACTCAAAATTTACAGAAGGATCTTTTTAATGTGTTGCAAAAGCAATGCTTTCTGAAAGAGTAAACAGTGCCGCTTTGTTTTAAAAACCTTTAGTGTGGTCATTCATTTCAAAATCATAGATATATAAATGTTAGTACAGAGGGGGATTTGTAATTCAGTACAGTCTATCTTTCCCTGGTGTGATTATTATGGAAGACGTGTACAGGGCTCTGTTTAGAAAACCCATGGTTCATCACCAAGTGCCTGTGAGAAATAGTCACTTCCTGATTCAGCAGGCTGCACCAAAAACTGCCGCCCATGATTTTACCATAGTTTAAAGAGTGTTTAAGGAGTCAACATGGGGTCTTAAGCCCTACTGCCCACATCTAAATCTGCCTGCGTTACAGTGGAAGGTCACATTATCCAGAGCCTCCATAATACGTGGTCAGAGAGCTTTTGGTGACTTAGTGCACCTCTACAGCGGGGGAATTAGGGAGGAAAGAAAGATTCTGGCAGGTTCTGAGTTATTGTGTGTTCCCAGCTGGCTCCTTGTCGCTTCCTCCCCTCGTGGTTTTGAGAACAGCCAAATCCTACTCGTTTCCCTCTCGCTGCTCGATATATTTCAACCGTGAAGAAATGCTCCGTAGAGGTTTAAGAGATGGCTTTGTCTAATTCAGAGGAACTAAGCATATGGCTACTGGCATACAAAGAGGGTCTGATGGCTAATGACTGTAGTCACAAAGTACGCAACCGAACAAACATTAAGTTAACCACCTGTTAGCTTTGTCTACCAGCTCAACCGGTAAAGGGATACTTAAAGTACAATTGCGATATCTGATAAATCAGGAGGAACATTAACAAAGCTTGAGCGCTGTGTTTCCAATCTGTGTGTTCCAGTGAAGTTATAAGCGTCAGTAGAGTTTTCCCAGAGGAAACAAAGCAGCACCAGCTCTTGTCATAAAAATCTTTCTTTAAAAAAGTGCATTGATTTTACTGCACCTGAGAGAGAAACGGGTTCATCTCACCTGCGGCTCTGTGTGTACACTTCCCAGTGGGCGCTCGCCCAAGATAAACTTTTTAATTTGCACTCTTGTGTGAGGACTATGGATGTATCTGGAAAAGCTCCTTTTAATGTTTCATTCTTTCTCCACAGCAAATGATGCAGCGGTTTTTATATTCAAATAGCCTTGGAGGATAACTGAAATTGGTGAGGGAAGCAGAGCTGTAACAGATGTGTGTACGCATGTGTGTCGGTGTGTGTGTTTGTGCTGGAAAGAGCAAGAATGTGCACGCTGTCACCGGCTGTGGCCTCAGCTCACCTCCTCCTTATTCATGTATTCCTCTCCGGTTTTTGCATGCATTGCAGTGCCTCCACGTGAAAATAGCACTCCTAATTGGAGGCTGCTTTCTATGCAGGTTCCGTTCTATAATGCCTCACTGGGAATTTTGAAAAAAAAGAATAATAATAATAATGCAGAAAGAGTAGAAGAAGAAAGGCGTGTGTGTGTTTGTATGCAAACGGCAGAGCGGGTGAAAGATGAGATGGCGGAATGGAAGGAAATGGGAAAAACTGAGAGAAAGGAGGCGTGATTAGGGCTAAACTGTCCTCTTCCATTTTCAATCTGAATGATTCCATTATCTTGAAATAATCCAATCCAAGATCTGCTTATTCTCCATTCCAACTCTGAGAATTCCAGAGTGAAACAACTCGTTTCTGCCGCTGCATCTCAATTAGGCCATCGTCCGACTTTTCAAGGGCATGCATGCACAGCTAACAGTCCATAAGACCCAACATCGACTTGAATGATACCTAAAACACTTTATTTATGCAAACTGTAAATGCAGTTTTGTTTGCTCTTTCTTTTTCTTTTTCGGTATTTTTCCTTCTCTCTGTGCTAACACACAGAAAACGGCTCATTTTCCCCCTTCATCTTGCACACCTTTGGGATTTGGCTGTCAGTGGAATTGCTTGGACCGTAATGATTCCCTGAATGGGGCTGGAGCTTAAGGGGCCGGCTAAGGTAACGGATTGGTCTCTGCAGCTTAGTGCAGGCCAGGTGCTTGGTCAGATATTGGGAAAGATTTTAATGTGGTTTTGCATGCATGAGAACAGCAAACCATCCACCCAAGAGGAAGAGAAAAAGGAAGAAAAACAACAAAGGCTTGGAGGGTAAGGGGGGGAGGGGGGGGTCAGGGGGGGATAGAATAGCTGGAGAAGGGCACATAAAAAATAGAGGAGAATTTGCAAATGACTGTAGAGAAACAAGAAGAAAGCTGGGAGACTGGGCTGGTTGGAAATGAAACCAGGAGACAAGGGCGAAAAGGAGAAAAGGCCCTAAAGAAAGTGGAATGAGACATGGAAGCGAGGGAGGAGAATGTGAATTAGGCAAAAGAAAAGGAAAAAAAAGTTTAGGATAAAAGTGAGAATAAGGGAGCGTATGGTTTAAAACTGAAGCACAATGAGAGATTTTCACCGGAGGCACAAGATTGTCTATCCAGAACATTTCCTTTTTCAGCACCATCAAAGACTGCCGAGCTTGCCAACGCAGCGCTTTTTATCATTCTATTCTCTTTCTTTCCTTCTCCCTTTCCCATTTGTTTCCCTCCAACAGAATTGAATTGACTTATATTCAAAAGTGACTGCCACTGGTTTTCATGTTCTATTATTTTTCCTCCGGAAAGCAAATTAATGCGGTCTCATGCCAGTGATATATCTGCCGGTTGTAAAATTGCACCCATCTGTGTCCAGTATTACAGTTTTTATCCCCCTTGACCAGCCCAGGTCTTAAGTAAATGTAATAATAGCTTTTAGGTATTTCGGTTTAATGTAAAATCAACATATGTGATTTTTTTACAACTGAAAAATATTTCATGTATCTTTGGTCAACTGAAAAAGTGATTAGTAAGGAAAAGTGGAAAGATGTAAAACAGAACCCATTCATTCATTTTGTTTAAAGTTTCTTGCCTGCATGATTTGTTAATTGACAATTATTTTCCTGGCCCAATAATACATTTCAAAAGGCAGATTTTCATCCTAGTGTTCATGCTTAAAATATCTCTTACCCATCAAACTCTGTCTGTGATTCCAGATTTCATCTGATCTGAAAACACTCCAATATAAGAAACTCCAAGGAAATGTTGCTTTTAAGAAATCCAAATAATCTAATCATCAGGTAGTATTTTGCACCGTCCATAGAACTTTACACCCCATTCTGTTTTACATTAATAATATTTGGAATTTTGATATTGCTTGACATCTAAATTCAAAGTCACCTATCCTTACATCTCTTTCCCAGTTCGTCTGTATTCAGAGAAGAGAACTCCAGAGACTCAAAGATAGCAAACTAACCTTTCCGTCCAAATGAAAGGTTATCTTCATCACTCAAAAATCCTTCAACACCCAGAGACATATGCAAATATGTCTCCTAGATTTTTTTTTTTATCCCTGAAGAATACTTTATGCTACTCACTTCCCAGCCCTCTTATTCCACAAAGGTAAAACTGCACTCACATTTTACTAATGTTCCTTTGCTCTGAATAGCTTTCATCCCTTATGCGTGTCAGTAAAAAAAGACAAAATAATATGAACCAGTGTTTAAGAAGAATAGCGGTTTCTTTTTTGCTCCACCTGAATCTCAATATTTGAAACCTGAAATGCTCTGATAAGCAGCATAAAAAAACACAGAAACATCCTGACTTTAAGCATTCGTACAACACGTACGTCTTTTCATCACATCTCCAACACAAAAGTGACAAATTTTAACAAATGTCGTGCAATATTTCTTTATTAGTTCTGCTTGAAGAGACTCAATGTTCGGAGGGGCCGAAGTCTCTGACCTCCTGTGGTGGACGAACAGGGACAAGAAAAACCACTTTAGAGGAAAGTTACACAGCAAAATGAACCAGACATCGTGACTGAGTTTTTATTCTGGGTTTTTATGCCTTTTTGTACACCTTTGATTAAAAAAATGACATTTTGAATGGTTTCAATCAAAGGAATCAAACATACAATCTAGTAAGAAAAGCATCACTCCTATTAAATGTTTTTTCTCTTTCACAACCTCATAAACTGCAATAAAGAGCAAAGAAAAAAACCTCCAGAGAGAAAATTTGATGTGGCGACCTCAGTTGGGTCAACGCTTTACAAGGGACTCTTCCCTAATGACGGAGTAGAAAGTACGCTCGCAATAATGGGTCAAAGAAGATACGTTGACATTTAAATAATCCTAATCACTTACTCAGGGAGCCGCAATCATGAGCGTCTCAGGAGCGACGAGCAGCGGGAGGATAACAGCCAGTCACCACTGTTAGAAATGTGGGAAACGTCCCCACTGAATCTGATAAAACAAAAATGTGCCAGCTAAAAAAAAAAAACACTGAGCTGCCCAGAGCCCAATGCAAATGGAGAAAGAAGTTTGAATCCACACGCCTGAGAAATGGATGAATATAAGAGACTGAAAAGAAATATCTAAGAAGAAAAGTAATCCAGTTGAGAAGAACAGAGCGGCGGCACTAAAATCATTATGTGGTAGAAGCTGAAAACTACAGAATTTATTAACTACACAGATACAAGTATACATATGCTGACAGACAGACACACATATATATTTTCCCTAAATAAACTTTTATTTACTGATGCCTACATGTAATAGAGAAATCCAATCTTTCTACTCCCCTGTTCAATATGAGATACCAAGCCTTTAAAAGGAGTCATGCAGACAATAAAGAAAATAAATAAATTGGAGAACATTTTCAATATCGCTGCAGAAAGAAACATGTTTAGATATCCACAGAACTTCCAATTTCGAGAAATAAGGTTTCACTGTTTGTGGGCCTTTGTAGAAAACTGGTAAATACAGTTAGAACTGCCCTTTGTTTTTGGGGGAAACTGGGAAAACACCTTGTCAGCGGTGAGGAAATCAAAGCCTCTGAGAAATGGAGGATTATTATCTCTGCATGGAGACCCAACATGTGGGAAACAACTGCCGTAACCTTACTGTGCTGACAGATAAAAGGAATAGGCACGAGCATATTCAAAGCTCATCCCCATGGATATGCAAATATGCATGCAAATGAACAGTAAAATTTGAAGGAAGGTCAAAACAGCACATTAACAAAAAAAATTTTTTCAAATAGCAATGGCATCCAAGCAGGCAAATATCTAGATTTTTTACCAAGATCTTCCTCCAGCCACCTTGTAGAATCTGTGGAATATAAGCAGATGAAACAATAAACATGTGAGGCAGGTGTGTTAGAGTTGGTCTTTCTCCTGATTTTATGCTATTACTGTGAATTTGTGCAAATTCATGCTGTACCCGTGACACCACGATATTAAGCATCATCTGCGATTCTCAAAATGTGACAGTGAAAAGATTGCAATTTCACGCCACCTCCTGTGGACTTTAGTCACCATTCAAACCAAAACCTCCTCACGTTTTCAGCCAGAAGAACCCACATCCAGCCCAAAGCCTCTTCGATGTGGAGCTGCGGAAATACAATCTGGACCGAATCGTTGTCGCTTTCCCCTGAGAATCTTTGCTTTTTGTGAAAACTTTTATAAAGTTCCCAGCCTTCACGCTCACGTAGAATGTTATGTTGTATGGCAAATATGCAAAACAATCTCTGACAATATTTCCAAATACTTTAAGTAGAAATGGAGCTGTTTTATGCTGGAATCCTCACAAGTAGCAACTGATACTGTCCTAACAGTGTGAATTGAATTCCCTGGAGTAGGACATGCATGAAAATGTTAACGTGGTATTTTAAAGGTGAAAAAATCTTCCACAGACAACCCACATAGGAAATCTATGGTGGCTGATTCACACAAAAACAGACCATTTATGGCTCTGTCATGGTGACATCGCATTGTGAGATGTACATTTCTCAAAATATTATTGTCATTTTTTTATGTTTTATTTCTTTGTGGTGGAATTTGCCTCATCTGTGCTTTTATCTGGCACATAAGTTTAAAAAATTACAGTTAGGAAATCTTACCAGAAATAGAAAAGTGTCTGAGTGCATTGTTATGAAAAAAGCTGCAGGCAACAGTCATCTAGTGTAATATGCGCAATCCAGCACAACAAAGATAGAGAAAAACTGCTCAAGCATAATCTTTTCAACAAGAAAGTACCATAAGAAATAACATTAGTTAACTTGTTTTGTGGTTTTCAACAAGTTAGTTGGCTGACATCTTTTAGATAACAAACATTATCCAGATAAATTCAGGGAGAGATTACATCAGTGCTTAGGAACTACTTTGATTTCTCACAATTATTAACAGCAAAGTCACAAGACTCATTCAAATCATTTGGTTGAACTAATTCGAAAACATTTGGCAACAAGGAATATGTCTGCATGAGGGAACATGAACACAGAACTGAAAAAGCCGTGTAGCATCAGGATCGATATATATCTGTATACAGGTGGTTCAAAACAAAAATTAAAAGCGTGTCTTTTGCAACATTGACTTTTTTTATAAATAAAATACTTTTTAGTTACTTTCTTTAATCAATTTCATAGAGGATATCAAAAAGACCCAAACGCCACTCCACAGCCATAATGGGGCCCTATTCAGTCATTTCCATTGTAGATCCAGCTGTCTGAGTCATAGTCACTGGGACCACTCATTCTCTCTGAGTAGCCCATTTTTCATTATCATTCTTCACATGTTTCATCCCGATTTGAACCACTCACTTAGCTCTTGAGCTAATTAAACCGTGTACCACAGTTCTAGCTCGATGCTTACAAAGGACTCTGGCACACTCCACTGTGCAGTTCTCTGCCTCCCACCTGTCTGTGTTCAAATCCCGCTCATGTTGATTTCACCGCTCACAAGTCAGCACTTTGCCTTATCTTTCAAAACTTTCAGACCTTGTTTTTTTTCATCCTTTCATCCTCTTTTTCCTCCCCTCACAGATAAATTATGGATGGGTCATCATCGGTTTGCTCTTTCAGACGAGCAACTGCACTTTGTGAGCCATATACCCTAAATTTTCCAGATATGTAGACAATTATAAGGCAAAATTATCACAAATCTGAACAAAAATGTTGGAGTCAGAATTCACACTCGATCACACTCTTGTTACTATCAGTAAAAGTGATGTTTCTGAGGAGAATTAGTCCCTTTAGCTAACTTTTGCATCAGTATGATCACAAGGATTTCTATGTCAAATGAAGAACAATTTGGACTTCTCAAATAGCTTCCCCCTCTCCTTGTTGTTCATCCTTCCATTCATCCATTGACTGTGCCGCTTATTCCCAGTTGGGGGACTTGAGCCTATCCCGGCTGTCAGTGGGAAGGGGGCAGACTATGCCCTGGAGAGTTCAGCAGTCCATCACGGTGCTGTTGAGACTCTTACCCTTTTTAAGACGAAACAACCTTGAGCTAACAGTCTCCGTGCAAAGCCACAGCGGAACCGATTTAAAAGGAAGATGATTACTTTTTAAAACTGAATAGCAAAAAGGGAACAGTCATTTGAAAAAGGCATGTGTTTTTGTGAGGTTAATACAAACACACTGCGCGCAATTAGTCACGCAACCAAAAAACTTGCTCAGCAATAACACAGGAAAATTCTATTGACCTTAAAAAACAAAATCACCTTTTTTATTATTCATTCATTAACTGCTCCCATATCTTGACAATTTTCAGAGGTTGAAAATGTGTACATAGAGAACTTGTTTCCATCTTTAAATTAAGATTATCTCTCATTTCTGTAACGAAGCATTAGATCACAACTGCTAGTAAAAGCACAAGTGAGTCATGTGTAGTGGGCCAAAGTCTGGATATTTCTGTATTTAATTCTACTGAACTATTCTTATGCAAGTGCAAGGTTCAGTTGCAATTTATATCTGGGAGAAATTGGATAAAGTGACATGACTTACAAATGAAAAAGTAATTAATATGATATTCCCACTGCGCATAGAAATGCCCTGACTTCTTCGCCCTTCATCTCCCTTTGTCTCCGATTCCCCGGTCCTCTGAAGGAGCAGATTATGCCGCAGTGGCTCCATCGATGGAGTGGACTTCCTTTGTGCTGGGCGCTGTGTCCGTTTGATGAGTCCTAAATTGCTAAATAGATCTGGTCATTACAGCGGAGAATTACGGCGGCACGCTGAGCCTTTTCTCCCCGTAATTAGCTGGGAGAAAGCCACAAAGTTCTGTTTGAACTGGAGTTTTTCCGAAAGCTCACTTTTGATCTTAGTGACTGTGTTTAATTTAGAGTTCATTGTTATTGGATGATGGATATAATTAACAGTGCCCCCATCTGCTGAATCATTAGTTAAAATCATCGCATGAGGAGTCCATGATTTTTTCAAATTATGTGTACTTTTGTTCAAATTTCATTGGCAGAATTGTATATTTTCTCTCCTCTGACTGCCTTATGCACTGATGACATTCCTACTTTGGTTTTGTTCGTGTTACTTAATTTGAAATTGTGTATGCACAATCAATATGCACTTGATATTATGTTTTTCAAAGTCAGGGAAGTATTCAGTCTTTAATAATTGGTTTTAGTTTAAATACTATTAAAGTTAGTGGCTTAGCCTCCTGTGAGCTTTCATTGAAAACACAAAGCACAGCAAATACATGATTATTTAAGCATCTGAGATTAAAGGAAATCAGACTATCTACTAACCTCAAACAAAACAGAGATGGCCTGTGGAAACCAGTTTTGTTCTCCAGAGATGGAGCGCATATTAAATATCTCCCTTAGCAGAAATATACTCCTGTTTATGAGTAAACCGGTACTAATGTGTAATATTGACGGTCTCCCATGAAATTAGGGGAAAAAAACTTAATTGCTTGAAGCGACACCAGAGATTGTTTTGACCATGATGTTATGCACATTTCTGGGCCTGAAACTGCCCTGGAGAGCCCCAAAAGTTGGGGATACTACATTTCAGAACCCTGGTTTCCTGCAGGGCACACCAACAACTAAACAACAACATCCATCCATTTTCATAACCCCTTTATTCCCTAATGGGGTCCCGGGGGGACTGGAGTCTATCCCAGTGGTCAATGGATGAGAGGCGGGGTACACCCTTAATAACAACTTAATAACAACACACTTCTGCTATTATCAACAAGGGAGCCAGCGTTGGTGTGGCATCACTGTTGTTGGAAGACGATACAAAATTAGCCTAACAATTGTTCTAAGTTTGTAATGACCTATTTGCCACATGTGCTTAGCATGGCTCTGTTATTGAGGTTGCACACGTGTGGTTTGAGATAAAGAATATAAAGAATGCGATGATGATGATGATGATTTCTGCCCCCCTGCTTTGCCGCTGTGAATCGGTGGCCAATATCGGTGATAAAACTAATGAAGCACGTTCATATAATCAGGATTATTACATCGGTGCTCTGTATTGTCATCGCCATCATGAAATTCAAAAGATGAACTTTGGGATGGCTGAAACAGTGAAAAAAACGTCTGTTTTTTATGGTTATATCATGTCTGGCTTACAGTTTGGGCCACAGTTACTTGCCTCATTTTGTTTTAGACTTATCCTCACATTTAAATATTGTCAGTTTTGGTATATTTCAAATCTACTTTACTTGCTTTTTCGTATCTGTCTATTAAGTTTGACAATAGGTTGGCATGTGTTGCCTTTTTTTGGAATCCTTATTTTTTGTGCTTCACGAAGAAATACATTTCAGGGCAATCAAAATAAACTAAAATTAAATTTAGAAAAAGTATTACACAAAAAACTAAACCTAGTACATCATGTTCTTACATCTTAAACACAAAATCACTCAAATAAGTTTCCCAAAGTTAACAATAAGTTGCAGCATTGACTAAAAAATAAGTTGATATTGCTGTGCTATGTAATTATTACTGTTAAACCTTAGTGGCAACATTTACCAATATAAGCATTTTGCGTTTGATAGAAATGCTTGGGTTAATGGGATTGGCTCTCCAAATCCCAGAATGCACAGCTAGTGCTGTCAGACCCTTCCAAAGTACTAAAACCACTACAGAGAATTATGACACGATTCAAGACTATCCTGGCAAAAAATATCATGTTTTAACTCAAACATAAACTCAAATGGGTGTAAATTTTGTTGTGGGGTGAGATCATAAGAAATTGATCTTAATACGAATATTACATTTTTGTTGATGGCTTAGGCTTTTTTATTACACTTTTTTTTGTTGCTTTTTCCTGAAAAATGTATGCATATGTTATCTTTGTTGTTGTTTTTTTCACAAGAACTTAAGGAGAGGTTACCCTGAAAGTAAGATGTGAGTATACTAATGTAGTTTCACTCTGAATGAATCATACTTCACTCTGGTGTCTGAATGATGCGACCTCATTATATATTTTGTTTGGCCACAGCAGACTGACAGACTTTTTTCTGCAGGGCTTACATAAAGTCAGTGTGAATAATGAGTAATAGAAAATGCCTGGCCCACACAAACTCTCATCCACAGTGCCACAAACACCACAACCACCACATAGAACACGCTCCTTTACCTTTACTATGCTGGTTGGGGAGTTTCCAACCACTGACCAGGACGAAAAGTTAAATCTTTTTGGGAAGTTTGGAAAGTCAGTGGGATGGTGAGAAATCTAGCAGGTGCAGATATATAAGCCTCAATTGTTTTCAGTTACAGTGGATGGAAAAAACATAAGAAATACATAGCTCTGGGCAAATTATGTTGAAAAGATTAATGAAATTTAAATTTAAAGGCTACCTTGAAAACTATATCTCCAACACGGTCACCCAGACAGACACGCTTTGCAAGCTCTGCATGACTCGCAGCCATTTTCCAGACTATTTAACAGACACAATTTCATATCTGAAGTCCTGAGGATGACGTAACATCCTCTCCTTGAATAAACCAGACGTTCGTATCCATTAAGAAGATAGGTGGGTCCAAAGAGACGAGTTGCCAGTGATTGTTCGCACCAAACCCCGTTTGTCTCATTGAAAGTTCTCAGCATGTTCTTCTGCAGACAAACCCGAACATATCTACTATCTGCTCCTCCCATTTGGCTCATCAGCCTCACACAAGAAAAGATTCTCATGTGCGCCATATCACACGGCAGAGCAGAATCTCTCTGTGCAGCATGAATGTGAAGTGTGTCTAACAGGGCATCCATTCGATTTCACAGCGCTGAAAATAGATATTCGTAACAGATAGATCCACTCAAGTGAGAATTTACCGTCCTTGACAACTCATAGCTCTCTTATATCCACTTTCTCAGAGTATGCAAGGCATGACGGGGTGACCTGAGAGATAAGGGAGGAGAGTGGCAGTCAAAGTTCTCAGAGGCTCAACAGCTATCTGATAAAAAGTCAGCCTTTGAGGTTATCCTCATTCTGTTAAATACAAAAAAATAGGTATATATATATATATATATACATACATATATATGACTGTTAGAGAGAATAATTCTCGTCATTCCTCCAGGCCCGTCAATATAGGGAAACATTTCTCCCAAGATGTCATAATACAACAACACTTGACTCTTGACACTTTTTTCTGTAAGACACTGCATTTTACTGACAGCATTGGGGCTACTTTGCACGTCATGAATGTGTGTTTTCTGGGTGGTTTACATTTTGTAGCCACCAGCTGACTTCCCTTGAACCCCTAGTATTGCCGGTAATCACACATAAATTCGCTGACTTCACTTCTTTGAACATGTTTGAACAAGTCACGAGGAATTATATCCAAACAAAATAACTTTTTTTTCCCATTACTGTCACTTTCCTGTTAACAAGGGGTTATTCCACCAACATGTCATACGTTGTCAAGATGTTGGTGTCAGCCATTTGGTGAAAGAAGGCCTCTAAACCTCCTTTGATGTTTATTTGATGGATTCATCTGTCCAAAAGTCAAATGCATAGATGTATTTTTATTACAAAAAAACACTCATAATGCTCCACTGTGCTCCTTTCAGGCAGAAATATAGCCCTTTCTTTTTGGCCTGTGTAGTCTTTACAGTTCACTTAGAGTTCACATCTTGCATATCAAACTGAACGCGACAGACATAAGTCTTCCTTTTGCATTCAGTGTTTTGAAATGGTGAGAACACGTTCAAAAAGTGTCCTTAAAATTGTGAACTGTCTGCAAGCATTTTTCACTATGTCCAATATTAGATTTTCCATTTATACCTTTGGTCCCTGAACTGATCTGAAATAAACTCATATTTTGTCTTTTTTCTAAATCAAGATGTTCAACTCAGTAAGATCCAAAATCGCACCGTTTTTGTAAAGTCTGGCCATCCTAATGTGAACCCTTAATCCCCTGGGTGGTAAATTCTGGTAAAGAGAAAACAGGGTGGCTTCAAACAGGAACAAAAGAGAATAGGCATTTTTCTTCTACAAATGATGTACTGTTGCTAAATCTAACACAATGCTCTGTATCCTCTCATGTGATTTTCATTCTGTATATATGCCAATATCCATTTATAGATTTATAGATTCATTTGCGTGGGGAAATTATAAAGTGGGGAAAACTGGAGATGAGGTGCCTGATCGAAGTCCCACAACACACCAGACACAAACAAATGCCTACAAGAATGAATTGAATTTATGCATGTGCATGCTGATAACTTGCAAAAATAGGCTCTGATTTCACAGCATTTGATCAGACCAAATATAAATTACAATATTCTTTTTGCTGACAATGAAGGATAGTATGATTTGAAGTGGGAAATGTGCTCTAACATATGTAGCAGTTTGAGAAGTGAAACTGAGTTTTTACTAGTGATTTTACCACTTGCTTATCTTAAAACTCGGTTGCTTGTTATCACCTTCTGAATAAACTGCATGACTTTGAATTGTGCAATTACTTCCCCTCTGTCTGAGATCAGAAACCATCTCATTCACAGAACCAGGAACAAAATAAGATAAATAATGACGCAGTCAGCCAAAAAATCCTCCAAATACAAAAGCAAACACAAACACACACAAAAACCCAAATATAGCAGATATGCACACACTTGACTACAAATAAACCCTGTCCCTGTGCCTCTGCAGAATGACAAATGCTCAAAGTGACTACACATTTCCACACACAGCTGTACAAACTGCTGCTATGCCACTGGGCTGGGGTTGGGGGGGGGGGGGGGGGGTGAGGTTTGTCAAACTCCTGCCCCAGTTGTGCTGATGAGGAGGTATTGGAGAAACATCTTGTACAGATCCAGGCCTCGGGGCAAAGCCGTGCCAGATTCAAACCGACTGCATTTCACCTGAGCTCTGCATTTTGTCTCAGGTTTCCACCTCTTCTGCCTTCTTTTCCTCGCAGCTACAGCTTTAACCACCTGCTTAATCACAAATTTCGGGATGGAGAATGTTGCTAGTGTTTCGTCTTTATGCCCCCTGTGTCAAAACGCACTCATTCATGTGACGCTGTCCTGATGCCAACCCCTCCATGTTACCTTAGAGCTCTCCTGGTGCCGATAGTCAATGATCTCCCACTGTCTTTTTCATAGAAGTGTCCACATTAACCATCACTGGGTAGACTTCATACATCCCTTCCTGTGGCAACTCAACCCTGTTCCACTGAAGCGTGAAGGAAATGATCTTTCAAACAGGATTTCGAAGCTCCAGCACAGACTGTATTTATATCCCTGGTGGATGTGGCATTGTTTAGGGGAACAGAGGGCAAGCAGGAAGGAGAAAAGAGGATTATCCCTAAACTGGTATGACAAAAATAAATAAACAAATAAATGAAACCGTAGCCGTCATTGACAGTCCACATATGTTGTCAAAGATATGACACGGTGACAACGTGGCATTGAAGAGAAGGACCTCTGGCATGCTCATGGGAATCCTCTGAGTCATGTCAAATATGGGGTGGGAGTTCTGTGACCCAGACCATTTAGGTGCATCTTGTATGAGTGAGTGTTTGTGAGAATAGAGCGTTAAGTATTTAAGAATGTCAACGGTCAAAGATGAGAGTGGAACCGATTGGGTCCTTGGTTTGTCCTGCAGAAGAAATCAGCAGTTAATGACAGATGACGAAGATGTTACATCTTCTGACAGGGTGCCCAAACTTTTGCATGCAAATCTTAAGAGTATGCTGTAAAAAATATTCTTAATCATGTCATTATGTGGTTTTATTGACTCTCAATAAAACCCTGTGAGGATGCATTTGCTTGGACAGCCAGTCTTGGCTGACATCTATAATATAACATCTATAAAATTGGAATTTTACTGCTTTGTTTCAGCTAAAAGTTAGACTGTTTTAATTGAGTTGCATGTCTTGAAGCCTTTCAGGCTCTGTACTTCCTTGGGAGTTTTAACTAATCCTTTTTAGCTTGACACCTCACTATAATTTTCAAATAATTCACATTTAAATATGGAAACCTTAGTTCTAAATCATTTGAATTTAAAGTTGTGGTAATTGTTGATAATGTGTAGTATTAACTATTAACTAGACTATTAACTGTTGCATTGTTCAAATAGACAAAAAAGACCTGAGTGTGTCTGCCCTTTTCGCATGACAGCTGCCAGCATCGAGGTTGAAGGACGGTTTACTTTTGAGTGAAGGATGCAGAGCTGTTCGCTGTCAGAAAGAAAAATACATGGACGCTATAACTGCTAGAACCCCGCCGCTGATCCTCATCATGATGAAATATGCTAAGTGAACATTTTGAGCCTGCAGGATAGAGCAACACAAGCACTCACACGCTTACACACCCACACGAGACGGGTTCTGACCAGCTGACATCCGACAAAGACGGCAAATGCAGAGCTAATGGGTACATAAAAGTCTGTCTACCTCTCTCCGTCTCAATCCCCTTGAGGGCCAACTTAATGGCGTGCTGCTCCGCTCCGTAACATGCAGGCAGACAACAGCAGGCACCTCGTCGGTAACTAACGCTCTTTCTTGGGCTTTTCAATAATGAGGCCTGACAGCGGCTCAGAGGAAGACATGCTGACAAAACTCAAATTTGCACACAAACGCACACCTCGAATATCGTGCGCACGAGACAAAGACGTGCGTGCGTGCGCAAACACAAACTCTACAAATGTAAACAAATCTCAGTGGTATTTTTTACAAAGTGTCGAATGTGTTGTGGATAGTGTAATCTTGTCAACACAACGTAAAGCAGGAAACGTGATTTGTTATAAAAAAATTAGCTTTGTTAACTGTCAGATAAACACAGGAAGGACTAAATAGACTAAATATCTATTTGGACAGGGTAGGACGCTCAGACACCGTTTGCTTGCCAGGTGTCCCTTATTGTCATAATGTCCTCCAGCTGTCACGTCTCAGCTCACTCAAAAATCTCTCCTGCAGTATCTAAATGTGTCCTCCCCTTTTGACTTTCTACTCTCTGATGGATGTCATACTTTGTCGCTTCACCACGTCCACAAACACCTACCTTTTTCCTCTCATGCGGCTGTCTCTGAGGAGATTATAAAACTACGGTCCTCGACCGACTCCAACAGGCATAGCAAACAAGAGATGATTTAATTGCTAATTACTAAAATAAATATGATCTTCCAAACACTGTAGGCACTAAAAGATAGCACAAGTTGATACGTAAAGATATCAACTTATCTTTTAGGTTGTTAGCTCAAAAAGACTTTAGTCATCGGGGTAATGGATATCTGAAGTTTCCGTTTACCCACACTGACATTTCCTGTCCGATATGGCACCGAGACAGAGTAAACAAGCTGCAGAGTGGAGAGTTATTATCCCAAACTATTAGCTGAACTATACTAAATGCTTTCGATTTCTCTGTAGCTCCTTATGTAAAGAAAGCAAGCAGTAAAAAATAAATGATTAGTTGCAAAAGTAGTTCAGGACTTTGGGGGTACTTGTTTTGATTGTGTGGAGCACTCCACACTTCATCCTGTTTACAGCAAACGAAAGCCTAAAAACTGATTGATGCTCTGGCTGATTCAAACGGTGATTCATTTCTGTTGATCACCTAACAAAGAATAACCAAATGAGGATTAATTATGTAGGTGCTTGTCTTCTATTACTCAGCACATTGTGAGGGCCTTTATAGCAACAATTTATTATGTAATCAATACTCGGTCATTATGATTTATCATTATATACATACATAATAATCCATCCATCCATTTTCTTATTCCCAAATGAGGTCGCGGGGGGACTGGAGCCTATCCAAGTAGTCAATGGGCGAGAGGCGGGGTACACCTGGACGGTCCACCAATCCATGGCAGGGTCGGAGCAGCTGCTCTTAGCTCCTCACACAGAGACAAACAACCACCCACACTCAAACTCACTCCAAAGGGCCATTTGGTATGTCCAATGAACATAACATGCAGGTTTTTGGAAGGTGGGAGGAAGCCGGAGAACCAAGAGAGAACCCACGCAGACACAAGGAGAACATACAAACTCCACAAAGAAAGGTCCTGGCTCCCCCTGGAACTTGAACCTAGAACCCTCTTTCTGTGAGGCGATGGTACTAACCACCACACCACCGTGCTGCCCTTATTATCAAATATAAGAGCTTAAGTTCAAAGTAATTTAAAATTATCAATATTTGGCTACAAATTGACTATCGGAGGAAAATTATTTCATCAGCAGTACAGAAAAATATGAATACTGTCCGAACATTGCAGGATGTGCGAGCGTGTAAAGTGGAACCGAGGGATCCCATAATGTTGAAGTTCAAACGTGCGTCAGGGTTGTGAACTAACTTTTTTGCCTTCCCAGCAAAGCCGGTGCTGATGAAATGATGATGAACTGAATCTCAACAGCCTGTACGGCTGAATTACTTTGAGTTTATTTTTGATGTCCTGAGAGCGGAGATTTTGATTGGGCTCTGATTGGCTGCTTTCTGCTGCAGAGTCAGAGTGACGACTGATTGCTCTCCTCCTCTCCGTTCCTTTCTGTCTTCCGCCAGACATTTTTGCGGAAAGTTTGTCCAACACTGCAGCAGTTCCTCGTCTTGTTGAGCTTCAAAGCAAAATTCCACAGTCTTCTCCCGCGGTTGGCGTAGTTCCCCTCAGAGCACAGGCGGTCCCTCGCGCACCAACTCCCCGCATATCGAGAGCAGGTTGCTGTCACTGTGCTTAATGAAGACCTTGCATTCCATTTCATCAACCCTTTCTTCTTCATCTACCGGTTTTTCTGCCACAGATCGCATATGGTGACTCCAATATTAATACGTGCTCATCTTTTTCCACTAACGACTACACTGATTCCTGTGTTGCTTCGTTTGGAGTGTCATGTTCTTGATGGCAGTAAGAAGAAATTATGAATTTGAGTCTAATTCTCTGCTTTTTTAATCATATTTGAAAAGGTATAAATAGAAACGCCTATGTAAGAGGAAGACGAGATGGTTTATTGCTTCCGATTGAGCATCATGCACGCTTATCACGCTGGAACATTTATTTTGCTTTTATTTTGCTTTTTCATTTATTCATTTCTCAGTAACATTTCAAGCCATCTACCCCCAGAAAAAAGTCCTTCACCGATCCAGTCTTCTTTAAACAAGTCTTTTCACTCCTTTTGCTTCAGTCTTGTTACTTCTCACTGTCGTTTCTATCTCATTTCCCATCCTCTCCTCATTATTTTCATGTCATCCTGCTCTTTTTTTCCTCTATTCCACCCCTCACCATCTCACCTGTTAGATACAGCAGTGCAGAGCTGTCAGCGCACAGACACACACTATCCTCCTGTGGTCGCAGCAGCTCTTAGCTCCTCATCCTCTTGTAAGACACCGACAGAAGTGCCGTGGTTTGTTTTCCTGCTAGTGTTAATTATGTAACCCAATTACACCATCACAGAGCTGAAGCAGGGAAGCTAAATTAAAAGTGACTGGCTTCATTACAGTCGCCTGAATGCTGCACAGTGTGCTGTCATGGGAGCCCATTTAAAGTTACTTGTCCTGATGCAAAAATGAGATGTTTGATATGGTGTTCCATCCTCAGAATTAAGAAAACACAATGAATACATATAGATTTAGGGATTTTCTGTTATTTTCTGCCAGGATTCACATTAATAACCTAAAGCCACATTGGGATAAACATGCCTTTCCTCCATTAGCAAAGCATTGCTTGTTTGTGTCATCGTTCGTCCATTAAGGCAGAAAGTGTAAGCCAAAAGGTCTTCATTTTTCCTGCAATATAAAACAACATGAGAGGTTTCAGACATGAAATGTCACGATCTGCATTCACTTTTTCACCCCTTTCTTTTTCTTCTATGTACCCTGTGATCCATCCTTTATACCTACTCAATGAGGCGCACCAACTCCTGAGTATTCCACAATATTCAGCCTATTTCTGCCTATTTCTAGTGATACGTAGTGAAAAGCAGTAAACCAAAGTGGCCAGGGACATGGTAATATTCAAGATCAGTTAATTGCCTTTAACATTGAATGTGTGCCATTTTATTTACCAAAAATGAAGCAAAATTCGAAAAGGCTTCTTGTTTATTCTTCGAATGTTTTTGATGGATTTCCATTCCACTTTGTTTAGTTCTCATTACTTCTGTTGTGCGTGTGTGTGTGTGTGTGTGTGTTTCATTGGATTATTTCTGATTCAGTCTTGTGTTCCGATCATTCCGTGGACCAACACTAAATTTGACTATTACAACATTGTCATAGGCTCCCAGTGTATAGTTAATCACTAGTTGCTTTACTTCAGTGGTATTTTGACAACTGAGTTTATTGCTGAAAAAGTGTATAGACAAAAAACAGTCCTTGCACAATTGTAACAACATTGATAAATGAATATTTCACAAAAAGTATGTTTATTCTGCTCCACAGCCTTAACCCTCCTAAGCTCTTTCTTATAATTATTGTCCAAAAATAGTTCTCCATATTTTTTGAAGGACATCCCAAAACTCCTGTCTGGATGTTGGCCACCCTTCATCCTTTTTTTTTTTTTGCCTTTCATCTTAATCCCACGCTGCTTCAATAACACTGAAGTCTGGGTCCGGGGAGGATCCATCACTTTCGAAGACCTATTGCCTTTGATTTTCAGTCAAGTGTTTGTTCCATCTGTAATACCTCATGATGTCCTTTTGTTGACAGCTAACCTTGACCCGTGGAGACCATTTTTCTTATGAGAAATTGAGAAACTGCAGATGGATCAGCTGATGAGAGCGGGATGATCAGATGATGATCACAGGACCTGTTTCTTACCAACATCATTTCCATATATGGTTCCTTTGCTGATAATATTTAGCCCAGACATGGTTTTTAAGGTCACATTGCACACAACGCTGATATGACAAGTTTCCACCTAATATCTCTTTGGCAATCACTTTGCTTTGAAGCAACTAAAACAACAAATAATTAGAGAAATGATTTGACATTTTGACTGCATGTCTGTTTTCCAAATATATCACGCTCTCTCTCCCTCTTTCACCCTAAACTGCTTTAGACAGTCATTGAAAATGAGTGGGCGGATGGACTTAAATTGCACAACGTTTAACTGAAAACATTCTGACTGAAAATGGCTAGAAAAGCATTTAATGTCCAAAGAAGATATTTTCAGGCAGCCTAAAGAACTATTGCTCAAGATAACTTTGACATTTTTCAGGCTGATTCCTTGGAAGCAAAGTATAAACAAATGAGGAGTGATTCAAGACTTTTGAAAAACACTACATCGCCAAACTAATTTCCCCAATCTCTACAAGACTTCAAACCACCATAGATCATTATTTTTATGTATAATAAGTCTGTGATATATACTCTACACTCTAAATACCCAACGCTGACTATTGGAGATCTCAAAATGACACAAAATGCCCATCTAATCTCATAAGTAAGCGGAGAATTGCTGCTTCACATAATTTAAAAACAACTGATCTGAGGGTCAACTTGCTTACAACACAGAGAAGAAGACATAATCCACAAAGATCCCTGGACCCTAGCAGCTAAAACACCAGATTGATAGTTGTGTGGCAAACAGCGAACAACAATGATGTTTTTGGATCACGACTGTTGCAGGGAAGGATGTTTTGTCCATCCAAACGCAGACATAAAGCCACTGTTTATGTCCAACTGCAGACTTCTGCCATCATCCCCTGCCACTACACTAATGGGAATATCCAGCAATGTCTGATTATGAAAGGTGTCTGACAATGGCAACAAGAAAGTATAAATAAGTGTCTTCAGCTCGCATGACCTACTTTTGAGCACAAAGCTTTTGGACTTTTAATTTGGAGCGAATTCATTTTTTGATTCATCGTGAACTTCGCAGCTTGACGTAAATGCCTCCACTTGATTACTGACCTTATCTACCTGGAGAAACAGCAGAAAGGAGACTGTCAGGGGAGACAGGAGCAGAGCAGAGAGAAAGAGAAAAAAGAGAGATGGGGAAGGAACTGGTGAACAAGGAGGCATTTAGGAAAAGGCGATGGTGGTCATAACAAGTAATTGTTATGTTTGATCATATCTGAATCTTGATCTGAATAGAGGGGAAAACGTTTTCTTCAAGATTTGTTCTTAAATAGAATCCATAATCAGTCCATATTAGCCACCAATGAAACAAGGGTGATGTGAATTTTATGTTCTTTTGAGTATCATGTTTGTTCTGAGTTGGAGGGAAAAAGATGAGGATAGAACTCCTCAAACTAAAAAACATCATAATCAACTTTTTCATTGCTGCATCACACTTCTGTTCATCACCATTATATCCTAATGGTGATAATCTTGCAGCCTTCAAACTTATCACTCCTCCTCTGTTCTCCACCCACCTTTTTGTTTGCATCTGCTTCTCTATTCTTCCTCCCCACATTTCTTCTTCCTCCAAAACTCCCACACTCTCCCTGCCTCCTTTCCACCGGCTCGGCTCAGTCTTTCCCTCTGCCATGCAAGCCGTTGTAAGCACTTTTAACAAGTCTCCAACATGAGGTATGAATCAACACTGCCCCCTTAAGGCTTAAGGACTCGGGCCAAGTCAATCCAGGGGTGAAGAAAATTCCAAGAGTTTCAGTATTTGCTTTACACTGACCTGTTGCAATAAAAAGGCAGACCCATCCTCGTGTTTAGAGAGCCTATTAAGTCTTAAGATGTTATAAATGATAAAAGTTATTCATTTTTTCATCAGACAATGCTGTGGTGCCTAAGACAAAGAATCTAAGTTTGACAATGCCTGAACCACTGCTCTACATTTTGGATTTCTTTTTCAAAAATTATTTGTATGCATCTTTATTGAATTATTTTCTCCTTTTTCAATCAGATTCATAAATATGAAGAGGAAACAACTACTGTCAGACAGTGCTGCCTTTTATGACTGGGATGTGGCTGTGGGCAGGCTTTAAGAACCTGCTAAAAACTGACTCTTATCGATGTGGACTTGCAAAGCTTCACCTTTTGATTCGGTTATTTTACCGAACAATGACAACAATTCTGCTATGACGAGTGTTTCTGTAAAAGCCTTTGAAACTGGCTTTTTAAGAAACATTTAGGATTCAAGCTGTTCACATCGCTCCTACCTGAATATGACGGGTGCTGACAAGAGAAGAAGGTGAAAAACTGACGTCCTTCTCTGTGACGCCAATGAGATCTAATCTTGGTTGGTTGACGTGTTGAGTGAACACATGTTTTAGATGTGCCAAAGAGGGATTTCGTCAAAGCACTAGGGTGGCAAGATATATATTTTTTGCAAAGCTTCTTATTTTTCTCCCCCACGACGCTGCAGTGAAATTACAAATATCAGCATTTCCATTACTACTGCATGGATATTAGCATATGCCTGTATACTTTACTGTGAACCTCGGCCACCTACAACTCATTCTTAGTTGGTATTCAGGGTAGTGTCTGAGCTACATGCAGAGTAGCACACTCCTTTAGTCACAACAGCTTCTGAACATCTTCCGTTACACTGAGGTTATTGGGATCTATCATTATGAAGCGACTCGATTCACGTTATCAGTATTACTGAAAGTTTTTTCTTTTATCTTGCGATATCTTCGCACAGACTTAAAAAAGTTCAATTTAAAGGCTCAGCGGGAAGCGGCGCGTCTCAAACGTTGAGTTGATTGTGTCCCAAAATTTCAGCAGCTCTGGATTTACGTAACCAGCTTCTTTTAAAGAAGCCTTTCTCTGGCACTTTTTAATAATAATACCAGTGTAATCCACGGGGGTATAGTGGTTGGAAAGAGGAAACATAAGCCAAAAGTAGCTCTGTTAGAAGAGTGCCCGTTTTTACATAGTTTGAAAAGTAGGGCAGTTTCTTGATCTTTGTGTTATTATGAACTGGCATAAGCTTTGGCATTGTGTTTGTGTGTCTGATGTAATTCTAATAGCTGTGGCTGATGGTGTGAGCAGAGATGAGAATGTCAAATGACTCATCATACACATCCACTTCTGCGTGCATCATGTTAGAGTGAGTAAGACAACCAAATGGTCAAACTGACAGGGGGCCCATCGGTAGTGGCTGTCGAGCATTCAGCATCAAAAGCTTTTAGTTGTCAATTTACATTTCTAATTGGGCTTGTTTGCAATTCACAAAAGAATCAGGATTTAAACATTTTTATGTTTTTTTGTGGCATTTTGGTTCCTGGGGAGATAATAGAAGAACCAAAGAACTACACGGTTGGAAACTGTTAGCTTTTGAAAAACAGCTGAGTAGTGATGAACTAAGATAACTATAATATTAATGCATTACCACACCAATAAAAAGTTTTCGTTTTTTGTATGTTTTTCAGGGGTGGCTTAAAAAAAGTTAACAGAGTATCTAAGTCTCACATATGAGGGAAAAAGTGTCTGGAAAAAAATTATGCAAGACATCTGATATTAAAACTGATAATTGAGCAATATTAAATCACCCCCATCAGCTAGGCAAGACATGCCCTTTGTAATCAATATAATGTATATGTCCGGTAGCAACAGACATATAATTGCTAGCCTTCAGACACATCACTCTGCAGTATTCATTTGCAAATGGGGAAGAAAGCACTATGATTTTGTCAATGATATGTTGGCTGATAATATTCAAACTTCATGCATTATAAAACCTCTGATGATGGCTATTTATCATTATTAGTCAATCACCAATTTTGTCTCGTCATTGAAAGGGTGATGTTAAATGTTATTCCATGTGCATAAGTGGAAATCCTACTACTCAGTTGTCAAAACCATAGTTGTACAAATACTATTACAAAAGTATAACATAAGATCACATTGAAAAACCCTATATCACTTAAATATATTAATTGGGAAACAACTATTTGGGATTGTTTTTGCTAAACTGCAAAAGAAAAAGTGTATCAATGTCATTCAAATTGTATCTTTTCACCTCCTGAGTGAGCCGGACAAGAACTGAGCCACTCAATGAAAATTAACTTTTTGCCACAGAACACAGCAAAAAAACTTCATTTAACAAAATCTCAGAATCAGACCCTTTTGCCACGACCAAAGTCAGCAGCTTTCATGCCTTCTTCTCTCTGTGAATCGCTCCACACTCCCACCTGTGCCACAGCGAGGGGGCTTTTAAACACCAACAGTAACCCTAATTACCCACTCTCTCCAGACAACATGGACCTGCGCACCGTGTCATCCGCTCCTTTGTAGATCTGTGCGGTCCCACGAGGGTAAAGAAAGCGACCCCTTTCTCACCAATGTCCCCGAAATACTGCGTAATGAGACAGACACACACACACACACACATACAGCGCACCGCAGCACAGAAGAGTTGGGAAGTAATGAATATCTTGCCAAGTGTACTGCAGGCCCAATTACTGTCCAGTTCGGGAGGCTTTCTCGTAAACAATGCAACCCCAGGACCATGCAGAATAAAAAGTTATTGTTTTTGAGAATGTATTTGAAACGTTTACTTTCAATTGCAAGCAAACTCGTTTTAGTCCATTTTAAGACTATTCATCTGAAACAGCCTATAGAACCCAGGTATTTGTCATTTTCCTGGATTAAAACGATTCCTTATTTTTGTCTATTAAAGTAGAGCCATACAATTATTTTGTTTAGTTTACGTAATGTTTCTGTTATGAATTACTGATAGAGAATTTTTTTTCCACATTGGATGGCTACAATGTAAATCTTTACCTTAAATACACCTACATAATGGCCAAATATTCATCAGTGTCAGAAAGAGCAAAAGCACCAACTGTGTGTGCTTTTAACTTGAAGCAGAATCAAATGTAGGAGTTAATGTCTTCGTCTCTTGAGTACAATCTTGTGGCTCTTATATGTAAATGTGCACAGAGGTGGATTTAGCTGACATTTATCTGCTGCTCAAGTTGAAGATTAGAATTTTTTTTTCATTCGAGGCAAATCTATTAAGATCTGCAAGAAACCTGTTTACAATGATAATTCGAATTACAATTGCAGGGCAATGTTGAGAATACCAGCCGCCCTTGTTGACATGCTAACACTTTAGGGACAGTGGTACCGGCAAAACAGTGAACCACACGTTGTCCCCATGATGCTTCTCAGTGTTTTACTGTGAGGAATAACACTTCGCTAACAAAGGTGAAGCTAGCTTTGGAAAAAGGAATCTCGTACATCTCAAATCAGTTTGTTTTATTCAAGTACCGAATGGAAACTGATGGGGAGTCTTGTAATAATTTTGAGTGATATTTCTGTGAGAACAATAGCTCAGATAACACCTTCTTTCTTGCTGCTTTAATCTAAACATTTAGTATGTAGGTGATGAAAAATGTATACACTATATGCCCTTCACGGCCTTCAGGTCTGATCATTCTAAAATGTCTTAACAATGCTATTATCTCTGAGATTTATGGTCTTGATCAATGATCCCCAAACGGTATGAGCTTGCGATAAATATGCCCCGCTCTGTTGAACTGAAGCCCATCATGTCCAGGGCCTACTGTTACAGCCCTGTCTTTTTTTTTTTTTTAAGGACATACAGAGTCATAAAAAGTTCACTTTCTTTTATTTTCAGCCTCTGAACTTCAACTGAATTTCGCTCCATTTATTCTGCAACTCCTCTGGAGTGTGTCCTTGTTTTGATATTAATGTGTTTTCTCTCTCCATCCAATGGCAATCTTCTGGAAGGGCATCTTTGACACATTACTTGTTTGGAATAAATCTAATCTCAAAAAAGCCTAAAATGACTTTAAGGCTATAAGCTCAATGGAGTCGGTCTGTGACAAGTGCCTCTGGCAAAGTTGGCCTGACACTTTAAAGATTCAGCCACCACGAGTCTATCACGCATTCACAAAATACTGAAAGATTGACCAATAAATGGATTTATATGAAGAAGGAATGGACCAAATTCAGCCCATACACAAAGCATGAAACCAAAGAAGAAGAGTGATAGTAACAACTAATCTAATTTGCACCAAAAGAAAAAACACTACAATAGGAAGTTGTTATCTCCCTGACCATGCCTGTGAAAAGGGTTCTTTTTATATTTTGAAATAACAGATATCTTCAGGGTAATAGTGCGATTTGAAACTCTTCTCATATTTGGATCTTAGCGTTGTCCACTTGTTTTGCAAAAATTTGATTGAATATTATTTTCGAGGAGTTAAAATTCAGTTCTTGTTATGAGCCAATTTTAAAATATGCCATCTAAAAAACATCTGGCTTTGTCTGACTGTGTATGATGTTTATGGCGTATGTAAGGATTTGAAAATAAATTGGATGACAAGCATGAAATTGCCCAAACGTCAACTTGTCAACACGAGATGAGGAAAGCAAAAGAGGAGCTTTCAGGAGACGTCTGAATAAGTTATTTTCTTTGGCAAAGTAGTTGATTTTTCCTTCTGCTTTTGATCATCCTCTCAGCATTCTGTTCCACTGAACAACAAAAGCCATCAGTCGATCCCAGAGATGAGAGGTGACACGGCTATAATGGGAAGGATCCATTGTTCAAGCTGAAAAGAGTAACATTTATCCCTCAAACAAAAGAAAAGAGCAGAGAGTGAGTATTGACTAAAAATAAATTAACAGAGATTAATTTGCACTGCGCCACATCGAGAAATCTAATAAGCAAAATAAGAAAAAAAAGCATTTTTAAAGGTCAACAGATGTCTAATCCCCAGTTTTGGCCTTCAGGTCTAGCAATGTTTGTATGCATTAACATCTCTTTATGATTACATGTGAAGCGCTTCCGCTCCTGTGTTTCCATGTTCTAAACTGGTAATAGAGTATGTGGTACCTTTTGCTTTTTGATGACAATCTTTTTAAAGGTTTTGAAGCAAACCAAAGTCTGCCATCTTGTATTCTCTGCATTATCTTAATAGAATTTAGAAAAAATATCTTATCTTCCTGATTTGTCTGTACAGTGGTAGTAGTCTGACAGTTGTGATCTGAAATAAATCCAACATGGGTTTCCTGAAGCTTGGCACGCTGAGAACGAGGAACAGATGTTCAAGAAACCACTCTGAGAAAAGAGGAAGCCACTGCTATTCATTAGCCATCGGCTGCACATTGCCTTTAATTCTTGAATATCTTAATCTGTCTTTGGGGTCCTCATCAGTTGACTCATCATCAAAATTTTAACATCACATGTATACAGTCATAAAATGCAATTTTCAGCATCTAAAACCAAAATAAATGTATTTCTTTTAACTATGAACTATTGGATTATTTCAACACTGCAGATTAGGCTCTAAAATTGAGATGTAAGGTAACTGTACACTGAATGCACAATCAACTCCTGACAGTTCATTTTCAGATAAATGCTATTCTATGTTTGTTGTTTTTTTAATAAAAAAAACAATGAAATTGTCAGGATTGTCACTATAGTTCTATTCTGAAGTCCTTAAAAATGCCAAAATACATTCAGCTGAAGAACCTTAATAGCTAACAGAGAAATTACATCTAGTTTTTATCCCAAGTGTTGATGAGTTGCCTCTAAACCATCAACTGAAAATTGGTACAAATGAAACATATTTATCGATGAAAGTGGCCATTTTCTATCTGATGGACTGCAAAAGATGACATAATTTACTAACATCTCTGAATATTTCATGTAAAACTTAAGGAAACAGCAACCCTGGAGGAAACCGACGCTACATTGGCATACCCAAGTTAACAACAAAATGTTTCCTCCACCTGAGTTTAAGACGAATTGAGGGGAAGTCGAAATCTGTCTGGTTAAGAGACATATCTTTTTCTTTTTGGGGGGGGAAATCATGACTCCTCCAGGGGAAAGCGAGTAAAGAACATTTTGCTTGCTACAAGAGAAAAGCAAGATTATGCATGAGCATGGGAAGGATAAAAGTATTACACTGGCTGGAGGGTGCAGAGAAATGGGATACTGTTTATTTTCTGACTTCCAAGATCAGCATCCTTCAAAAACAAAACTGCGTAGGGAAATACTTCTTGTACATTCGGCTGCACAACACAGGTGAGAGACGGACAAAAGAATTGACAAATACACAACATTAACACATTTCCAACTCCATTTACTCAGCTTAAAGGCTTCTGTTTTTAAAGAGAGGCACAAGATGGCCTCCACAGGGAACACTCGCAAAAGTGAGGGATTACACAACAGACGTGCTTTTAACTGATGAAATAAAATGTCTTTTCAAGTTTCCAAAGTACCGTGGAAAACCATTAACTGACATTAATAATTTGAAATTAAAGTGATGGGCCAAAACTGATCAGACGATTAACAAATCTTTTCAAACTTGCTCAGTGCGTGATCATTTCATTTATTCAACATTTCCGACTGTAATGTTAAGCACTGTCACTGAAAACTAAGTGGCCATTACTCGTCTCCACAGGGATACTTATTATTTTGGAAACTTACCATGAGCAATGTGAAAGCTGTCTCGCTTGCAAATCCACCCAGGCTTGCAGACAGAAAAAGAGCAAAGGAAATCCTAGACATGTTCACTGCAAAGTTGGACTGACCTGAACTGAATCATAGGACGAGCAGAAGAAAACTTTTAATTTGTTGAACTGGAGGCAAAGCATGAACAGTGCAAATAATTCAATTTGAAAAGATTGCCCACAAAGTCACAGCTGCCCATGACAAGCATGATCATTTGGATTTAGCTCAATAGTAAGCATGGAGTTAGCATTGAACACTATAGTTTCACCCTTCTCCTTCCCTCTGAAAATATAACCAAAGCTTATGTGGAGCCATTTAGGGAGCAACAGTTAGAACAATCGTTTGTGCTCAAGATAAGGAGCCGGAGGATTCTTTTTTTCCCATCCATTTCCAGCTTAAAATACTTCAAATATATGCGGTATATTACCAGAAACCATGACTTTAACTCCTGCAAGTTGGCTTTGAAGATATCCACATTTCATTTCAGCTCCAGATTGATGCTCTTTTAACAAGGTCAGGCCTTCCATTTCACAGTTTTTAACATGTCAGTGAGTCAAACGGCAGGCGTAAAAGGTTAGAAAAACGGTCACTACTGGCAGCCAAAGGATTAGCAGAAGTTAATACTACTGTATGAACGCATCACAACCTTTTGACTCTAAGCTACAAAATGAACTCCCGCCCTAACTAGAATGAAGTATTTTTAGAAAACGCTCAAAGTTTAAAAATCAAAATTCAAATATATCTTTTTGCTTGTATGGGATTTTTATCTCAGAGCAAGTGTTGTACAAATAAAAAGGAAATTACATGGTGTCAAAGGTTTAGATTTGGTGTGCATGAATTTAGATAGCAGAAATTAGTTTTTTGTTTCACCCAGATGTTTACTGAATACACTAGTGCAATCATAATATAAAGATTTTCAAAGTTTATATACAAAGTAAAGTCTGACGCACACACATAGTTCACATGTTCTTACTAGATGTGAAATCCCATCAGCTGTCACATGGCCATCATCTTTACTTTATGTCTTTGACTTTAAATCTGCACGGCCGGCTTATTCTGCACGAGAATATGAAGGCCAAAACAGTTATTTTACGCAATAAAGGAAAAGGGTGTCATTTATGACCAGAAAAAGTAGCCATTGGCATCGCTAGTGGTAAAGTTTATAATCTATATTTCCTGTGACATGATCCCCCTCGGCTCATACCTCTCACACATTCATTCCCTGAACATTGGGGGATCAAATCCTGCTGTGACACTGATGGTTTCTCTCGGTCTACCACAAACCCACTGCATGTTCAGTCTCACGGCACTGAACACCTTCCTCTCCCTTCCCGCAGACGAAGCAGAGAACCTAGTATTTTGCGACTAAACCGAGCTAATGTAATGGGAGCTAATCCCTGTGATGAAAGTACCACTCTCTCGGAGAAACACAGTATGAAGTGCTACTTACTGAGCCCATTTATAAAAGTAATTGTTTGCCAGCAAAGCTGCGGAGAAACACTTTGTTTTAAGGATTTTCTCTACTGTAGAACTGTAGATCTGACATGAGGCCCGGGCTGAAATCTGAAGGGGAAAAAATTCTGACATGTCTATGTATTTGAAAACACATACATGTAACAGTAGGATTTTACCCCAATTAAATATGGCATCTGGTAACAAGTTGAAAATGACAAGACAAATCCTCGATGTGCCCCTTTTGCAGCCGCCTTAACTTTCAAAGACCTACAGAGAAGAAATGAGCTAGATGCTGTATTGTTCATGCTGTATTTTAGATTAAATGCCTCCCAGTGAAGATTTGGCCGCTTTACATTCAGATGGAATTCATTTCAGTCTTTTTGATTTGCAAGTCTTCAAAAAGGTCAAAATGTGTTTCCTATTTAACATCTAATAACAGCAATAGTTCCTGTATATCAGTATGCAAAACAGCTGAGGGACTCCCTGCCGTGGCAAAACGTTCATACCATCATTTTATAGCTCACATGTTCAATTCTGTACATAAGTCCAATTTTCGATGTTAAGTTTCAGACCCATGTATATCTAAATTCAACTCTGCATATGTAATATTGAGGAATTTAAAGAGGAAAACAGATTTAAGTCGTGTTTAGTCCATGTGAAGAATAGAAGTGTTCGCTCACACACTTGTACATTTTTACAGGCTGTACAGTTTTTATTTCTCAATCATACACAATCACACACCAATGGACGCATCAGTATGCAACATGGGGCTCAATCACTTCTACGTGTGGGCCGGGGGGTGGTGGGCTGGCAGCTGTACTTTGGCAGACAACAGCTCTTCCTGCTGAGTTACAGAAGCCCCTGTTTTCTCTTTATTTCAAGTAAGCGTGGCCACATAAACCAACGCCCACACATTCATTTTGGTGGAAACAAGACAGCACTAGTTTATGTTGATACATTCTAAATTAATTAAGGGACTGGAAAATGCATATTTCAGAAGCTGGAATATAAAAAGAAATTAAAGCTACGTGTTACAGCAAGAAGTAAAACATAAACTGACCAGTACAGGTTTCTATGTCTGTACAGATTTACTGTCTAAAAGCAATAGGTAGGAGAGGAAACCTTTTAAGTCTAACAAGGGTAATCTTTTTAAATCCATCCACAAAGCCAGTGAAGTCATTCTATATTTAACTGCGAACGCCACAAAACATTTATTCTAAATTAGCAATGCAGCCTTTTAAAGAGTGCATTATCCTAAACCCCATAAATAGAGTCCTTTCGCTCTCATAGTGTCTGTAATCCTATTGGTAACACACGTATTGTCAGTCACTGACAAGCACATCTGAGAAGACAGCAAATCGAGGTTTCACTTACAAACATACACACACACACACACACACACACACACACACACACACACACAGGGCTGCTTACAAATGCAGCATAGTGAGCAGCATACTTTAAGTAAAAATAGTTTTCACATTCCACTTAGAGAAACTGGCAGAAGAATGAAGCTGGAGCAGAGGAAGGGAGGAAGTGAGGAAGTGAGGACGCATGCATAGACAAAGGGATCAAGGGGGCAGAGGAGATGGAAGGGGGAGGAGAAGGGTGTGGATGGCTCCCACAAATTGGATATCAAATTAGATTATGAGCTCGGAATGTCTTTTTGAGCGCTCGGACTTTCTCGCTTTATCTTATTTTCGATCGCTGGCCCTGTCACACCTGACTAAGAAGCAATAATGTGAGAGGGTAGCGCGCATATGGCCGCGGTCCGGCCATACTGTTGGCCGCATTCCACTTTGTAGACAAACAAACGCATACAAGGCTAAAATTCCCCTCTGCACAACCAAAAAATCACACACACACACACACACACACACACACACACACACACACACACAC
>CAJRST010004446.1:6009511-6051390 GCA_907169785.1 Menidia menidia
CATTGGTCATTTACAAATAGATTCAAGGTAATTGTCATAAAAAATGGATGAGAGTAAGTGCTAAGTTTCTCTCTCAACTACCTGGCAGGCTCCCGTAAGTTTTTTAAGGATTTCCCTTCTCCACCTAAAATACAAAGAGTACCCAACCCAACCTAAATCTGATTGACTTCCACAACTAAATAACTTAATGGAGTTATGGAAGTTTTTTTTTAAAGCGCACATTGATCTCAACAATAAAAAAACAACCATCATGTCTTTTCTTTTGGATGTTCCTGCCAAGTCGGATGACTTAAATACTGCCTGTTTCAAATAAGACGCTTATGGATGGAAGTGGACATAAAGGTATATTTAACACCCCATAGGAAGAAACACATGCACACCGACAAAAACTATGTGACACACTCTCCCTCTATCCTGCACACACAAACACACACACACACACACACACAGAGAAAGGAATAGAGGCAGAACCAGAAAGACAGAAGAGGGATTTGCCCACACAAGCTACATGTGAAAGATGAGTGCTGAGTGTAATCCCCGCAGAAGGTAAATAGACTGGGGAGGTTTTCTGAAGCCAAAATGCAGAGCTGTGAGTGTCACCGCCTGCTGCGGTTTAGAAGACTGAGGCTGGAGAGCACAGAACCAGATAGGACAGGGAGAACAGGGAGCACGCATCTGTTTTTTGACTTGGCTGGCTGGGTTGTTTTATCTGTCTATCTGCCTGGCTGCTTCTCAACTTGCACATTTCTCTCCCCTTTTGCTGTCTTGTCCTATTTTCTCTGTGTCTTTTTCTCTATTGTTCTCCGTCTGGCTGACTGTTCTCTCTGAAGATGAGATGAATCTTTAATGATTCTCTCTGGAAACTTTTCCTGATGTAAAAGTTACGAAATAAAGCGTCGGAATAAATAAACATGAAAACAATGTGCAAGAAATTGGGATTTTATGAAGTTTCCCAAGTTCTCGAGGAAAAAAATAACTATCCAAGTCAAAAGTTGTTGTTTTTTTTTCCAAAACTTGCCACGAAATGGAAACATTCATCACATTCCTGGTGAACGGCGGTTCTCAGTTTCCCAAAAATGACCAGATGAAAGATACAAAGTTAGATCAGAACAGCAAAAGTTTTAACCAAAAGCAAAAAGTTTCTGTTTACCAAGCTCCTCACCTCATTAAAATGTTTTGGTTAAAGTACTCAGCGCTGGTCAAAACAGCTTCATGTAAGCATATGAAAATCAACCAAACAAGTCGGATAAACAATTGTGGAGTATGTAGTTAAAAAAAGAAAAGTTTCACAGCTAATGGAGGCCTATTAAACTCTGTTTAGTAAAAACAGATTAAATGCTTCAAATAGTCTTATTTTTATTTTAACCAAAGCACAGTACAGAGGTGTAATACTACTAAACAAAAGGTTGTCTTAATCACTAAGAAAATGGCATGAAATTAGAACTTTAATGTGAAATTGGTTTCTGTACTTCCAGGGTGTCTAAATGGCTTTTGCATCTTCTGCAATCCTAGGCTGGCTTTAGAATGTTGAGATCACAGTTTAGCGGGAAAGATGGCATCTGCCGCAGAACTCCTTGCTCCTCTCATCTCTCGTAGCAGTTATTTATGACTCAGGCTTTATGTATGGTGTTGTTTTCAGGCTCCGCCATGAAATGTGGGACGCATCAGATGCTGTGTTGAGAACCTCATACAATCGACGGAAATCTAAAGTTATGACGCGGGTGCCAAAACGTTTGAATTTTCATGACTTTATCATTTATTCACGTATTTATTTCGGGTTAGTTGTTGCAGTCACTCTCTGTGACAATGGGGTATCTTTCATGTCATCACTCAGTCTCGTCTCTCATCTCTTCCTCTCCCTTCCCCTCAGTCTCTTCTCAACTCTTTTCTCTTCTCATCAGCCTCCATACCTACTCCCTTCATCCCTCTGCCTTCATCTGCTATGTTGGCAACCTCCGCCCCACATCTCTCACTTTGTCAGCAGAGACATCAAAGCGTCGAGACATGAGGTATTTAACCTATCGCTGGTCCTGCTGATCAGCACCTTCTTAAGTCCTGCTGGCTAACTGACAGAGGCTGATATCAATCTGGTCACACGGGCGCGGACGACTCAAAGAGAAACGTGACAAGACAGAGACCAATCTCACGCAGAGATGCGAGCGTCATTTTCTCAAACATCAAGGCTTTTTCATCTAACTTACGTTGGTACTGGATACGATTCGGTTCTTTTAAAAAGTGAGCGTGTGAGGAGTAACTCACACAGACGTGCACAGACAACAAATATAACTCCGGTCATCCGCAAGGAGAAAAAAAAGGACAGGTTGTCGGCATTTAAAATGCAGAAAGTGCTGACGCCCCGCCATCGATTGATATCTTTCATCTGCTCAATGGGGTGAACGCATGCATAATCACAATTACAGGGGGGCTCTAATCTTTAATCTAAAGCCGATTCATTTTTGTCAACCTTTCATTTATATTCATTAGCTCTTTGAACCTGAAGAGGTAGGTTTTCTTTCCATGTGAGTAAGGTCAGAGGCTGCTTACTGTCGAAACCAGACCTTCATTCACCGTCTCCCTCCCTTCCTGCCTTTTGGTGTCCGTGTTTGTTTTCTGTCCCGAGAAGGTTATCTTGCCTTTTGATTGAGGATACTGTATTTTATATATATAAACTTAACTTTGTGACGGAAGAGGAAATAAAAGACAAGGATAGCTGCCTCATCAGATTTCACCTGCTCGTTGAGAATACTTTGACTGGACTATTGCTTCACTTTCAGAGGAGTTTCATCATAAAACGGGCGCCTTCGTGATATTCAAAGAGAGCGGAGAAGACGCCATAAATTTGCATATTTAATCCCCTTTCATCAGAGTTCTCAAAGTAGGTTTTGTGTTT
This sequence comes from Menidia menidia, assembly GCA_907169785.1. Taxonomy (NCBI): domain Eukaryota; kingdom Metazoa; phylum Chordata; class Actinopteri; order Atheriniformes; family Atherinopsidae; genus Menidia; species Menidia menidia. The sequence goes on from CAJRST010004446.1 coordinate 6,012,402, forward strand.
TAAAGCAGGAAGAAGCAGACAAAGGGACAATGTCTCCCGAAGGGACATGAAATAACAAAAGAAAGCCAGCCAGGTTTAACCACAAATTGACCTGCGCTGTCGAAAAACCCACGTCTTCTAAGCTGTCTGAAGAGATTCTCTTTACTTATTTTGGGTAGGATGGGTGCTTCTGTGGCATTTCTACCAGTTAGCCTTTCGAATGGATAGCATTGTGAGCCATGTAAACATTCTGATGCTGCGAATACAGGAGCTCCGACAGCCTGAACACCAAGTTATTGTCAAAGCCTGCTCTGTGTCTCACACTCTTTCATTTTTTTAAGGGGCGCGATAAAACGTGACAGGGCGGCAAACAGGGTTGCCCCTCATAGGCGATTAAACTTTAGCTCACAATAAAAGCCTGAGTCAGCCGAGTCTTCCGCCGGTCAGTTACCTGCAGCGTGGGAGAGAAGACGGCAGTTTGGGTTTTCTTTGTCCTGTTGCCGAGTCTCAGTGACTTCAGTGACCTTATCTCATCTTGATCCTGTGGCTAAAGTGCTATGGGAAGCACATATCGATGGATCCATCCGGCTTTGATGATTAGGCTATCAATGAGAACGTGTGGGGGGTGAATACTGGCAGGGAATCTTTTTTCCATGAGTTTTGAATTGAATTGAATATACTTTATTGATCTCCAGGGAGAAATTGACTTCCAGTACAGCCCGTTTTAAGGTGTGATCTCATACTCTTTAAAACCTAACACCAAACTCCTCTTTCCAGATGCTTATCAAAAGATTGATGATTTTAAATATCATGATTTTCTCTTTTTTAAAGTTAGATTTCTCTCTTATTACTGAAAAAAAAAATAACCTGATCAAGCACTTTGACAGCTGGCAAAAATAAAAGAAACTATCTATGGTGGAACAACTTTGGCCAAAGTACCAGAAGCTTTGAGCATATTCTGTAATCATTGAGCCAGGATGTGAAGAAAAACAAAAAATCAAGGGATAAAAGCTACTGAATGAAACACTGACATTTCCATTTCTTTAAACTAAATGTATCCATATCCATCCTCTCATCTTTTCACCCTCATCAAAAAGCCCAGCCTGAGCACTCATGACTCACAGAGAGAGTTTTAAAAAACATCAGTGGGAGCTTGTTAGCTGGGTGCAAAATAAAGAAAGCTGTTAGCTTCAGGTTTGCAAGCTGCCATATCGTTTGGCAACAGATGTGAGAACAGACTCAGCACTTCACCGATTTGGCATGGTCAGCGGGGGGCCAGGCACAACTTGTGGAAGGAGAAATTCATTACAACCTCTATCCAGATGAACAAGAGTCCATATTTGCATTAGTCGGCGTTTGTGCCTTCATGGTTCATTCAAAACTCACCTGATGTGAAAGTCCTCTGTCTGTGAGATGACAGCATTAGTGCTCAGATGCACCCTGTGAAGTTTGATGTCCCAAGTAATTACTGTTTTTTAAGAATAAATTGCCAGTGAATTAGCCCTGCCTAGATGAGGAAAAACACATTTCACAACATTAACCTTTTGGTTGTTAACAATCATAAATCTCTCTGGTTCAGTGATGTAAACAAACTGAGATGGAGATGCCGTAATGAGTCTCAAAAGTCGTGTTCACAAATGTTCACCCTCAAAAGATGAGATCACCCATGACACACAAAGCAAGTTTTACAACTGTGCTCTCATTATACACACAGTCCACCCATCATTAGGCACACTTTCAAAGTCTAAAACAAGTCAGTTGTTGTACCAGAAAGCCTGCAACAGTGTGATAAAGATATGATGGTGGCTATATTATTTATTTAATGTTGCTGTCATTGAAATACAAATCAAAATAAAAAGACTGAGGTAATATTGTTAAAATGTATTTGACAATGTCATATTTAGAGGAGTTTCTAACACCCTGCCATCCTCATTCAAACAATTTGTGTTGTTGAGACAACAATAAAGTAAACACACACATATCATAGTAAGTATGCAAGGAAATAACTTATTCAATTATACACGTTTGTATCAAAGCTTAAGGATATTAACCTCCATTAAAATGAAAATGCTCCCGTTTATGAAAGTACTGTAGTCAATGGACAGAAGCTGGAAAGCTACTTAAACATCAAATTTTATTTCACACGAAACAGAGCATTGCTTTCTTTTCTGTCACATCTTCTTCACAGATTTTTAGACAACCACTGAGGCCTGCTGCTTATTGCAGAGTAGTAGTAGTGAGTTCAGTATTCTGTTGCTGCAGAGATCTTACCGAAAGGCGGAAATGAAAGAAACAGTCAGTTTTCAACAGGGACAGCCTCTTTGACAATATATGCCAGGAGCCAGTCTTAGAATTGATGTTATTTACTGTACAAGTCCTTCACATTAAGATGTGGATCTAGAAGCAAACCCTCCAGAAAAATGGGCTTACTTTGTTTATGACAAAAGAGTAATCGGCTGACAACTTTGCTGAAACAGCAAACATCAAACAGTTATGATAACAAGAAACTCAGTGGTCAGCATTTGATTGTGAGATTTTTCTCTGCCCCTGAACTGTTAATGCACTCTATAAGGGGAGAGATATCCTTCTATGTTTCCCAAGTTAAAATGCTGAGCTAAGGCAGGGATTTGATCAAATTTTATTCATACCAATGCCATTATCAATGTTTTCTGGATACATCCTGTTCTCTATCAGTTCTTTTGATGAATCTTGGCTCCCTCCTATGCTAGAAAACAAGTGTACTGCACAGGTTTTCAGCAGTTGTTTTGTGTCTTTGCTGACCTCAGCTGACAGGGAATTAATCTCAATGAGTGACTTAATTAACATCATTTTTGGTCTAAACTAAATGTACTAATCACAATGTTAATTTGACCAAAATAGTCAGATTTGACTGATCAACCGTGGCACTTCCACAGTTCATATGTTGTGTACCATCACTGCCCTTGTATTCTGCTCAGTTCCATTAATTCACATGTTTGCTTCTGTTATCTGCACTCGCATGACATTTTTCTGTTTGGGTCATCGTGTTACAAAATTATTTTGAATAATAAGATGACTTACTGTGCTTCTTTTCAACACAAGCCACACAAGTAACACTTTGTTATCAAATGCCATTTGGCTTTGATACTGTGGACGGTAGAATGGCGTCGTCTGAAAAACATGTATGATCTCACAGAGACACGCAAGAAAGAGTTGGCTGGAATGACTGAGTTTTTGTCACTTCCTTATTTTTGACAATGTTTTTTCACTGTGTATGAAAAAGGAATCTGTGTGTTGAGCGAGTGCGAATCTCACATTTGGTTTAAACTTGAAAGTTTTTCAGTGACACTGATGACTCTGAATCAATATTTGGCCCATATAATGCCAGGGAATTGGTAACTTTTTCTCATTTGGAACCAGTTTCTGTTCCCATCCCAGCGCTCAATCCACCACAAACAGTGTGAAAATATATTCTTGGCTCGTGAAAAATGTGTTGAAATGCTACTGTAATATTTGCCAAGTACGAGAAAAAAAGGCATTTATGCAAACAAAAAAAAACCAGGGAAATGGATACAGCTTCAAATAGACATTTTGTCTCACTGACACCTTTGACATGATCTACTTCTTTTATTTTTTATGGAGTTTTTTTAAGGCACACAAATATCTAAAGTATCTTTTCAGAAACCTAAAAAAAACTATAAAAGACACTGTTTCATATATAGCACCTGAAAGGAAAAGGCCAGCAAAAAATGTCTAAAATCATGTAAATGTTTTTATGGAGAGAAGAAAACCTAAAGATAAACTAAACAGAAAAGGATGAGTCCATATCACAACTACAAGTTGTCAGAGATCCTAATGGTTGAAGTTTTAAAGAGAGGGACAGATAGCATGAGGGAAAATTAAAATAATGAAAGAAATAATGTAGAAAAGTTAGGATTAAAATAAAAAATGAGAACAGAAATAATACAAGGTTATGAAACAAGGAAAGTTTTTCTTCTCAGTGGTTTAAATGACACCTTTTGTGACTAAAGGAGGCAGATGCATAGGGGTGGAGAGGGTGTTTAAAAGGACTAACAGCAAAGAAAGGGAGAGGAGGAAAGTTGCATTAAAACACTCAAAAGTCAAATATATTTTTCTTCAGGACAAGTTGACGTGGATCAAAAGCGAAAACAGTAATACAAGACAACAGAACAATTGATCGACAGAGGGAGAGAAAACAACAGAAGGTTTCAGATATGATATAAAAAAGGACCCTGAAAGTTGGAAGGATGATCAGAGGGATGAACTGACAGTTAGTGGAGGTTTGAATATGTGAAAGTTTGACATGAAGAACCATGGGGAATTTCCTGTGATAAGGAGTTTTCTGAGAAATGTTGTACTTACCAATGCAAAATTGAGTCACAACGACAGTACATTTCCCTTTAAAACCTGATCATGACAAATAACCAATATCAGGTATTATAACCCTGATGATGAAAGCACTATAACTTTTTAAAATATCTTTGTACAACCCAGTCTGATGACTGGATGTGAAATGGTTATGTTAGTCTACATTAAAAAACACAACAGTTCCACAGGAAGAAGAAAAAGCATCCGGCCTGGCAATGTAATTACATCACTCCTTATATTGAATTTAACTAAAGCAGAGTGACAGATTAAAGTTGCTTCAAACGATCCCCCTTCTGAAAAGAACACTTGTTTGGCTGATTCTACCAAACTGTTTCTGACATGTTTGTCTCATCGTGATATTTTAGTGTGTAGTTTTTGTTTAATCTTATATTCCCCATCAATAAACACACTGTATATCACAGCTCTTATGAAGGTAGATAATAAAGATACAAATAAAAGTATGAATAAATAGTTCAGAATTGATCCGTATATTATTCAGGAGTCACTCCGGGTTTATTCAGTTATGGTGAAGTGGTGAAGATTCACTTGTTACATGTTATTACAAATACCACACCAGCTTTTTTGGCAGATTTGTAGCCTTTCAATTCGCAATTTCAAAGTAAAAGTGCACTTTTTTCCACATCTTTCTTTATAATACATACACTGCCTTAAGTCTAGTGAGTCTGAAGTGATAAGAAGAAATTACTAAATGTTATACGACACATCAGCTTTCATGGGAATATGGGAATAAAGGAAAACGTTGCATGGAGCATGAGGAGTGCTAATTTGTATGGACGAATGAATGGTGAAATGATGATGTGGACAGCGCTCTCTTTTTCTTTTTATGAAGCTGGTGTCCAAACTTGACCCCTGTTTTTCAGCTATGATATCAGGTTAGGGCTGAGAAACTAATAAAAAGAAGAAAAAGGAGAATCAGAAAACCCATACATGAGGTTGGGGGAGTGGCACCCAGACCAGGAGTGTGGTATCAAAAGAACGTCGGATTCAAACATAGATCTGATGACAAGTCCAATGCTGTTACACAATGAGCTGAAATAGAACCGTTTTCCCACATCAGTGTGTATGAGCGAGTGTGTGTGAGTATATACGAGACAAGATGAAAACTTTTTCCCCCCAGTATTTTCAGCAGCTCTATTTTTAAGAATCAATACAACTATCTACAAACAACAGCTACAGATGGCGGCATCCTAAAACTGAGATATCACCGCGAGTGTGCAGCAGCAGCTATAATCTCTATGAATGTGAAACTGCTTCGGTTACAGCAAATCACTTTTTTCCGAGCCGTCCTAACACGACCAGAGAAAAAAATTACACAGCCAATAAGAGCTTATCATAGAAACCATAAGAGAAAGAACCATCAATCAGAGGCTGATGACAGCTGGGTAATTTAAACTGTAGCGAGCCTCGGGCCTGGATGTGTGTGCATCTGCAGCTGTGTGCAGAACTGTGTGTGTGTGTGACAGTATATTATGGGAGGGCGCGCTCCTCATCCGTTCTCCTCCTCCGTTGCGAGTGTGTGAGCGTACAGGTCTACTAGCACGCCTGCTTCGCAGCCACCGGCACGTAATGAGAGCTTTATGTGTTTTCATTACTTTGTGCCAGACAACAGAATCACGCTGAGGGGCTGCTGGCAGAGACGGAGGCTGGAGGAACGCAGTCAAATCAGATTAAAGGAGCAGAGATGTATGGTACCACAGGTGAGTAGGAAGGCTCACTGAGCCAACAATCCCAGGCTCAGCGAAACGACACACACACATATCCACTTACTGTGATAGCAAATGTGTTAACAAACCACACTCTGTATACTAAGCCAAGGAAAAGGAAAAATTGTGGAGTGAATCGTTTGGGAATATGACTTCTTATAATCTGGACAAATCACTTGCAAATAGCCTAGGTATTCCTGTCACAACGTTTTTAAGGATTTCATCAGTCATTTCTTAATGATTTGTGTATCATTCTCTCTCATCACATCACAAAAATTCCCAGATTTCTGAATGGTTGGTACGCCCAGGAAAATGAGATCAAATGTTTAAATGCAGTGAATGCAATGTGGCTACATGTTATCGACTAAATGTGATACATCTGCAGGGAAAAGATGGTTCGAGGTGAGGGCCTTGAGACATTATCAAATTATCACATTGCTGGCTCGAGAATGTCCCTGATGAGTTTGGCCCGGATCCAAGCCCATTCTTCTCATTTTCTGCCAAAGATTTAGGACTTTTCTCTATTATTTTAATTGGGAAAAGGTAACAACTCGCTCTAGGAGAAATGAGTAGTGGAGGCCACACAAATTATTGCTTGTAAATTATGAATGTGGGACTGCAACTGAGACAGGAAATGAGTCGAAATTAAGGAAAGGACTGTGGTGCCATTCTGCATATTGAAAAGTATTACTTACTTAAGGAGTAAAGCTCCTATGGCTGCTATATTAAAGTTGCATTTGGTTGTAATATCTCTTAAAACACATCCATTTAAAGAAGCAGTACTGCTCAGCCTTAATTCTGAGAACAACTCGTGCTTTTTCAACTTTCTGAAACGATACCATATCGTTTTGGAGTTTATTCATTGTAGATACTCACAATAGCCTTAAGATAGGAATAAAGTTTCCCTCTAATGTACTATCAGGTACAATGCACTTTGTCAAAATGTAATAATTCCAGATTCAAACTTGTGTTTGAATGTTTTCTGAGATGTTTCTTACACAGAGCATGACATGACAAAAAATTCGACCAAGAAAGGAATCTTAAAACTAGCCACCTTAACGCTTCATCAGATCACATAGACCTCCCTCAGATTAGTCAGACTTGCACTGAGTCAGGCTCAGAAGAAAATCATTCCCTATGCTGTCATTAAAGAAAAGAGTTCAAGCTCTGTGTGGCAAACTGCAGCACAAACTCTGAACACATTTAGTCTAAGAATTGAATCCAAATTGACTCAAATTCTGAATAAAGAAAAACATCTGGACCTTTCAGCAATAAAGAATGGCAGGTCTGCACATCTCCATTTTTGCTGTTGTTATCTCTGTTACTTTACAGGAGATTCCAAGCCTTGTGTTGGCTGCTTTAAAAAGGTTCAACCACTTGTTTAATGCCTCACACACATTGATCACAGGCTGACAATAACTGGTTGTGCCGAAACGGTCGGTTTGCACCATTAGAAGCTGCACCTGAATTAAGTGACCATCAGCCTTCAGCTCAGAGGCTGAGGGGCAAACTGCAAACTGGTGTGGGATGCACACAGATTCCCAGTTCTTAATTCAGCCGAACCACTTAAAACGGTTCATTTGGGAAAGCACTGATACAAATTTCAAATGTATTTACATAAGTACATTTTCTTGATGTGTCAGCATGTAAATCTGCCTTCTCCTCCTTTTTCTTTTCAGCAATCAGGTCAGACTCTGTGTCTCGCCGGCCCAAATGCGCTCCGGCAAATCCCGCTCTTACATGACTTGCAAACTGACTATGAACGCAAAGCAGAAACGAGGGAGCTCGAAGAGAAGGCCGAGGAACAAAGAAAGCCACCGCTGTAGATCACCGTCTTCGAGGGGTGCGGCGCTGGAGAAAAAGACAGAATGAAAGTGAAGTGAGAGGAGTGAGTAAACAAAGATGCGCTTGTTGGCAACAACAAATCCTCCTGAGAGCGTGTCATCCATTTTCTGTGCCTGACAAGCCTGTTCTTTCACAGCAAAGTGCGTCAAGGCATGGGGAGACACGGTGAATCAGCACCATCTCCCTCTCCTGCACCGTCTCTCCCTCTTTTTCTCTCGCGCAAATTCATCTCTCCGTGGATTCCGCGGCACCGACTTTGAAGAGACGAGCATTTGCATTTTTCTTCCTCTTGAGTCACATGCCGGTTCACGTGACAGTGAGTGAGTGGGACCGTACGCCAGATCGCATGTCTGTGTGTGTCCGTCTGACCGTGCACAGACACACTCAGATGCTTTTTTGGGTGTTTTTGCATGTGCGTGCTCAGGCTCATCGCTTCTTGTTCAAAAAGGGGTGATTTTTTTGCGCACGTATTTGTGTTTTGACACGTATTGTACATCGTCTGGACAGGATGTTTTTTTCACCAGAAAGAGACAAAACAAGGGTATGTCGGCTCAAAGGGATGTTTTCCGAGGCAGTCTTGTCATAGCGGATGTTAGAACGTTATGCAAGAAAGAAAAGTTTGAAGATGGAAAATCTGGAATCAGTTTTGAGAATGTCACTTTCCAGTTGATCAATCGAATCACCAATCTATTGTCAGGTGGCATTTTCCAAAAGCAACTGTCCTCAAACTGTTTGCCAAGGATAGAAAACCACGAGACTAAAACAAAATTCCTAAGGGTTTTTTTTTTTCAAGGAAAGTGATCAATACTTTTTGTGTTCTAAGTCAGGCCGCTTCAATACACACAGGTTTCACTGACCTCTAAAGATTGTTTTGTGACAAGTTCTCTGACTCTGAACGCAAAGGGATCCATTCCAGCTCTCTGTGGCCAAACTTTAAATTAAGGAAAAATAACTCTTTACAATGACTGCTCCGTGAGAGTGTTTTAACAACTCGATCCAGTCCAGTGCCGGACTGGAGTAAGAGTCACAAAGAGGGTAAAATAAGTTCTCAGTGCCTGAAGAATTAAACATAAGTATCTGAGAAATAATTTGTCATCTTTCCTTTGGCAGTAGCTAATGCAAATGGATATGGAAAGGCAGAGGTCATGCACAGACCTTTCACAAACGTCTAATTGTTCAAAAGATTAAGGTTATTGTTAGCCTATTCCTTTTTTGACTGAATTCCTTCTGGCTAAATAATTCCATCATGTGATTTGTACAGCCCACAGCTTCGGTCCATCACTGGTGTGATTGAAATACAATGATTTATTACCTTCATACAAAAGCTTTAAATGCTAATTGTAATAATTAATGATGCATAGGTATTACTATGAGTTAGGCTAAAATCTAAACTAACTTAACTCTAAATCCTTCAAACAGCCTAGGCTCAGGACAAGAGTTTCTGTTAGGGAGTGAGAGAATTGAGATATTATTTGGCCAAAGCCTGTCTGATACATTTCAGAAAGATCTCAGGAAATTGAGCCAAATTGGTAAAGAAGAGGAGTGTAATAGGTTTTCTTAAAGTTCTTTACCATTTAGCCCAAACTTAGACAAATAGTTTTGATAAAAACTCATTTACTTGGTAATCATCTGGTTGACCACATTTGCTACATTGATAGGGCCAACATCACAATCTATTAATAGATATTGTGCACATTTAATTGCATGTTTTTAAAAGTTGGTCTTTTACTACCATTACTAACAGATGTTTAAAAGGAGTAATGAGTGGTGCATATCCATTACAATAAGTTATACTGAGTGTTACTTGAGACACTTTTTGCGGGTTGTGTCTGATGGTGGGATTTTAGCAAACGTACAAACGTACAAAAACTAATATCCCTATTGCAATATCCCAGCCTCAAATAGAAAAAGAAGCATGGTGAAAGACAATCAGCAGCTTTGGCCCCTACATTTACTACAGTTGCCATGGTGTGATGAAGCTGTTGGGTAGGACAACAGGATGGTCTTAAAAGGACACAATATGTCCCCTCTAAGATAAGATAATAATGCTGATTTAAGATAATGCTGATTTCTTTTCGGAGAATTTGGTAGCTAGATGTAGGTCGAGCTCCAAAACAAATTTATTTTTATTTGATACATCAGTTTCAAGTAAAAAAAAACACCAACAAGAAAGGGAATTCACCATCAAGTATTTTGTTTCCTGGCAAGTGTAGAGGAAATAACATCATCAGCAATAAATCACCAAGGCATCCATCATCACTTGGCCCTAATCATACTGCCCAATTCCGGCTGAGTAGATAGATGGCCCTGGGATGTCCAACGTCACCGGGGACAGGCTTCCAACGGGCTGCTTTTGTCTCCAGCTGGTTCATCAACCACCCAAGCTTCTACTTTTCATATGGTGGAAATTAAAAAAAAATCCCTGCTCCTTTAAATCCCTTTGTTTTCTAATGTTTATTTCCAACTTGAACAACAAAAAAAAGCAATGGCATTCCATTAATGTGGTGACAGCAGCTAAATGAGATCAGGGCCATGTTTGATGTGACAGCCAATCCTTTCCCAGGTCTTGTGGCTGAGGAGAACACTGCCTGTGAGACAGTTTGTTTTGAATCCCTAAATGTATTCACACAACAGATTTCAGCAGGGTGCTATGTATTTGTTCATGTTCATGCATTTGGCAGACGCTTTTATCCAAAGCGACTTACAGGGTAGGGAGGAGCTGTTTTGGCCGGGAATCGAACCCAGGTCAACTGCTTGGAAGGCAGCTATGCTAACCACTACACCACCACTCCTCTTTTATCATTTATCTATGTAGATGGATCATTCCTCTGTTCACGGTGTACAACAAAGAATACATCAGTGTTGAGATGATTGTGTGAATTGTGTAGAGGCCCAGTGTCATTTGAGGCAACGTCCTCCCAGATTTAAAACTAGCTTTTGAAAAATATTTGTGTAGTTTTGGGTTTCGAGCTTTCGGAAAACAAGTTTCAGCAGTTAAAAGAATAAAAAATTCATCTTGTGACAAAGAAAAGAGAAAAACAGGGTGCCTATGGAAAATGTCTGCAGTACATTAATCCTGAGAACACAGCATCTGTCCTGTACACAGGTCAGTTTTACCAGAGGGACCAGAAAATCCAGAGTCCATTAAATGCAGAGCTCCAGGAAGTTCGGAACGCTGATGACGAACTGACGCAAATTGGCTCACTAAATACTGCGGTGATTAACTCGGTGGTTATGGGTCACAGAAGTGAGTGCGTTTCCTGAACAAACAAAGGATGTGTCTAAAATGTCGGAGGGAGAGGGGAAACCAATGATGCCAGGAGTTTCCCCGAAGGGATTTCATCGTCCCCACCTCTTAGCCTCCTCTGCCCCAACATGTGGAGGAAAGGTGTTTTAATTAAACTCATTATCCCGAAGGACAGCAAGGTGAGGGTAATGGGAAGGAAAGAAATACTCCACCTAATCTTTTTTTCAAAGTACAGGCGAGACAAGGAGCATAAAGCTGAGCCCAAATCTATTTCTAACGCCTCTCTGATAGACAATATCAACATGATCAGCAAGTCACTACATGTAACTCAGGAAAAGTTCCACTAATTAAGGAAAGACTCTCAAAACAACGGCAGTACCCAGCAGTACAAATACAGGTATTTTACAGAAGGTCTGATCACATCTGATTTTTTTTCTTTTCATTTGCAACTCATCATTCTGTTCATTGTTGCCCGTAAATCAATGGTGGAAGTGCTGTTATTTTGCCTGCTGACAACAAAATACACTTATTTTATTGAAAATGATAATGAAAATTTTCACAAAATACCTTTTCAATTGAAAGATGAGATTCCTAAAATGTGTTCATCTAACTGAATGAAGTCATTTTAGATCAATTGAATTACAATTTGCAGGATTCTATATTGGATGGTGTACCTAAAGTGAGTAGGAGTATTACAAATTAGTAACATCATAAGATGCAACCAGTAACGGACAACGTCATGGTCATGATCAGCTGGAGTTAAATAGATAAACCATCAACATTTCACTGTAAAAACATAACTCCAAAGAATTAATTGAGTTCTCAATCCACAACATTTTTCTATTTCAGCCAACATGTTTTTCAAATTCATTCAGATGAAGGTTATAGCTCTGTTGTTCTTTCCAAACAAAGTGTAATGACAACTTGTACTGTTTTTCTTATTATTTTTCTTGTTTTTTTAATAGTCACAAGCAGTTTTAATATTTATTTGATATTTATTTATATTTCACAACTTTTGATATTTGCTCAGGTAAAATTACATAAAAAGAATCTCAATATTGAAATGTCTGACCTTCATCTAATCTGAATTGAGATTAATTCTGTAAAGAATCACAAGCAGAGTGACCTCTTATAATGTCACATGAAGTCACAAGTTTAGAAACAGACCATATATTTATAACAATTTGTCACTGTTATCAATCCTGTCTCCCTATCGCACTTGTGCCATCTTAATGATTTTGTTCCTTTTTAGTATTCATCAAAGCCAGCTCCAATAAATCAGCCATATCTCCAGCAAGTCAACGTCCCCGCTGACTGATCATTTGCCATTCCTAAAATAATGCGCATGCATAACCTCCATAACCTACATAAAAAGACTTGTCTGTCTGCAATAATCCTCGCGGGGACTGTAATAAAGGATTTCAGCTCCAGTTCAAGCCTTTCCATGAAAAATTGTTAAATATCTTACCATATAACTAAGAAGTATTTTAATGATAATAATTTAGTTTATTGTTTTTATCCTTTTTTGTAGTCATGCATCATGGGAAGACAATAGTGACTTTTATTTTAATACAGATTATTAACTTCTGAACAAAACCAAGGAGCAACTTGGTGATCAGGAACAAAGAAACTGAGGCAGTTGAACAGAGGATAATAAAGACAAAGATACCTTTTTCTGCCATGACGTTTCTAATGAGAAGACTGTTACAACAATATCACTGACATGCCAGTCACAGATCTGAAACACACAGGGATACACACACGTACACTACAGCACTCAGTTATGGTATAAAACCCTCTTACGAGTGGTGAAAACATAAAACCCCAAGCTGTTCCGAGCATTTTTTAGTGTCATTTGCAGCTGCAGTGGCCTGAGCCTGTCCTGTTCCGGCGTCTAATGGCCGTTAGACTAAGCGGTAACTGAGGGTTGTACAGTGAGCAGTGCTGATGGACCCTTAATGGAGCCTTTATTGTCATCACTGTGAACAGCGTCAGGGTCTGCTAGCCTAACACGCCATTGACATCTAACCGCTTACTATGTTTATGAGTCCAGTTAATTAAGACAGCCCACTGACTTTGGGTGGCAGGTACTTTTAGACAGAATAAAGGAATAGGCTATGAGAAAAACCTATTCTTTTGTTCTATTAACGTCTTCTGGTATCAAACGTGTGAGAGAGGCTAGCCTTTATTTCAAATTCTCATTGTCACAACATCTCATTTTTAATTTGTGGACACATGAGTCAACCAGAGATCTATTTATTCCCGTATAAAGTTTTTAAAAAATCCCCATGTAGATTTGCAAAGGTTTTCCAGTTAACCCCGTATGGTTTTTTTGAAAGGGCTCAGACTTTCTGACACCTGGCCGAAATAACACATACAAATATCATATTGTGGTACACAAGTCTATTCATAATTCTTAGTGTCACAAGACAAGAGTCTTTTAGGAAAATCTTGTGAAACATCACGGCTTACTGATTAACTGTAGTGCAGTTTACACAATGGCAGCAACTATTGATTGATGTCTGGCCAAAGGTGTAAGGACGTCTCATCTTGCATTTTGCTGGCTTAGCAGGGAAGGGCTGACTTTTTCTTGGCTGGCCCACACAGACATTCCCACTGGCCAAGCAATTTGGCAGCAAGCGGTCACTAGCAAAACTAATCACCTTGGTTTCGAGTTGGGGTTTTTTCCCTTAGAATAATGGACACGTTTATTCACCATATATTTTCTGGACTCAACTTCATCAAACCTACAACTTAACATAGTAGACTATCCTTTTGGGGTTTTTTTTGTTATTTTTTTACGATTTCAGTTTGATTTTGTTTGTTTTTTTAAATCATTTTAGTTTCACTGCCAGCTCAAATAACTGAATAGGATTATGCGAAATATCCCACCAGGTTCGCTCCAAGTCACATTTAAGAGGTGATAAATGTTTTGATGATGCATTCATTAGTGTGATATTTATTCATTTGTTAACCTTAAGTACTTAATTGTTAGAAAATAGAAAATGTGTTATGTTACATTTAGCCTTTTTAAAGAACAAATATTGACTTACATTTAAAATTATGTTCATAATTGGTAGTTTGTTGCAATTAAAAATTACACCTCATATCAGTTTGAAACTTTTTTCAATGATGATCTATAATTACGATAACAGCATACATAGATAAAAAGTATGCCCTTACTTTCTAATAGACAAGAAGAAATACGCTAAAGACTCAATATTCTTATGAGGTGTCCTCATGTTTTCCAGCCAACCAGAATTGATTACTGCTTGGCAGGAGATGTGAACGGAGGTCAGTCTCTGGATGATGAAGGCAGCGCTGATTCAGCAGAAATGTAGAAGGGTAAGGTGACTCATTCCTAATACTCCAAATGAGAATTTTATTAGTTTAGTTTCAGAAACCATAAAAATAATGGATGCATTGAGATGCACTACAGTATATGGATCTTAGATAATTGTTCTTAGCAACAGAGCAGGCAAAAACAGTTTAGATGTGCATGTAACCACAAGTAAGGGAGTAAAAGCTTGAATTTGCAATATCAAAGGCATTGAGAAGCAATACTTTCGACAAATCTTGTCCTGAAACTACATATATCCTATCATGATCATTAATCCTTTTCAAAACACTTTTATATTTGATTTTCATGTCACAATGTTATGGCTAGTATTCTACATTTGTCACACATAGCCAGAATTTCCACATTTCCACAAATGAAGTGTTGAATCTGAAGGCACAATTTGAACACTATTGAAAATATAAGAATTATGAATGATGGATTATAAGGCACTCAAAAGAGCAACTCAGAGAGCGCCTTTTCATTTTATGCGCTAGTTCTGGTTTTCATGAAATTTCACAATGTTGGGTACCTAACAGACATTACCGGAGCTCCATTGGCTGCTACTAATGCACTTGTATTCCAGCCATTTGTGTCTGAAAAAAGGGGCCTCAATACATAAGAACCAAGTTGAGTCAGTCATTGAAAGTTCAAAAGCAGGTCCAAAAACCAAAGCGTGCTGGACGTCAACAATCCAGTCCCAGCAAACAAAGGTGTTAATGGGAGACCATCCTGTACCTACCCCTGTGCAGAAAAAGATGAGCACAGGCAAAGTCAACATATGGAGAGGTGTTTTTAGTGTTTGTGTTGGTTTGGAACAAGGCCATGACACATCTAAAATGCAGGGTGGTGGCACAGGAGATTCACCAACAGGAAGAAGTGGCACATACCATTGGACTGACCAAGCAAGAGGAAGATCTCCTTTAATTATTTCGATTAAGGGTGGGGAACTCTGGGCCTCGAGGGTTGCTGTCCTGCAGGTTTTAGACATCTCCCTACTTCTACGAATCGGATTCACATCAACACAACATCAGCAGTCCAGTACAGAGCTTACAATCTCTAGAGGAGATCAGTTTTAACGGAATCCGGTATGTTTCACCATCAAGAGAGCCCACGATGATGAAGTATCTGAGGCAGTGGCATGGAGAAGATCTAACTGGCTCACTCTATTCATCACCAACAACATTTAAGCACATCTTGCTGGGGTCCACTACCAGTCTTACTCAAGGCCCGACACAACTGGCAGCACAACCTGGTGCATTTGGAGGGAATACTAGAGGAGTAGCAGACAAAGGTCAGTACCCCGTCACCCCTTTCATGCAATCTAGAGATGTTAACGCTTAGTCCTACAAACAAAGCCCTTCTTATCAGCTCTCACACTTAAGACGCTTTCTCCATTTCAATCCTGCTAAATCGGAGGCACTTGAACTTGGGGCAAATGTGAGGACTTGCGTAAAGTAAGGTTTGATCTTACTTATTAAACTCTGCTCATTAGCTGGAGAGTAGTTGCACTTAATCATGGCCAGTGGTTCAGCCTCCCAATGTGGCATGTTTCGTGGAGAAAATCTAAATTCTGGGTTTTTCATGGCTAGTTTCTGTATGGGTAAAAAGTTCCATTTATATCAAATGATGGACTCTCTCCCATTATGTCCCTTTTTTTCTTTATTTTTATTTCTCTTTTGGTTCACCTATTTATATCCAAAGCCAAAGATTGTGTTCACTATTTCACCTTAATTGTAGCTTTCTTAGCTACAATTCTTCCCCGTTTTACAAATAGAGTAAACAAATCATTCTAGGGAAATGCACGTTAAGTGTCTGCATATCAGACCAGAGACGTGATTCTCTGTCTGCTGAGACTTTCAGTATGTTTATGGTCTAATCTACACATGCTCCTCTTTGACATGATTGAAACATAAACCTCTCATGAGGGGCATGAACCCTTAATCTTTCCAAGCCTGATCCAGGAAAAAATTTACAGAAAATAAATACTTTTATTAAGTCTTTAATTGAAAGTCAATTTTGAATATTCATGATTCATTACTGTGCAATAAGTCAAAATGATTGTGTTCTTCTGTTATCAGGTATATCTGATTGTGTACAGCAGGGTTTTTACCCGGACATACAACTGCATACGTAAAGAAAGTTTTTACATTAAATTACTGTCCTTGATTTTTTTTTTATTTCAATTATGATTTCAGTTCCACACATGCATGCAGTGTTTTCATTGTGAGAATAGATTGTAAAAGTATATTGCCCCCATTCCCACGACTGCAGCTACTGAGGTCGCACATCCCTGTAGCCATGAATGCTTTCCAGACTCCCAAAGATCAGGTGGAGTTCTGTGGGAACTTTGGTGTCTAAACTCTCCCACAGACATTGCCCTTACATGTCTTTTTACACATCTAGACACAGACTCTCTCTCTCCCTATCTCTCTCCCCCTCTCTCTCTCTCTCTCTCTTTCTCTCTCTCTCTCTCTCACACACATATACACAGTATATGCAAGCATGTATGCGACGGACACAGAAATGCACAACCTCAAAGGGGATGGTTACCATTATCTATAAACCTTACCCTCCCTGATTAAAATGTGACAGCTTACCCATAACTCCTCTCTTCTTCCTCTCTGCTGTCAGCCATTGATTTCCCTGACCTGATCTAATCCTAGGTTCACATAGCCAAGCATTAATTAGATTGAGAGATGGAAATACAGAGAGAACAAGAAAGGACCGGTATCACATACACCTAAGGCTTTAAAACTCCCAAGTTTACAGTTGGATCAAGGGCCAGTAGGGAAAAGATGTACAGAAAGCCTAAGTCAACCATCTGATTTTATTTCATTTGTGTTTTCCAGACCCCTAAGGTGTCCTATAAACCGCATTTGGTAATCGGATCAGTACTTTGAAAATGCCAGCCCCCTCCTTCTTCACTCACCTCTGTCCGAGACTATTTTCTTTCCACTGCTGCTCTCCTTGTCAGGTGCAGGTCGATTGGATCTGAGACCACAGTATCTGTCACACTGGAATGAAGCTAACGCAAAGGCCCCCTCTGTAAGAAAACTAGGTCACTTTCTGCCTTTATGAAAACTTGATTGAAGAGAGCTTAAAGGACCTATCTTCCAGCAGAGAACCTTCAAGTATGCCACTCAACATGTATAAAAACTCACACCCAGCCTTCTTTTTCTACTGGTGTGCGTGACTTTGCTTCCATCTACTGGGTAGAGAGTAAATGCCTGTAAGCAATCAGTGCTGTAAAATTATCAGTGTATTATCACATTTACTGCTTAGTGGTGTGAACAGAAGACCTCCTCTTGGTCTACGATGCTTCCATTTGAACCAAAAGATGCATTTGAAACATTTTATCAGCCTGTGTTTCACAAGAAGTTTTTCCGTAGAAGCCCAAAGTTTTTGTTAACAGAGATGATACAGAACACTTTCAACAATGAGAGTTCAAGCTTCCAGACTTACACTTAAGAATCTTAAGTGTAAGACTCTTTACACTGCACATGAAAATGGGCCATTCAGAGGATGGCTTCACATTGGTTATTCTCAAAAGCATCATTAAGATGAACACCTGGCCAGAAGAAAAAAAGAGATCTACTCTGGTCCGAACAAACTGCACATGCTATATGATGGATGCCCGTGTGGCATCTTAGGATCCACAGCTGTAAAAAAAAAATAGCAAAGGTTCTGAGAAAATTAATTTAGAGTCAGTCCATGCCAAATATACTGATGACAACCGGAGATGAGAGATCGGTAACATTGTGAAAAAAATATGTTCTTGAAGGGAAATGTTGACAATGTCAATTGTGTGATTTTTTATCTAGCCCGAGTAATTTTCTCTGCCCTCTAATGGGATCCTCCAGTAGCAGTCAAAGTATACAGGACAGAACATGAATAATTCCACCCATGTCGGAGCATGGTGCTTACCGTGAAGGTGTGATTAAAAAGTCAGTGTAGACAAACCAACTATGACTTCTACCGTAGCTGCTCAGACAACTATGTAACTAGCGGAATTCAAAACAGATATGCATCTTGTCTTGATCTCAAATTAATGTGAAATTAAAGAGGAATAAGGGCGTGAGGAAGGCCTGCACTGAGTTTTTAAAGACTAAAGTTTAAGAGCAGTACCATAGATGTTGAAGGGGTTACAAGGAAGAGGAATCAAGATTTGTCCTTTGTGAATTGAATGGTTAGCAACGTTTTGCCAGATTGTAACAATAGTAAATCATAATATATAATAAGATCTTATATCATCGGTAACACTGAAGTGAACTTGGGGTCAGTAGATCAGACCAGAAAAGCATTATGGGCTAAAACAGAGAAACGATTTACACAAATGAACACCATATTGTGTTCATGATAAGGTAACAATAAATACATACTACATGACAAAGATAGTGTGCTAAACACTTATCTAAGAAACTAAGTACTCAATCAGTATGATATAACTGCTTGAATATAAGCAGATGCAGACTCTATATATGCTTAACACAGATGTGACATCAGGACAGATAACCAACCAGCCAAGTTAGCTTAGAATTTTGGAAATTTGCTCTCCAACTTAGAGATTGAAGAGAATCATTACATGTGTGATAACTTTCATAGACATCAGATAACATAATATAAAAAATATATATTAAAAAGCAGATAGAACCTCACAGACAATCCTGATGACTGATTGGTGGTTTGGTGTATGCAAACCCATAGAAAATTTGAGGGTTTCAGATGCAGAATGACATGGAGCCTCAGTATAAGATCCCAGTGTAAGTTTTATCAAACGGCATGCAGACTGGTCTCCCAGCCTGTATGGTAAAACCGGTACAAATGACCCAGAATGTGGCAGCACGTCTGGTCTTCAATCAGCCCAAAAGGTCTCAAGTAACCGTTCTGTTCATTGAGCTTCACTGGTTACCCCTGGCTGCCCGCATCAAATTCAAGTCCCTGATGCTAGCCTACAAAGTGCTTAATGGTGTGGCTCCCATAAACTTGAATCCTCTTGCAAAAGCTTATGTGATAGCTCGGTCACTCTGGTCATCAATGGATTCTCCTAGCAGTGCCTACTCCACGCTTAAGACAATCCAAACTGTTTTCATGTGTTGTTCCAAGATGGTGGATTGACCTACCAAGCGCTATCTTCGCTATCGTCTATCTTCTGGAAACTCTTAAAGACCCACCTCTTCAAAGAGCATCTCCTAACTCTTACCCATACCTTTATACCCCCTCTGCTACTCTTTCTATACTTCCCTTGTCTCTTTGTTTTCACCACTGATTCTGACTAGGGATTTTCCTCTAGAGAGCTTATTGTCAGATTGATGATAACTGTAAAATTGTGTCTACTTTGTAAGTGGCTTTGGATAAAAGCGTCTGCTCAATGCATAAACATAAACATAAACTAAGGCCCAAAGAAAGGACTTTGAGAGTGAAGCTGGTTGAGCATAGGTTTCATGTAGATTCTGAAGTATAATTAGCCAAAAAACTTACTACAGAACATAAAGGACATCTTGAATGTACACCCAAATTTGTATTAAAAAATACTGTATTTGCAAAAATTGAAAATAAATTTGGCTTCAGAAACCACTTTACGTTTGAATAAAAATCAACAGCAGTACATTTCGTCCTTTTGTCAACTTGGCGCTTGTCTAATGAACAAAGTTCAAACAAAGCCAATATTCCATATCCATGATGAGAAGATCATGACAAAGGTTGTTAGCATTTGTGTGACAGCACGAAATGAAACACTTCAAACCGAAATTAATTTGCCGGATATGTACGCTCATTATGACGATGTGAAATGGTTCAGTGTGGCGTGGTTGCCTGTGGGGGGAGGGGGGGGGGGGGGGGGGGGGGGCAAAGCATGATTACTACTTTCACATGTGCTTTCTGGTTGGCAGCAGCTGTTATCTGCCAATTAGATATATGGTGCATGTGTGTGTCTACAGATTTGTGTGCAAGTCGAGGCATAGTCACATTCGTCTCCAAACCAATTCATCCCGGCTCCCCTTGCCCCACAGGCACACGCTGCCTGAGCCTTGGCAACCCTTCTGACTGTGTTCATAGTCGAGCACAAACACTATCCTCACACTCACTTTAGATTCCCAAATCTCCCCAGATCCCCGCACCAACTAGGTCCTGAGCTGCTTTAGGCAAAGAAAACAAACACAAACACATTCTCATCAATTTGGATCCAATAAGACGTAAACACAGAGCAGACTCGAGCGATGAAAATTTTGGGGGGTTGGGATAACAGAGCACAGAAATTGGAAAAAGAAAAGAATTTCATCTCCATGCAGAGCACTCGTACAGTTTTATATTGATTAATTGGAATACATCCAAGGGCGGCATGTAGTGATTAGTACCATCGCCTCACGGCAAGAGGGTTCTGGGTTCAATTCCCTGGGGAAACCAAGACTTTTCTGTGCAGAGTTTGCATGTTCTCCCTATGTCCACATGGGTTCCATCCATCCATCCATCCATTATCAATGCCGCTTATTCCCTCATGGGGTCGCGGGGGGAACTGGAGCCTATCCCAGTGGTCAACGGGCGAGAGGCAGGGTACACCCTGGACAGTCCGCCAGTCCATCGCAGGGCCACACACAGGACATACAAGGACAATCAACCACTCACACTCACAATCACTCCTAAGGGCAATTTCCCCAATCTCCAATCAGCCTAACATGCAGGTTTTTGGACTGTGGGAGGAAGCCGGAGAACCCGGAGAGAACCCACGCAGACACAGGGAGAACATGCAAACTCCACCCAGAAGGGCCCTGGTTCCCCCGGGATTCGAACCCAGAACCTTCTTGCTGGGAGGCGACAGTGCTAACCACCACACCACCGTGCCGCCCGTCCACATGGGTTCTCTGGCTTATTCCCGCTGTCAAAAAAACCTCCACGTCAGGTTGATTGGACATTCCAAATTGCCCTTAGTGAGTGCTTTGTTCGTCTTTGTGTGTCTCGGTGTGGCCCTGCCATGGACTCTCGCCCACTGGGATAGGCTTCAGTCCCCCCCGGGACCCCATTTGGTTATAAGCATCCCAGAAAATGGATGGATGGAAGACATACATGTTCTCAACAACTTCCTTGAGAGGCAATTATGTCAAAACACGGTTTTCAGTTCTACAGTAGAGGTGAGACTGGTTGGATCCCACTGTAAACAAAAGTACTAAATCATTAATGTAACATACGTATGGAAAACAGTGGAAGGAGAACTGTACTGACTAGTAGCTTTACCATGAGCTTTATTGTCTCTCAGTGAAAAGCAATGAGTATTAAAACCTAAATTAAAAAACAAGAATGAAGCAAAAGTCTTGCTCATTAGTTCTTTTTTGTTGTTGTTGTTTTTCAGCAATCAGTCACCATCATCACAGCTCCTAGAATTCCTTGCAATGGTCATCTGTACCAGCTTGCTGACATGAGCTCATGTCTGTAGTGTTTGACTTTAAAAGTGAATGTTTTTAGCCCTGCAAGGACTGATCGATCACTATATCTCAGATCACAAGACTTTGATTTAGTTTGTTGTTTCTCGGAATAAAAACGTGAAAACTTTTGGATTGGTTTGTTACACTTCTTAGGATGTCACCAAGTGTCAATGCACAAGAACCGGTACAATGCTGGGGGAAACTGAAAGAGCTAAATGTAACACAGTTGTAGGTATTGAGTACATTTACAGTACCTATATCTTTCAGATGCATCCTGCTGTAACCTTTGTAGGGGTTCAATCATGTCTCATTTTCTGCATTCAGTTGTGGGCTGGACAATGGTAGGATTTCAGGAGTATCCATCTGTCCATTTTCTGAATAGCTTATGCCTATATGAGGTCACGGGGGGACTAGAGCCTACCCCAGTAGTATATGGCCGAGGGGCCTAGACGGTCCACCAGTCCATCGCAGGGCGATTTCAGGAGAAGTCAGGCGGTAAAAAGTAACTTGTTTGACACGTTTTTTTTCCTGTTAACATCCAAGGCAACATTCTGCCTTGTACAGTTCTCCTAAACACCAGCATCCTCTCCTCGGCAAATCTCCAAGAATTCACCCACTCAGATAGCTTTAGCCAAATCCTTCGGAGTACATTTCACCGACAGAAGGTTTTCCCTCCCACTGACGATGGGTGTCATGCTACCTCAGAAGGACCAAAAATAAATAAATAGGAGGAAATGTTAGAACTACGTCCACTTTAAGTGGAAAATTCACTTCTCAGCTATGAGAAAAACATCAATCATATCCAAATTTCAAAATATGGAGCGTCTTAAAAATGACATGAAAGGGTTTTTACTACGAACGCTGGAGACACAAAAAAAATGTTCACTGGTCTTGATGAAATTTCCACAGTCTGAACAGAAAGATGAAAGGACACAGTGTGAGTGGAAATCCATCTTTTGGGATTATGTAATTACCTTTTCGGCCTAACCTCACTGTATAGAGGAGAACTAGGTTACACTGCCAGTTGATCATAGAGCAGACAGAAACAGTACATGGATCTTACATCACAGCCACGGGCAGTTTAGAGTCATGATCAATCTTTTGTATTTTGACAGCAGAGGAACCTGTACCTGAAGGAAACCCATTCAGGGATCGGTTCAAACTAAGTAGACAAACTAAGCTGTAATGAGGTATCAAATGTTCGTCGTATATTTTAGGAGACCAACTGAAATAAAGCGGTAACATAGTATCTGCCACATTTAATCTTTCGTGTCTATTCAGAAAAGATGTGCTCATCAGACTTTAGTTTTGAAACCGTGAACAAAATAATAGAAGAACAGATAAAAGCTTGAGTGCACTGGGGCGCCTCTGCTCGACTGCCCTCTCAGCCCCAGAGAAAAACTGAACTGAACAAAGCTCACACATACTGGAGTGACCCATAACGAGAGCTGTGTGCCAATTTTGGAAGATGTGTTTGTGTGAAAGCTTTGGACCCGGAGACTCGAGCCAGGCTTCCTGATTTCTGCTGCTGGCCTGCCGCAATCCGATGCTACACACACACAAAAATACATAAATAACAGCTAATTAAGTGAGAATGAATACACATTGAAGTCCTGTCTCAATCTAGTTTGCATATATCTTGTCGAAACATTTTTTTTAAAAACATTAGTGTCTTCTAAAACACATACCCCCAACCACCGCCACTGGCAGACTTAAAATAAAGACCTAAAATAAGTCCGTCCAAAGGTCAAGGCAAGTGCACCTTACATCCATCTGAGCTTTTTTGGCATGGCGATCCGCTATGATAATGGCTGCCTGGAGGAGGGACTGTCTGGATAGATGGACCCATTTAAATCTCAGAGTGGCAGACCTCGGTGACCTTGTCGGGGGGGTCCTACATCTGGGCTACTCCCCACAGGGTTTGCACATAGCAGGGAGCGAGACGTGTTCCCAACTGTGGGCCAAGCTCATCAGACTCAGATGTAACATATGTGTAGACAAAGCAGGCTATGTTTGGAATATGTCAGAAACACAACAGTTAATGGTGGATCCCATCTCTTTTTGCAGACAGAATGGCAACCTTTTATCAACTGCAATAATCCTTTTTTCAGCGACGGCCGCTTCGAGACTTGGATTTGAAAACAAAGATGTAAATTACAGGGCCCCAGAATGTAAAGCAAAAATCCCACTGAGTGGCAGTGACAGGCAAAATATGCATTTGTCATCTGTTTGAACCACACTGAGCATAGAGAAAAGCTTTTAGAGGCAAAATGATAGGCATACAGCAAAAAGTAAAGAGTGCTGTTCAATATATAGAATTAAACAAGATACCACAGAGCACTGCATGAGATGCATCTATCTATAACCCAGCAACTCTTAGCAAGTAAAATAAGGTTAACAATGTAATCAACTTTACGAGGATTATTTATGAGCTGGAATATGCACATATTAAATTGTTTTAAAATGAACTGGTGGAGGCACTGGAAGAAAAAGAAATCTACTCCTGAGACCATATTACAGCAATGGAGAGACCAGCTCTTGTAGTTTAGCTGCAGGCTATTTTTTGACAATGAAGGGAGTGCCAGATGGATAGAGGGGTCAATTATGAAGAATATGGCTAATGATTGTAGTCTGCAATATGTGCGCAGATTCATGTGTCACATTATGTTGCTGTATGAGAACGCAACGTGATTAAAGCTTTAGTGAGCATCTAATTGCATATTTCTATACATTAATCATGTGAAAGAAGAAGAAATAAAGCATCATTTTCTCGTGCAAGCAAACTGTCAGAGCCAGCTGAAATATATTGATTGATTGAGCCTGGAAAATGAAAGAGTTAGCTAAGGTGAGCTATAGTCAGTTTGGCAAAGATTTATCTTTATTAATCTGTTTCACAGAATTTAAAAAAATCATTACCAGGCCACAAAATGAAACTCATTTATTTATGCGTTTCTTATCTCACTGTCCGTCAATTTGCCATGGGACCCTTTAACATGTTAGGATAATGAGAATGTGTTTTCATATTCCATCACTTGTACAGCCCTAGCTCTCCAGGGGAAATAGGAAAGTGCAAGGATTCAGGTTTTTCCAAAAAATAATTCTGTCTTTTAATAAACAAACTAAACATTTTTGCAACTTTCACAAAAAAAGAAGATAGTGACACTGGCAGTTGCTGATCCACACAGTAAATCAAACCAAAGAAATATGACAGACAAAAGAACAGGCAAATGGGTAGATCCAGTATCAGACTTGTCAATGAGTGAATAACTGATTTGGAACACATGCCTTAGGTTTTTAAGTCAAGTCTGAGTTCTGGTTCCAAAGTCCAATTTGTGTTCTAGGTAACAACCTGAAATGTAATATAGGGGGCATCTTTAACATATGACTTGGAGTCAGTTATTTGATCAATAGAGTATCTTTTTTGTTACCTGACACTTTCAGAGATGCTATTGTTCTGTGGAACCACATTGAAATGCCTTTGCCCATCATCATGAACATAATCATGGAAATGTAAACTCTGAATTTCGCGGCTTCAGTACAAGTCATGTAACCGATACCAGTTATTGTGTTGATAAGATGGTTAAAGTGGAGTCTCCCTTGTGACACTGAAAACTTTCAGATCTACATAGCTCTCTGAACTACTGTTCTTGCTTCCGTATCTGTGGTCTTGTGGGTGTGTGATAATGAACAGTTAACTAATATGACAGAGTGAAATAGCAAACGTAATTCGTTTTATAGAGCCTTGAGCACAAATTCATCTACATGTCCTGTGAATAGCACATTTTACCCCGCAGTTATGTTATTACAAACCCAAAATAGCTATTTTTCCCTTTTTACCTTCCCAGCCCCCCCGAGAGTTTTGAAAAATAATGGCCCCACAAATATCCTCCATAGACCACACCAGTGAAATTCTCCTGCACCCTTTGAACTAAACAGTGTTTAAAACTTCTAAAAAAGCCCAATGGCTCTCTGCATTTGACAGCACGGATTTCCATCAGGAGAAAAAGAAACAGGAAACTGGAAAGCACGAAGTTCACAATCAGGACAAAACCTAGGTGCCGCTTTAAATACTGTGTTTTTATGCATTTGCGTGTTGCTCTGCATAAAGTACTTATGAATAGTCTGTTTCTTACAGTACCTCTAACACACAGAGACCAGAGCACTTAGTTTGAGAACAATGTTTTTTCCGATTGATGCTTTAAAAGGCTGTTCAAGAGGGGAAGAGTGGAATGAAAGACTTTTTTTTATATTGAGAAAAAAACAGGTTTCACATAAGAATTCGGGCTGCCACATGTCGTAAGAGCCCAGGTTTTTTTTCGTGGACATTTTAAGGTTTGACATAATTTAGAAAGCAAACAGTTTGCTGTTACCCTGTCCTCAGCTTTGAGCTTAGCACATCCATCACAAACAGTGTTGCAGCAACAAAAAAAAGGGTAACAGCCCTGTTTTCTATATTGATCACTCTCAGTCTTAATCATAATCAAGAGTTTGTTGATGTTGTTGATTTGATTTAAAAAGCCTGCCAATAACAATTGCAAAATAAAACAGCTATAAAATCTAACAGCTTCCCAACCACCACCATGTAAATTGTCCATACGTTATTAAATTAAAGATAATAAGTCTATACATAGAAATGTCTTAAAGTATGAAATGAAAGGAATGTTTTTTCCATTGAGGTTAGCAGCCACAAATGTCAAGATCGTGCTCTTCTGTTTGAAGCCGGCTGAACGGTAACAACTGGTCCACTGAGCATGTCGGCTAACGTTTTCGTGCCGTCTGTGCAGCTGGTGGGTTCTACCTTTTCAGGTGATTACACAAATTAGTCATCTTGGCAACCAGCCCAGAAGCAAAGTCCTGTAGCTGGTGGACTTGGGTTGTTCTTCAAAATCAGAATCAGAATCAGAAATACTTTAATAATCCCAGAGGGAAATCTTAGTGATATCTCATCTGGGACTTTCTTCCCATGGATACCTTCAGATGCTAAGCCCTTCATCAGCTGTTTACCTCCTGCAGGGAAATGATCATCGGGGGAGTGGTGTGGCAATATTGTATGGCTGTGGGGGTTGTTGGTGTACAGAAATGTTCAAATAGTTAGTTGTCAACATTAAATCTATGTCAGACCCGGAAAGCAGTTTTTGCAGAGTACATTGCACTGGATCAAGTTACTCGTCTGTGGCCATAATTTGCCAGGTGACCACCATGAAAAATGTTTAGTATTCACACTTGAGAAAAAAATTATGATAATTATTTTTACTATACTGTATGTAAACTACAGAATAAGTCATATATTTAGTATGGTAAGACCAGCACACACACACTTTTTTGTACAAACAAGGTCATTAATCAGATTTGAAAGCCCAAGAAACTCTGAACATTCAAAGTTTATTCAAATTTGACAGATCATGGAAACAGATTTGACTACATTATGACTTGTGACAAAAATGTAACAGTGAAATATCACAAACACGCACGCACAGAGTAAGTTGTTAGGCTCAAACCAATTATGACTTTCCCTTAACATTCCCTACTTAAAAGCCCATGGAGGAAAGGGGAAACATACCCATTGGTAATCTTATATATTTCCAGCTACTTATTGCTACTTAAGTGGTATTTTTTTATTTTTTTGTCACAACCACTCCAGATAACTTAAAAACTGAAAGAAAATAAATCTGCGCTTGAGTTTATGGGATTGTTGTAACATATGCCCACACAATTGCCTAAGGCCAGAAAACAAAAGAGACACAGGCAAATATTGACAAAGCAGTCCTGCCATTTTGATTTATGTAACTTCAACGTCTGAAAGGCTGACATAATTACATAGCACGCTATCATTCAGTTGCGAGGCATGACATTTTCCCCGAATGGAGCAGTAAATAAATGATAATGGATAATGATTAAAATCAAATCAAGTCACAACTGCTGCTTAATCCAGATCCGATCCAGGTGCTTCACCTACACATTCATTAACTGTTTAAAGATCAAGCTGCAAACAGCCTTCATAAGCTCATTAAAAAGGGACCAAACAAGTAAAGCTAGTAGGAAAAGGGCAACAGAGAATGCCACTTGAACAAACTTAAGTTGGAAGTAATTGCTTAGACCTGTGTGACTTCCCTTTCCCTACTAATCCCTTTTTTTAATTTCAGGGGGCAAGTGTTTGTCTGCATAACCTGAGGAAAAAGTAGCTTCTTTTTCTGTTCACACCCATGACCATTTTAGTCCGTAGGCTCCACATGGTGAAAAAATAAATAAATACACTATGATTGGCGATAATTGTGTACTGAAGCTGAAACCTCACAAGTGTGCATTATAGTTTTTATAAGACCATTTTTAAATAAGTCCCACACAACGATATGATCACGATTCGATTTATTTATTTGGTGATTGTTGGTTTATTCTACCAAATTACAAAACATTTCTGAAGAAATTTGCTGGTGTCATGAATAATATCTTTGAGTTGTGATAATCTGTTTTTTTATTTCCATCCAAGACACCAAACAATCTAGTCATGCCCCAAAAATTGCCAAATTTTTCAAGAAGACACACACTGACTGAATCTAAAATGTGAAAAATTAAATTCAAATAAAAATCATACAGACAGAACAATGTAAATGAATCGGAAGCTAAGTCAACTGATCGACAACTTCTATTACCACATGACGTGAACACAGACGGAAGGAGAGGCATGGCCCGACTTCTTGAGTAGCAAAAAGCAAATGTTTATGCAAATGTATGGCACAGTTCTGTTTCCCTGCGCCATGCACACATCCCTAATGAGGAACAGCAGGAACTGCCTGCTTTGCATGCATCAGTCAGTGTTTCGCTTCCAAATTTCTTCTCGTTCTGTTCAAGGTTGATAATTTTCTAGGGCAAACACTCGTGAGTTACACGTTCGTGCAGCTGTTGGCACGTGTTTGTGTGTTTTCTGTGATTGCGTGCCTTCACAACTGTCAGACCAAATCTGCTTAACAATGTCATATTCTAAACAAACTGATGTGAATGTGTTTGCCAGTCTCTGGGGAGTATATAAAGTAACATACACACACACACACACACGCAACTCAGCTGTGCTCAAACATGAATTTGAAAAAAAAGACACAAAGAAAGAATGATCCATTTAAAGATCAAATAAGGAATCTGCAGGTTTTCCACTCACAAATACACCATCATACCAACATTTTACCATACGTGATACAATTTGATGAAATACAGAGCTTCTATTCCTTTCTCTGTGTGGTTTAATCTCCTCCAGTGACATTCAGTCTGACGTCACTGGAAAGACAAGGTAGCTGTCAAAGAATCAAAGGATGTAAAGATTATTCTTAATGTCCCTAGCGGGTAAAATTGTACATATTTCTTACCATTTTTGTTTCATTCCCCGACTTTTTTTTTCAGTCAGATGCTCTGCGTCAAAATTATCTACAATCTTTTTAGCTCCGACTGTGATTCTCCAATCCAGTCCTCTGGTTTAGAACAAAACATAACCTTGAAAGTGTCTGTTTTAACACGTTCAGCTTGTTAATCACACCAGTTTCACGCCAATACCTATGAATGAAGCAAATGCAGCAAATAACAGCGAGCACTTTTTTGTTGCTCTGTAGAAAACTAAGCTCGAAAGAGGCTCCTGTGTTAATTTCCCAATTATTTCAACAAAAGAGTTTACCAGTTCCCCGATATACCCCGGAGACTTTCCGTCAAACTAATTAGAAAAACAAAAACACTTTCCCATGTTGCAAGCAAGCAAGTAATTATCTAGAAATAAAAGGATGCTTAGAAAAACCAAGTCTTCTTTTTTTCTCTCTTTCTCCCATATGCTTGAAAAGAATGCTTAAATTTAGAATCAATGTGCTATTTACTCACTTGTAGCTGTCCACAGATTCATGTTTATATGATTTGAAGTTTAAAAAGAACATTTCGATTGAAAGGAAAATAAAGTTTAAAAGAAAATTAATTACAATCTCTAATTTCTAGCAGCTTTACTTCAGATTATATGTAAGTCAGGCATGAACGCCACTTAGAGAAACTCAAAGTTGCCTTTTGGAAATACAAACCAAATCATGTTATACAGACCTTACACAGAATGAGCTCCAAACAGGTGCTATTTTATTTTTATTTTCACATCCCATTCACTGAGCTAAGGGCTAATTGGAGTCAGTGGGAAACAACTGGTTTGCCACCGTGTGTTTTTGAAGGTAGTTTATTTATATGTCTGTCGGTGTGCATGCCTGTCACACTAAATCAGCCTCACAATAAATCTCCAGTTTTAAATAAAACTGGCACCTGAAAAGCAATTATTAAGGTTATTATAGCCCTGTTGTGACCATCAAAGCGGAGCAAACGTCTGGACGTTTAATCGACAGGAGAGCTTGTTTTTTGTTCTTTTTTTTTCCTTCTACATGTCAGAGTCAAACAAATAAAACACACAAGGCAAACCGAGGCGGGCACGCTCTGAATGCCAGGCCTGATCCGACAGCCACCCCCGCTCTGGTTTCCCGCTGGGTCAGATTCATTTACTGTATTTCACCAGTGTTTAGAACCAGGACGCAACTCACGACAATTCTGACAGCGAGTCTTCAGCTTCTCTCTCTGTTCTACAGTCCTGTGCACATTCATCCGTTTCTCCTCAACTGACCAGGCTCTGGTCGCTTAGCGAAGCCCATTAGGGTCCATTTACTGTTAGGAGCAATGACCAGTCGATGCGGCGCAGCTTAATAAGAAACTGGGGAATTCATAGCAGCCTTCTGGGGAAAGACAGTTTGTTTTTCTCTCAAACTGCTCAAGAGTCTAAAACGCACACAGCTTAACTGAGCAGCTCCGCAGAGAGAGAGCGATATCACAACAAATTGTCAACTTTCAGGCCATTAAAGCCGCGCGGCCGTAATGAATTTACGACTGTCACAGTCCCACAGCTCGCAATCCATCACATTTAAGCGCGGATTGAACCGCTCCATGATATACAGGTCAGACAGAGGCGGGATGAATTAGCATGTGAGTGTGGCTGTCAAAACTAATCTGGATTTTATTACTGCTATCTGCCACCTCTTGCAAGCGGGGCATTCAAATTGAGCTGGTCAATGAGAAAAGCAGACAGTCAGTGTTTTTTTTTTATTTTTTATCAGCAACCTGTTGTGAAACCTGTCAAAAAAAAACAGGTCAGCCATAATGCCGAGCCATTAAGTCACCATGATGAGAACAAGATGAGACAGATACACAAGACAAAAAAAGTAGAGCCGCAAATGACTGCCCACGAGAACCACCTGTCTCACTATTCAGCGTTGTTGAACAGCTCCTGCCATTTTCCAATCCCAGCAGACCACCAGCTAAGTAAGACAATATTCAGGACCCGTTTACTTTTAATTCCCTCTACAAAACGTCAAGTGGCTTTTAGAGTTTGACAAATGGCGTAATTAAATGTTAAATATGGCGAAATGCTGAGCAAAAGTGGGGATGGCAAGCCCGTTTGTCTCGCTTTTAATTTCAGGACGCTCAATTACTTTTCATTACCGACCTAATTTGTTCTCCAATTCGGGTAAATTAACTTGGGGATGGAAACCTTTTCATTTGATTTCCAACAAAAGAGAAACTTTTACATTTTATGGAAGAACTGAAGGACTTAAACAGAGCCCTCAGACTGGTTTAATTAAGATTCTAATATCTTTCTTTTCCTTCTATTGACAAATTTCTTTGTTAGACAAAACAATTAACCTGAATTGTAATTATTTATCGGTGACTGCAAAACAATTCTAAATCCAAATGTTGGGCTAAAATGTTCAATTTGACTGAAAATGATTCACCTCCCTCTATCTGGTTATAATTGTAAAATAAAAATGGGGATCTGCAAGATCAGTTCTTTTGCAGAATGAGGGCAGGTCCATACCTTACAGGTGAGCAAGTTAGTAATAGCGAGTAGGGTGAATTATCCCAATGTCCCCCCTGTTTAAGTCACATCAAGTATGCAGTAGATAATAATCCTCTCTTGCATATTAAATGACTAGGCATGTCATATTCTATAGCTTGGATGACAGTTTCATGTTCGGAACCTCTTGGTAACCCTGATATACAGCATACTTCTCCTAATAAACTTATGTGCATTTGACGGGAGGCGGATCTGTGGGAATATTTCATAACAGCAGGCGGAGCTCAGCCGCTTGAGCCCTTCTGACAGCAAAGAAGGGCTTTGACATTAACAAGCTGCATTTGAGCTGCCAGATTTGCATGTACAGCATGTGTGAAGCCTTACAGCCATATTGCATTACCCTCTCATTATTGAGTGATTAACACTGAATTATTACGATGATAAAAGAACTGGTAGCCTGTGACTCAGGACAATCATATGGACCGGTGGCCTATTCTTCTGTTGCTTTACCGGCTTTACTCGTAGCGAGTCCAGTACAGTATTGTTCATTGAATACCTTTTGTTGTTTTGTTTTATGCTCCCAAAAATATTGGGACAACAAAAGTCTGTTTGCAAGCTATCAAAACAGCCCATGCCAACTCACCCAACACCAATTAAAAAACCTGCAAGTGTGTTTCCCACAGGGAGGCTTCCTGTCCGCTTGTTGAAGAAAAAACTCATCATCTATCTTCAAACGTTTGAATGAAAACTAGTTTTTTCCTTTGAATCAACTATCGGTAAAGAATCAGCGTCTAGCCGCCAGACCTCTGAAGCTTAATGACCCAGGCTGCCAATGAAGATGGGAATTCTTTAGGCACCCAAGTTGGTCTTTATTTCCAAAAAATGTACAATTGGATGTGTAAAATGACGTACTAATGGACAAAAGTGTAGGCCTGGGCAAATGAAATCAACTGTTACATTGATAAACAGGTTATGTTACTGCTATGCTATTTGAATGACTATACTTCCTGGGTTACAAATCAGAAGGTCAGAGGTTCGATTCCCAGCTTCCCAAAGGGCCCATCCATCAATACGCATCACGAGTGTGAAGCGAGGGTGCAGTGTTTATTTTTCATCATTACATCTGATTTAAAATATCCAACAAATTCATCACTACGCATTACATGAAAATAATCAATTATTTTTAATATGGTGGAAAGTTTCAATGGGTTCCTGTGGACTCCCCTGTCTTCTACCAATAGGTCATTACCTAAATTCATTTCTCCCTTCTGCTCCGAAAAAGGTCAATTACTGTTTTTTTATTTTGCAAGATCCATGTATAATCGATCAGTAGCGGCGTTGTGCCCATAATTGTTAGTAATGATGCTGCAGGGCCTGTGATCTAATCCCCTCCCATAATTCAATAGAACCTCATAAACTAATTTTAGAATAAACCTCTGGAAGACTTTTGCACTGTTTTAATGCAGTTAAGCTACTGCTTTTTTCAAAGTTATGAACAAATACTTACAACAAATAACATAAATTGGAGAAAACAAGCTGATTTCAGCCCAAAACCAAAGCATTTAACCTCCATTTGTGATGTTAAAAGAACATTTGCATGTGGTTCATAATGATGTCAGTGGTCTTATTGTCAGTAACCAAGATTGAAACCTTTTTTGTCAGGCAGCAGGAGAGTTTATGCCCAACGCTGAAGTATGAAAATCTTTATTTGCTGGTAACAGATACACAAGATGCCAATGACTCAGTCACTCCTAATCCTTGGACATGGCGCAGCCACCAAAAAAATAGTCATTAAAGAAACAGTGTGGGACACTTGCAGGCATCTCGTGGTCAAATTAGAGCGGTATCTGTCATGTCAGGTATCATCCACCCGCTATTTATCATCAATTTGCTTTCATATTGGCTAGGTAAATTAGCCATGGAGGAGGGAAAACACACAATATTAGCACCAGGCCAAAGGAAAAGCTCTTCACAAGCAGATGTCACCTGGCAAGAGACATGTTTACAGCATCTTTGTTTCCCAAGTGTCATTTAGTAACTTACTTTATCACATGTTCTTCCAGGTTTTTTGCTCTACATATAGATATACTGTACATAAATATATATATATACAGTATATATATATATATACACAGTATATTATTATTGTTACAGAAAAAGCCTTGTGAATGATGATCATACAGTGTACTGCCAGCAATGGGTCGAAATGCTCTGCTTTCCAATATATCAAAAGACCATAAAAGTAATTTGTGTCAGCTTATATCTCAAGTACCCTATGGAGCTTCTTACATTATCCAGACAGGTTATAGAAAAGACAGAAAGACTACAGAAAGACTTTATGCTACAGCTTTATGAGAATCAAATGGAATGAAACACCATCAGGAGACACAGTGGTCATATAAAATTAACGGTGGAGGACTGTTGGCAGCTTTATCTTGCTTGCAGAGCATTGTATAATTGAAACGTCACATTACTCTCTTAAAACTTCAGTTGGTGTTGCTGCTTTCTCTGGCCCACATAAACTAATTGATTCAAGCAATCTAGATTTTTTTAAAAGACACGGCTGTCTCATCTACAACCCCAGAAGAGAAGTTGACAGATTAAAATGTTGCCTTTTTGGATGAGTAGAATGAAATACAAACTTTGCAGAGCTTCTGCTTAAACAAGTAAAGAGAAGTGTGCTTAAGGAAATGCAACATTTATCACTTTTGTTGTCTTATTTGCTAACCGCTTGCTAATTCTGGATATGAAAAAGGACAAACTCAGATGTTAAAAGGTGAACTCTGGTGGTTTTAGACTTTTCGTATTTAATTGATTAGTGGGAGTTTTCACGTTCTCCTGGTTTATGAGCAGGTTCTCCCACTATTAAAAAACTAAATGTCCTGGAACAAAATACAATATATGGAACTGATGATGGACAGAGTAAAACTTAGCAACTCTTCCCCATGGACAAAACTCTCTTGGAGGTGTTGTTCATGCTCTGAGCAACGAAAGCTTAATCGGGAAAACAAAGCAGGGGAAAAGGTCAGAGAGGGAACCATCTAATTCTTTGGTAAACTCTTTATTGTCATTAGATGCATGCGTATTTTCAAACATTTCACCACTTGCGTATGTGTGTGCAGTGCCCACATTTTTGCTTAATTCCAAAGTAAATTTCATTTCTGCGCCGCGTGTAACAATTAGCATATTTCATATTTGCTATGTAACAGTGCCCCTTAGGCTGTTACATCAAGCTCCTCCTTCTTTCCCACTTGGGACTACTATATTGTATTGCACTGACTTATGGAAAAATTGTGAGGCTTACGAGGCCGCGAGTTACTGGAGGGGGTTGTGTTATGTAACAGAAACGTGAATGGTGATGACGCGGGTGGGATGTGGGAGTGTTAAATGTGTCAGTGAAGCTATACCTCATCTATTTTAGGCGCTGCTTTAAAGTGTGAGCACACACAGACAAAAACAAATGCAAAAGCAAGCTCTGGCGCGGCATGCTTAATTGGGTGGGAATTATTCCTCAATCTGAAATTTTACCCTTTAGGCCTTTAACCATTTCAACTCTCGGCTCAGCAATGAAAGCGAGATGGTGAAATTAATATCAATAAAGTTAATAAATAATTCACCACTGTTTCGTGTGCGAAATTGGAACAAAAAAAAGTTTCCAAAAAAGAGAATGCATCCGAGCAGGAAAAAGTTTAGCTTGCTTGTTTTAGACATTTGGAAACCTGGTGAGTATGCCAGACATGTACTTCAAACTTACAGCCCAGCGCAGTGTGGCCTCTCAGTGGACTGCCTTCCCTACCCTTTCCCTTCACACCTCAGATGTCAGGCACAGCACTCAGCCCTCAGATTACTGCTATCATGGGATGTATCAGCAGGAACATGAGCAGCGAGGGCTGAACCACCCACAGCTCAACATCACAAAAAAAAAAAAAAGGTTGGGAGAGAAGATCAAGAGAAAGAGAAATCCCTTTGTGCCTCCATCAAAGGGGACTGTTGTAGGAATTGGTTGGACTACAAATACCAGGTAGTCCACTTGGGAGACCAGAATGTCTAACCTGCTGTAAGGCTTTCTGGAAGAACTCTGGAAGCACCTTTGGCAACAGATGCCATTAACGGGCAACAATGAACACCACGGGGTTCCTTACTCATGATCATAAGTCACTCCAGCTCTTTTCTCACGGACAAGTACTGTTATCTTCCACAGTTATCACAGAGCTCGAACTCAACCTGGGGCGGTTGACTCCTCTGTCCTACAGGATTTCGAATAACTGCTACTTGCTCTGCAGTGCATCTGTTAAATTAATGCAGCTCATGAATTTAGTTTTTTCCTCTCGTGCTTTTTGTTCCACTTGTTTCGGGTTGTAACTCACAGCGTGGTTCGCACCACCAGCTGAGGGTTTAATATAATTGCTTAGCGAATCCGAGCCAGCACAGTCCCTAAAGACCAGAGTGGTGACAGGTTAAGAGATGCTTTATACCTTCGTGAATGCATCCATCTGTGGAGCCTGGGAGTGCATAGACGGCAATTTTCTATACATTTATAGGAAATGAGCTATCCCTCCAAAAAGCAGACGACTTATAGGCTCCGGGGATAAAGCTCTTAACTTTATTAGCGAAAGGTAGAAGCTCCAAAAAAAGGAAAAACACTCGAGTGCACACATGAATTACACAATAACTGTACTGAACAATCTTCCTCATCATTCCTTAAACTTCACTCATTTTTTACAGAAACGTAAAGCAAAAGGTACCACAGCTCTGGCAGAACTAAGAGCACCTTCTTCTATATTTAACTAAGCTTTTAACTAAGCTTTAACAAAGCTAAAACAAAATACCGTAACATGTACGATACATACATGAGGTACAAACAGAAAGAAAACATGGTTTTACTGATTAAATTTCGTCAACAATAGTCTGCTAATTAAATTCTTATAATGAGCTGCTAGTTCACACAGTTCATCATCAACAAAAATAGACAAACCAGAGA
Organism: Menidia menidia; assembly: GCA_907169785.1. Classification (NCBI taxonomy): domain Eukaryota; kingdom Metazoa; phylum Chordata; class Actinopteri; order Atheriniformes; family Atherinopsidae; genus Menidia; species Menidia menidia. The sequence continues at coordinate 6,049,154 of CAJRST010004446.1, forward strand.
ACTTACAATGCAATACTGATCAAGACAATTCCATTTAATCTGTGATATATATAAATAAAGTGTCATTAACTGCTACACATATTTTATATAACTGTTTAAGTGAAATAAGTACAAACAAAACATATTGTGAATACATATTCATCTAGATTCCAGCTGTAAAAATGTTGAAAAAGGTACGTTATTTCATCATGTTGCATCAAGTCTTCCTCTGGCAACATTATTTGGGAACTGAGAAGACCATATACAAAACTCGTAATGAGTCTCAGACAGTTGCAGGTATTCCGGCTTCCTCCCGTCATCCAAAAACCTGCATGTTGGGTGATGACTCTTAACATAAACTCGGGACTAAGTGTAGCATGGTTTTCAGTCTCGCTAATGCCTGTGTGGATCTGGGATGGACAAGTCGTACCCTGCCTTTTGCCCAATGGCAGCGTCAATAGGCTTAAGTATCATTAACGGGATGAAACAGGTTTAAAAAATGGAGCAATGGATGAATGGTGGCATGCATTCAAATGCCACCCAAATGCATATGATTACTTTTTTCCTTTTCATTGATAAAAAAAGTCAAATTGTTCCCCATTCAGGGATCTATGTTGGGAATCTAATGTTTCCACGTATGTGTTATCAACTAACCAACTTTCTCAAAGTTTTACAAAAGCAACTTTGTGTAATGCTTGAGTGTTTTAGGTGGTGTTATCCAGTGTTTTGACTTTCGTCGCCCCTTTTTTTCAAAACGTCTCTGAAATCTATCTTTCAAAGTGATTATTTAGACTTAGTTCATTATAGTATGTGTGGACAGTGTGTTGCAAATTGTCTTTACGCTGTTTTTTAATCATTGCATTCTGCTCTAAGTGCATCCAAAATGCCACGACAGGGCCGAACGTGAAAATAACAGAAGTGGCTGCAACTCCCACACCTCAGAGCACAGCAGTCAAAGTTGTCCTTAAAGATTTTTGTCTCATTTTCCAGAGATTCTTAATGTTTCATAATGCCTCATTATTCTTTTTTTTTTTACTGACAACATTTCTTTCCTACCAAAACAGTCTCTGGAGCCCTGTTTCAGAGCAGAAAACTCACACACATCAGTCCAGGGTAAGTGAAGCAGCACAACCATCTACCCTCACAGCAGTACCTGCCTCAGACCTACACATAACATATCTGGGCATTTGAGCAGGCTGCTCATGCCTCATTTCTTCTTTTTGCATTATTCATTCAAATGTACTCATCTGCACTTTAATATTCTGAGAGGTGGCAGATCTTCCCAAGCTTTTCATTTTCCTCTTTTTTCCATTGACGTTAATGATGGTGGGGTTGGTGGCAGGAAATGATTTAAATAACTCGAGGTTATTATTACCTTTCTGGGCATTTTGTATTCATCCCAGCTAGTTTATTTGCTAATTTTTAATTTTTTTTGTTTTTTTGCTTCACCGTCAGATGGAAAAGAAACAGGAAAAATGCCAGTCAAAATGCTTATTGTAAGCATAAGAATTGGGATGAAATTACCTCTCAAACATTATCCAAATATGAATGCATCGACTGAAAGAAAGTTATACCCCTCCACTTGAGACCCAGTTCTCAAATTAAATGAGTGCTGTGCTTTTGAAACCTTGTCATGCTGTATGCCTTAATTAAACGGCAACAGTGCATTCCTTCAGCACAAATACTCCCTGGATGCTTTCAGAATGGCACAGCGTTTTCTACTGTTACTTCTCTGGGGCCATGGAGATTGGGAAAGATGGAGCAGTTTAAATCATGGACTATTTAAAAAGCAGGCGCACAGGAGGAGGCAGGCTGCTGCTGTCTTGCTGGATGCCTGCACATATTTTCCATTCCGAAGTTATGACAACACTGACAGAAGGACTGAGTGAAAATAAAAAGAGGAGGAGGGGGGAAAATTGTTGATATTGAGGAATATTATGCCAGCAATTTCAAATGCGAAAGGCGCTCATGATTAAGGAACTTCATTTATTTTATTACAGTGCCCAGGAATCCCCATTCCATTGACTTGCTGCACATTCCCAGAGCCAAACTATATTTTGCATCATCTTTAAAATTCTTGTCAAAATTCTTGGTGCACAGAAGACTCTTTATCGAGGATGATGAACAGATCAGTTTGATAATACAGCAGGTCCAGCCTAAAGTATGCAATGAAAAATATTTAAAATGGACAGATGGACAACCCCCCCCCCAAAAAAAGCCAGATTTTAAAATGACTATACTCAAATGCCTGATTCCAA
>CAJRST010004446.1:6059403-6074562 GCA_907169785.1 Menidia menidia
GACCAGCGCGGTAATGGCAGCAGGCTAATCACACGAGTGGGCCTAGAAAAAAACGTCAGTTTCGTATGTTTCTCGCCGCTTTTTGCCATTGACCAAACTTGTTCTCCAGTTTTATGTTTCTCGTCTTTCAGGGTCTATTTTTTTTTCCCTTTGAAAGGCTGTGCTCCTCTTCCACCTACACAATAGCCGTTATCCTTGATGCATCTCCCCCCCCAGTCCTTCTTCAGGAGTGAATGACATCACCGGTTGGTTGTCATGGTTTTTCGGTTTGCAGAGACAAGACGTTGATATGCTGCTCGAACCGAGGCATGTGGGAGGCTGTTTCTGTGTTGCGTGGTGTGAGCATTAAATATTCGATCACACATATATCAAGGGTACGATATGTTGGCGTCGCAGAGCTCTCGAAGGGCAGAGCTCCCCTGGGCTGAAACGAGTTTAAGACATTACGATACAATTAAAGGGACGAGTAGGAACACTAAAAAAAGAACAAATACGCATTTTACATTCAGTCTGAACAAAATCTAGATCCATACTTTAGTAGTATGTAATATGGTCCTAAATAGGTTTAAGTTGGTGTAGGTTTCAAGGCTATTTTCTCATGTTTTCGGGACACCCTTTGGACATAAGTTCCCCACAACTGACTGACTGAGTGACAAACTAGCTGATTGAGTACTTGTATAAGGATTAAGTAAAATGGTACAGTTGGAAATACTTTTAACAAACCTGCAAGACGTAAAGAGACGTAAACAGGAGTTGTGGCCCCTGGTCATGTAACATCAAATGTCCCCATATTTTGCAATAAAACTAAAGAATATAGGAGCTGGTCCTAAACTAAACACGTCCAAAGGCGCGATGATGTGATCGGTGGCACAAAACGTCCGTGACATTCTGTCTTTTGTGAATTGTAATTGTAAATTGTACCTAAGATGAAGCCGTATTCATGAAATCAGGATTTTATCAGAGCAAAGCAACAGTCCAAAGGCGCTTTAAGCAGGTAGCAGCCGACACATGGACCTAATAGGCTGGCATTCAGTCTCACAAAGAAAAATGTGAGCTAGACAAGCTTTACTGGGAAATCAGATTAAAGTTGATGCGTTATTGTCTTAAAAAACGAGTGATAAGGACTTGTTTTTTTAGTTGAGCACATACACGCATGCTTTATCAGAGTGTGCTAGTCTGGTTTTGAATCCATGATTTGGTTCTCTTGGACGGATTAGCTTCACAAATTTCAAAAGTCCAGTTTTGTCTGAATTAAAACAGTCATTCTTTTTTCAAGTGAGATCCGAACACACTTCCTCTCACAGTGACAGAAATCTGGATGAGGCTTTTATATGCCACCATTTCTCAGGCAGGATGGAAGCACCAAACCGGTCATTTTTTACACAAAAAAGTCGCCATCTGGAGACATGTCGAATCTTTGCCTTTGACAACTGAGACAGGATACAGAGCCCTCGACAGTAGGAAATGGGGATAGAAAATGGAAAATATGCAAACTTGAATATCCTTTTTGCAGTAGAAGTAACATAAAAAAAAAACAATAAGAGGATTACAGATCATTAAATAGCTGAGATATTTCCATCAGTAAGAAAGAGAAACGAGCAACAGATCGACGGAACCTAGGCTAAAAATCTAACCTTCACTAGAGCAGTGTCTCCCATTTTCCGCATTCTAAATCAGTGCAGTCGGCTGCTTATATAAGATAATGAGGCAAGGCACGACCAGAAACAGTTGGAGGGATTTGCCGTGCAGCTTGAACAGTCAGCAGCTGCAGCCCCTCCTTCACCTGGGTGAAATTAGATCAGAAAGTTCTTTGATATTTAAAGATGGATGTGGAGCTTATTTCATAAAAGGGCATCTACGTGGCACAGCAACAATGCCGATTTCATTTATTAATAACCCATTTAGGCCACACAATTGCATTGTTAGGGGTGGATTATGAAAATGCTAATAATTCCCATAATGAATAGAAATTCCACTTTAAATCTGCAGTGAACTGAGGATAGAAGAGCAGAATGCCCTAACAGGTATTACTTCCATAATGATGTGTACAGTGGTGGACAATTAACTGTGCAATAATGATTATTATACAGTGGGTGGCTTCTGCCAAGCAATCTTATGCCATAAATTTTAATTTGTTTAATGCCTGAAGTAAACCTGCACTCAATACTGATTAGGCCTAAATTTAATTCTTCACCTGAGGTGTTATACAACAGAGAAGCGATTTAAATGGAAATTTGCTTATTGCATTTTATGCATGAGAATGGTGGTGGAATTTAATTTCAAAGTTAACAGGTACTTCCACAAAAAAAAAAGGAAAAAGCTAAAGCTCCTCGTATGATACAGTCAAACAGAAATAAAACCAAAACCAAATCTTTTTTTCTGCTGGAAGTGCAAAAATTAAAACAGTGGCTGCGGATGGTTTGGATAATTAAACTCTTGAATAAAGGACATCATTGAATTATTGCTTTCGAGCAGCCAGATGTACGGCAAAGCGCAGTGGAGACAAAAGTACAATAAAAGTAGGAAGGATTTAAATCGAAAGTCTGTGCACTGATTACAGAATCAGATATTTGGTGAGACAGCAAACACAAACGAAACTTAATAACTATGATAAAAATGACACTGTTTTTTGCACCATCAAGATCCTTCTTCTTTGAGGCTGAAAGGCAAGAGGCAACAGATAGAAACACTCAATCGGACGATGAGAGATATTGAGTTCCAGAAATTCTTAGGCAACTGCTTCCAAGATCATTATATAATATTTCCCCGTCTTTTTTACTCAAGTGAGCTTTGTTCAATAACGCTTTATTGGAACCGGAACTCCTGTGAAACAACACTGCCCCCTGTTGAAAAAGCTGCTGCCGCCTGACGAATTGATCTCTGAAGCCCATTTCACCCGTTTCCTCACACTATAAATTTAACACACACACACAAAAAACAAGGATGAAGCTATTATGTATGTATGAAAGACCTGAATGCATGCAAGGCCACGCACAGAAGTTACACCGTGTCTGAAAGGTGATAAGTATGCAGCTCAGGCTCAGATGTTTGGTTTCACATCCATCACAGAGACTGCTTTTTTGGATGTATTACCCCACAGAGATGACAAACTGTGTCTCCATCTCTACATTTTTGGTGTTGCGTAAATGACACATTTATGAGGTTTTATTTCCATTGAAATCCCTTTATGCCAGGGCCTTTCTAAAAAAACAAACAAACACTGGGCCGGTGATGTAACCTTCCCACTGGTAAATCTCCATCCATTTTCATCACATCAGGGGGCTTTGAGTGCCAAAAAACAAAGCCACCTTTTCTTTCTGTTGCTGGGTTTTTCGCTCGCGCTTCATGCAGATGGTCAAGCTCGGGGATACTCGCCCCTGCACTCACCTCCTCAGCACTTTCTTTCATCTTCAGTAATGTGAACTCTCTCTCCCACAGGAAATGATGCACTCAGGCTTTTCGAGGCGAAAGCTGTCATCTCACAGGAAAGCCTCAGAGGGGGTGCTTTTGGAAGAGGAAAGATGGTCATATTCCGACAAATACGGGGGGGTCAGTGAAGATGACAGCGTGCAAAACATGACCGGAGTTAAAGGACGCCGGTTAGTGGTCAAAACCTCTCTGGACGGTCATGATCTGGCCTCTGTCTCCATCCAGTGGTCGCTGATGGATGTGACAAGATTTTTATCAGGCTTCCCACGCTGGGTTAGATAGGATAGGAGCTTTTCAGCCTCTGTTGTAATGGAGACGCTCTTTTGATGGCCAGCTTCCCATCAGTCTTCGTATATGGGCAAGAGCAGAGTACTCCACCAGGGCTTTTTTCCGGGAACCATCTGCCAATCTGTATGAAAGTCTGTATGTGCACAGTAAATACTAACAGCAGGGCAGGTTCCAGGGATTTTTAACAGGAGACTTGCGCCAGAAATCTCAAACTGAGCGATGTTTCTTTTACAAATTGGAGACCCACAATCATAAGCTTGCTTTAACCTATTAAAATGAAGATTGGATGGGGATGGGGAATGTTTTCACTTCAGTTCAGGAGTCTGTGGCTGCATCAGCTGGATGAAAAAAACTTTATATTGTTGCCTTTTTTACCATCTTCAGATCTGTGGAAATAAACCTATAAACACCAGAGTTCACAAGAACTCACTGCAGATGGGAAATGTATGTTTTACAGGTACATTTTTTCAAAATACTCCATTGAAAAAGCAATCTTTAGCCCTTTACTAAGAAAAAAAAATGAAAGCTCGCCCTCAAATCTGAAATGAACCAACTGAGCCAGCTGTTTGTTGGTTGACTAAACTCACAGACAAAAAAAAAAACAGGTTAAAGCTGATGCGAAAGGTCGCACACATTAGAATCCAGGAACATTTTATGGGATCACCATCATTTCAATTTATCTTCAGAAGGACCGGGCTAAACCAACACTGTCCACACTGGCGTAATGATGGCATTAAAAAGTCAGCGAGTTAACCAAAGTCTGTATAATTCATCCTCGAGGGATCATGGCATTTAAATCCCGAGGTTCCCTGACTAAGTAATATTGCCACTTTGGAGCCTGCTTGCCCAGCTAAAGAGAATCCATGTTTTGGGCTTTTTTTTTTTAGCAAATGTGTTGACCCCCGTGAAATGTTCTTGGGTGTAATCTTACGACATGGGACGAGTTTCCATGTTTTCAGCAGTTTTTACAAGGACGGGTTCTACATAGGCTGTGAACTCCTCCAAATCTCTGCCCCCCCCCCCCTCCCCTCCCTCGAACAGTAATGCAGTGCTTGACAGGAGCTTCAAAAGATGAAAAGGAAGAGAAACCCGTTTCAGTTCGGCCGTTCGGGCCGCGATCAAAGTCAGGGATCAGATGTGATTTTAAGAGTATAATGCGCTCGGCCGAGTGCGCAAAAACGTTCCTGACAGGGCGGCGCTGGCTCTGGGCTGACATTAATTTGCAGCGGGGATCTGGAGCATACTTTGGCTACCAGTGAACAGAGGAGGCACATGAGGTTTGCCGACACTCTCCATTAAAACGGCGATGGGAGCCCGCTGTGCCCCGGCCGTCGCTCAGACGTGATGATCAACACGTTGAGTCTCCCTCTGAGTTTCACACTGATCATCAAAGAAGCTGAGGTCAGCATGCAGCAGCCCAGGCCCTGTAAGTGTTTTCATCTTCTGCCTGGAATCTCAAAAAAATGCTCTGTAGAACTCTAACCGAGATTGTATAGGCACTTCTTTGTGGGGGGCATCTTTAAAAGATGGAACATTGTGTTCCGTCTTATAAAGATATGTCAAAATTGTTCAAGTAGATTTTTCATATGCATTTCCCACAGTAGGTTAAAGTGGTTTGTTTGAAAAATGTCCCTGGTTTGAATTAAAAATGGACCACTGTGTTGTCAATCGTCTATTTTAAATAGTTAATCAACCATCCTGTGTGGGGCCTCTTAATGTTAAATGCTAAGAGTGGTGTCAGGTTTTTGCAGCAAGGCTCAGTTTTTAACATCTGAGTGAAAAGTTCTTGGTTAAAACCCACCTGCTCTTGGTCTGATTCACGTCTGGTGGCATAAATCTGCATGTCGAAAGATGTCCCGCCTATCCAGTACTAGGTCAGGCAGTAGACTTCCAAGATCAGCTCCCTTTTGCAGATTTAGAAAAACTTAAGGTTAAGTTTAGCCAGACTGAAAAGTGGAATGCTGACGTTTTATTTCATACCACACAGAGGGTCCTCACAGACTCGTTTATGTTAACAGCTCAGCCAGCTAAAAGCTCACCTTGCTCGTTCCGTCTGATGTAACTTTGTGTGGCCACATGCTGTTTCTCATTTTTTATGCAGTGTTTGGTCACTGATTGAAACTTTACGGGATAGTATATGGAATATGGAATGTACTACAGAGAAGGTACAACGTGGTGTTCCATGTTGTTGAAACTGTTTCTCACAGCCACACGTGTTCCTCATCTGGGTTTCCTACCGTCTTAAATAAGGAAGGAAAGAGTTTGAACTGCGAGAAAGAATGGCATTTCACAATAAAGACATAAAAAGTAGCTTAGATTTAATTGATTTAGTCAAGAAATAGGTGGGATTTATTTTTTGATCTATTATAGAATTATGCTCCCAAACTAGGACCTGAACCCCGAAGCATGACTCTGAACAAAGCATCGAAGAAATCTCTATTTTGGGACAGGCAAATAATAAAGTTAGGGATCACGACTACAAGAAAAGCACAAAGGTTAAACTTATAATCACTCCCTAGGAGGCAAACAACGAACCAACAGAAATTCTATCCTAATGAAAAACTCAAATTCAGCCTGTTGAGGAGAACTGTAAATAACAGTGCAGAACATGGCACTAAAATTGCACAAGACCTGGAATTTTACATGGAACAAGGCTTATTTCGTCTGACGAATTAGCACAGGACAAAGGGAAACACTGGCTATGTATACACAAAAGGACGGGGAACAGGTGGCACACACCAGGGTGGAACACGTGAGGAAGAGTAAGTAACCGAAAACAAGAAAAAAGGTAAATGTCAAAATAAAAAAGAAGGTTACAAGACTAAAATAAAGCCAGTATGACTTTGCAGACGTGACTTCCTGTCACGCATGGACCACAAAAACGTGTCAGTATTTATCAATCATATTCGATTACAATATTGTTTATCTAAATCCGTTTCAAAGCCGGTTCAAGAGTTGAGATTTGTCTAAATCACTATTTTTGGTGCCTCTTTTACTTCCAGGTTGACTCCCTGGAGCATTAGCTGAAGACGTCAACATCCTCAACCACAGGAGTGCTGTGAGTGAGCATCGAAAGACTCCTTTGTGTCAGTTCCCTTATGCAGTCGTAGGGAGTGAAGAACCTTAGACATCGATAGTTTTTCATTTTTGAAATTCAAAGGACTTCAGTGCCTTTTTTAAATTACAATTTGTATTGGTTTTCCAGTTTAAGTCTAATCTAACTATGCATTTAAGATATAAGAAACATATGCCACTACTTCGATTCATGTATGTTCCCTATTTTGTCATTTACTTTGATTGTAAATAAGTATAAAATAAGGCTTTTGCCATGTTTCAGAGGTGTGTTGTCCTGGGATTCCTCATGTGTCTGCAGTTTTCAGCTGATTGATAATTCAGGACAGGAAAGTAATATCTCTGTTTTCAGTCTCGAGAATCTATGTGGAGGCTTTACAGTATGCTGTTATTCCTTTAGAGACTGCATGAGTCCAAACCCCGACTGCTGTAGGGGTGTCAACCGTTGCTAAGCTGCCAGCCAGCCTGTTGCTACCCCCGTGGCAGCAGACCTGATGAAGCCGTCTGCATTGGTTTCTTTTCGGTCGACTGAGCGGGACACACCTGTCAACAAATTGTTTCTCACCACTTTGGTGGGTCTCAGTTAAAAAGCAATGGCTTCCAATCCCCCGCCCTTCCCAATAGTGTTCAATTTGCACAAAACGAGATGACAAAAAAATTGAGTTTCATATCTGAGCCACTGCAGAAATTCCACCTTGCCTTCGGTGGGCATGATAAGAAATCCTTGTATCCTCCCAGGGATTGAAGAGAGGCCCCGCTGGATGTCGTACATTACATTGTTCTCGCTGATGTGACCGGCGGGGTGGAAGAAAGCAATGTGTAGCTGTGTCAGTTTGTTTCTGTTTTTTCTGGAGGCCATCCCAGCTGTCAGTGGCTAGAAAACAGTCTACACCCTGGACAGGTCTCTTTATTAATCCCCAAAGGAAGATTAGAGAAAGCAAGGGGTTCTTTGTTTCCAAAAGACAGAGGAGCTCAGCTGAACAAAGCAAACAGGTACAGGTTTGGACATTTTCAGCCAAAGACACGTCTCTGGATGCAACAGATTTGTGGAAAACCCTGAAATGGATATCATTGCTTTTGCTTTTATACTTCAAACCAAAATGATTTAATCTTCTGCCACCAATCTATGAGGGTGTTGTATACCCTCACCCCCAACTCCCTAATCTCTTAAATCCTAATTCCCCTCTTTACTTAAACCTACACATGCGTTTGAGGTCTCTTCAGTGTCTGAGCAATCAGAAAACGCCTCGCAGACACGGTGAAGACACCGCTTATTTCTGAGAAACAAAGATGACAAAAGAGATATAGGATTATGAGTAAGCCTATCTGAAACGTCCGATCAGCAGAGGCCGGCGGCAAGCGTTGGACGTCCAGTTTTGCATCACGATTCAGATAGAAAAATAAGGACGCTAGGAAATGTACCCTCGGAGACCCAGAGAGGAGATAAAAAGGTGTGAAAAACATCTCCAGGATCCTGGATTTGGGAAGAAAGTTCCCATCCCTAATCGCTAAAACTCGTCATCCTGGTCTCAGCCCGATCCGAACAAACAAGAAGTATTTCTGTCTGACACAAGCCGACCTCACGCAGTTCATAACCACTGTGTTCTCACAGCTCTACACCCTCTGTCAACATGCAGATACGCTCGCCGGGACCTTCGTTCCTTATCAACATCCCTGTCATGACCTCCATTCTCACACACTGGGATTCTCTGTTTTTTTTTTCCCTTTTTCCCTTTCTGTCAGCTGTGAGAAGACTGAGAGTAGGAAGTAAATACTGTATACCCATCTGGTGGGAGGCAAAGTTTGAGAAATTTTTATGTAGACACTGAGGGATCACAATGCCTTTAAGCTAATTCTGATTTTTCTGTTTCCTGGTGGGAACAGCATTATCTTTTACAGTCAATAGTGTGTTATTTCCCTATTGTCACAAGACCATTGCAGAAATTGCAATCTAAATCCTAATCTGGTATAAAAAAATGAACAATTAATATGAGATTACCAAATTTGTCATTTGTCTGGAGTTCCCTGGCAGTACTGGTGGAAAAAAATGTCATATGGCCGTGAATTAGGAAAGGAGAATATCAAGACTCAGCCACGACTAAATATGGAATAGCTACATACAGAATTAACTGTGCACTGTGCAATAATGTTGTTTGAAGAACAAATATGTGTCAGGGTTGCTGTAGTTAAAGGCCCGGGCCACAGTGGCCTCGTTCCTAACCGCGATACAGCAAATTGGATCAACCGGAGGGATAAGAACAGGAAGGATGTGATGAGTGATTAGGGTTGAGGTAGGTTGTTTCCAGCCAACTCTATTTGAAGTATCGTCCCTCCAATTATGACCTGCTGCTATACCGCTATAAACCCGGAGATGTATTATAGTCCCAGATCCACTAGTGATGCACATTTCTATGGTACCGGTACATAATATAAATGCAGTGGGAAACCCCTGGAACGCTGGGAAAACCCTGGTTCCTGCAGTGGAAATGCAGCTTTACTCACCAGTTTAACTTTGCTTCAAAGTATGCGACATCTAATTAAAAGGTCATAATCTTATAATCTGAGTTGTAAATAACCTCTTGCTGGATTACTAACGCCTATAGTCAATCTTCAGGCGTCACGCCTTGTAACGGAAGACACGGAGTCCGCGCTGAACTTTGACTTCCATCAGTTTTTGCGATCCCTGAGAAGCAGATAAAGCCCAGAAAATGAGGGATTAGCAAAAGCCCACAATAACCAGAGTGCTTCGCTCAAAATTCCATTATCTTAGCGTTGGGCTTCGGCTGGACACGGTCACACTCAGCTCCCATTAGCCTGAGCTGGGAGTGGAGGCAGATTAACGGGGGCCCAGGATCAAATACTGAGCCACCGGCTTCTGCTGACCCACCCCCAGTTCCCTTATCCACATGGAACTGTTAACCGAGTCCTACGCGCCATCGTGAAATAAAAGCAAAACTACACAGGACGGTGGACCTGAGCAGGGCAAACATGTAATTTTTTGTTTTGTCGTTCAAATTGATCAATATTCCCTTTCTTTTATTTGTTGCTCTCTCTCTCTCTCTCCAGTTCAGGGATAAAACTATTGGATTCTTTTTTTAAAATAAACTAAGTCTTTAGATATAATGACACATCAGGGCCCAACTAACTGCCTTTATATTTTATCCCTCCGCTTGGAGACATTTCTCTCATGGGCCTGTAATCACCCCAGTAAGTCCACTGGTTTTCCCTCTCTTTTTAGCGTGTGGTGCCAAGCTTTTCCAGTCCCCAAACGCATCACAGATTCAACATGTCTGCACCACTTTTCCAAAGGGGTCGGAATTATTCACGCTTGCATTTAGATCTTCTCTTTGCTGTGTGTTTCAAAATTGTTTTAGTCCGGATAACAGTATCAAGAAGTGGACGTTTGATTTAGACAAGCGTTCCGCTGATGACAGTGTCCCAGATTAAAAACCAACAGACGCAAGGAGGCCGAAATGTCCTGGTGATACATTTGTACAGACATAGTGGATTGTGTGTGTGTGTGTGTGTGTGTGTGTGTGTGTGTGTGTGTGTGTTGGGGGGTGCACTGACAGGAGGGGGGGGTGCTGATGGACGTGATTCACAGAGAGCATCTGATTGTGTTTCAGCACCTGGACAAACATCTGCAAAGAACACACACAAACACACACACAGCTCAAAGAACACACATACACACACAGCTCAAAGAACACACACACAGCACAAAGAACGCACACACAGCTCAAAGAATACACACACACACATCTCAAATCTCCCATTTCCAGGGCGAGCTCGACCATTTTGAGTGTGTCTCACCGCACGTCTGACCCACTAACACAATTCTGCGCGTCAGACGGGGTGACGTCACGGGGTGGGGGGCGGGGCCAGAGGCGTTCAAAACACAGCCTGTCCCCGACAACTGCCTGATCTCCTGCTTCCTGCCCTCGTTCTTTCTCCTTTTTTCTTTAATTCCCTTTTTTATTTTTCGCACGACTACCTTTTCTTCCTCCATTTTTCCACACCTGGCAGCCGCTTTTTTTTCCCGCTCCTATCTTCTATATAATGCGTTCTCCCTCCTTAAATGACTCGCGACGCGCGTTTAGCTCCGAGATTGTTTTTTTTCCTTCCCTCCCCAGCAGCATCCCCTCTCCGCCCGTTTGTTCGCGTGTGTTTTTGTTTAGTTTTTTTTTTTTAATTTTCTGGTGAACGCAGACTGATTTATTAACCGTATAAATGCACTTGCTGTCGGGGGAGTCCTCTGCTTTCGAAATCCGAGAGGTAAGCGCCAAATGCTTTTGTCTGCAGGGGCAGAGGAGAGGCTGCAGCTGCTGCCTGGATCCAGGGTGTGTGTGTGTGTGTGTGCGCGTGCGTGGTCGTATAGATGTGTGTAAGTGTGTGTGTTATGCGCCCTTTGCGTTGCATCCGCAGCAGATCGGATCAAACCTTAAATCTGCACACTTTTCTGACTTCTGCTGTAGTCCACCTAAAAATGGCGCTGTTTGTTGTTGTTGTTGTTGTGGAAGTCGGACGCGCAGTTCACTTCCTGCTGCGCTCCTCTTCGCTTTTAACCGAGTTAACAGTCCTATCTCACACCACACGGTGCGTGAGGACTTTTTTGTTTGGGTGCAATTATGTTTTTTTGTTCGGGTACAATTTATGCGTAAAACTTGTTGTGAAGGCTGAAGTATCCGGGGCCCTGAACGCAGCATATTATGTGCCAAACTTTGAAAAAGCCTCTTTTTTTAATCAATGTATTTGTTCAAGCCCCTTAACATTTCAGTGAGTGAGGGAGATGAATAAACTGTGTTCATAAAGTGTAATTTAAAGTCAGTGGAACCTTAAGGAGATCCCTTTTAAAGGGTGTGTGATTGTGAATATTTCCTGTCCCCCTCAGGTGTGTGTGCTCCGGGTGCAGCCTGGCCGGCGTGGGGGGGGTGGCCATGAAGAACCCGGGGGCAGCGGAGGCCCGGCGGCTGGCCGGCCTGCTGGAGGCCGCCCTGCTCCGGGAGGCTCGCCTCTGGAAGGTGCCCGTCTTCAAGAACGGGTGCATTCAGGTGAGCGGGTTTAAGGGGGAAACGGCTCCAGCCTGTTAAAAACACGCCCGGGTCAAGTCCCAACGGTGGTAAATCAGCCACTAACCAGCCTAAAATCAAATAAAACACAATAACATGAGAGGAAAACCATTGTAACTTACTAGAACAAACTAATTAACTTTCATTTTTTGGGTCTGATGATATAATTGGTCTGGTGGGAGAGGTAAAGTTTTTCCTTGCCTGTGTCACCTAGTGCTTGCTCATGGTGGGAATTGTTGGGTTTCTGTAATTAAATTCAGAGTAGGGTCTGACCTGCTCTGTTTGGAAAGCGCTGTGAGACAACTGTTGTTGTGATGTGGCGCTATATAAATAAAATTGAATTGAAATTGTGTTGCCCGATTCCTCTTGCGTGCGTCCTTTGTTTTGTTTTTGTTTTTGTTTTCTAACAATCAGCCCTTGTCTGTTTGGACCCCGCAGGGCGCTGACATCTCCTCATCTCAACACCAGCAAATGATCCTGTGGCTGGGAGAAATGAGCAGGCTCTTTCAGTTCTGTCCAGAGACCTTCGCCCTGGCAGTGTGCGTCCTAAACCGCCTGCTGTCCACCGTTAAGGTACACCACTCCATCCCGGAATGTTCTACAGCTTCCTGCTCTGTAGTTCTCTGAAAGGGCACAAACTCACCTTTACTTTGATTGACTTGCAACTTTGTTAACGTTCTGTCATTTTATCTTGCCTCCCATCCTGAACTCAAACCAAAGGGACACAAATTATCTTCATAATTCGTTTTAGTGTCTGAAATTAACTCACAGATGTGTTCCTTTTTTTTTTTTAAGGCTCAGCCAAAATATCTGAAATGCATTGCTTTTACCTCACTGGTCCTGGCCGCCAAAATCAACGAAGAAGACGAGGTAAATGTCCTCTTTTTAAAGGTTCTGGAGACCGAAAAGTCGATAGAGGAAACAACAACAACAACAAAAACGACCCACCTCAGTGTATTTTTCCGAACAGTACTTTAATCTGCATTTTGTTGGTGTCTTGTTTGCTTCGACAGGTTATTGGATCGGTTAAAGACCTGGTTGTGCAGAGTGGATGCAGCTTTTCGACGGCGGAGATTCTTCGCATGGAGAGGATCATTCTGGACAAGCTGCACTGGGACCTGTACGCAGCCACGCCCGTCGACTTCGTTCACATCGTAAGTCAGAGATCGGGAGGCAAACGGAACCCTTCCTTTGTTTTGTTTTTTTACTGGACCTGAGCATCTCAGAGTGAAATACTGGAGTTCAGGCCCCTTTCTTGCATAAAACACGAGCAGTACAAAAAGCACGCATTGTAAACGAGCATACCTGCATCATGATGGCTAAAGAATTGGTCCAAGACACAAAAAAAAGTGCATTTATCTGATAAAACTCAATGTGCTTAAAATGATTAAGTTTCCAAACACAATTTGGTCTTCTTCCACATCCTGCTTCTTAGTAGTTCCCATGTAAAACCTAAAGGCTGCCTAGAGGGCGTTTGGCATTTAGACACTATCAACGATGTTTTGTTGTCTTAAAACATTATTTTTTCTATTTAGATCCATTAGATCATTGGATAGCTGTTTATTAGGTTAAACTACAAAGCGTTTGCTGGTATTTGCAAGTATTTGATTTCCGTTGCCAAGCAAAAACTGTGTACCTTTTAAGGAAAGCCACAGGACAGTGTGACAATTCTTAGGTGTTTTCACAATTTCCAGAAACTTTCCAAGTAAGGAAATACCGATTGTATTAATTACAGGCCGGCCTAATGTTGTTTAACAAAGTTTAATCAGCCGGCCTCATCAAGTCTCTGCTGCAGCTTAGATGTTGCTCTGTAAAATTATCTGTAAAATTCTCCGAGAGCAAACAGGCTGCATCTTACTGAGACGCACTTGGCCCAACTATGCAAATGTTGCGCATGTGAGCAAAAAAATCAACAAACGGAGATAACCAACAACATGCGACCGCATTTTGCAAATGTAAGGAGCGTGCTGCGTTTGGGGCCGAAGGCACTTCAGTCTGAAGCCTAATGTCAGTCAAACCTAAAGGAATGTTCTAGGGATTTTTTTAATTGGAGTGGTGACTTTCTATAATTGAACCCTCTGCTTTTTGTTTTTGAGTTCAAAACTTGGTCGTGTGGACCAAAGCGGAATCTGGGGCCTGTATTCATAACGCTCTCAGTGGGGGGGGGGTCATAATTTAAACGAGACTATTTAATCTGAAAGACGTTCCACAAAGGATGTATGAGATGAAGAGGAGAGTGTTTGTAACAAAAGCTCCTTCACATCGGATGAGCTCCTACCTGACAGGCAGAGAGTAGATTGTGAGCCAGCTTTAAAAGCAAAAAACGCAAAGTGTAAGTGGATTTTTTTAGGAAAACAGCCCGTAGTTCCAAAACATCCAATGAAACGGATATCTTGGGTACAAGTCCCAAATGACGTGACCTGTGAATTACCTTCAGTAAATAAACGTCCTGTACTGAGTCAGTGGAGGATTTCAACTTTTCTTTTTTTTTTTAAAGCCACAAACCATAAAAACAGCCTTAAGCTGGCACCTTCCCTCTATCGCCTCTGATATTTGTGTCTCTATCAGTCCAGCTTCACTGTAAATATACAAAATCCAAGACGTCCAAAATAAAGACATGATTTAAGAATTTAAAAACTATAAGAAAATAAAGACATTTTCTCTCTTTTATACTTTTTTTTCAAATAAATATATATCAAATAAATACTTTACTATACTGTAAATATCTCCCCGTTACATTCCCCCTTGCCCTGAAATGCCTTTTTCAAACGAATAGTGCTTTTTTTTCTCCTGCAGCTACAAAACAGCAAAAAACGGCCACAGACTCGTCACCATGACACTTGGAGATGAATAAATAAACGGATTTTACAGAGTCACCGGCGTTTGGCTCTCGGTGCGGTCAGCTCCCCCCCCTCGGGAGGCTCGGCCGTGGGGTCAGCTCTTCTTTGACTAAATGCATTTGGAGTGGAGGGACTTTGGGAAGTTTTATGAATGACTCTGACCCGGGCGCCACAAGAATCAGAATCTGACTCCCAAACTCCCAAAACCGTGGCCTGTATTTTCTAAAATACTAAACAACAGCATGAATATGGGGGGGAGGCACGAGACTAATGTGAACTGAAGAATGCAACTGGTTGTGATTTCTCTTTTCCGGCCATTTAAGGGTAACCGCACCTTGTTCACAGCCATTTTTTCCCCTTTTTTTTCTCGCTGTCTGACCAGAAAATCAAATGTTTTTGACCACACATTGATAGTTTCCGCCCACGCCAACAACACAAAACCAGACCAACACAGACACGAC
>CAJRST010004446.1:6074662-6106643 GCA_907169785.1 Menidia menidia
GGGGGGGGGGGATGCAGATGCACGGGACAGGAAGTGACCGCTAACGTTCCGGCCCCCCGTGTCTCTGCCCGTCCCAGTTCCACGCCCTGCTGGCCTGCAGCCACCCGCACCTCGTCCCCTCCCGGGGCCCCGGGGCGCGGCGGGGGGGGGAGGGGGCCGGTCAGAAGAGGCCCCCGGGCTTCCAGGCGGCGCTGTGGAGCAGGCAGGTGCAGCACTGCATGGCCTGCCACCAGCTCTGGCAGTTCAGGGGCTCCACGCTGGCCTTGGCCATCATCACCTTGGAGCTGGAGGCGCTCACGCCCGACTGGTTCTCGGCGCTCACCGACCTGTTGAAGAGAGCACAGGTGAGGGAAAAGGGGGGGAGGACCACTGTCCCACTCTTTACGACCTGTCTATTATTGGGAATGCGTTCCGACATTACCTGGATCTCCACAGGATTGGAGTCTGAGAGAAGATTCAATTCAATTCAATTTTATTTATATAGCACCACATCACAACAACAGTTGTCTCACAGCGCTTTCCAAACAGAGCAGGTCAGACCCTACTCTGAAGTTAACTACAGAAACTCAACAATTCCCACCATGAGCAAGCACTAGGCGACACAGGCAAGGAAAAACTTCCTTTTAACAGGCAGAAACCTTGAGCAGAACCATGGCTCAGGGTGGGCGGCCAAGATGGCTCGTTTAAGACACGTGTCGGTACATTCGCATCCATGTTTGGTTGAGTTTTTTTGTTTTTTTTGTTTTTCTTTCTTCCCAAAAGCCAAAATGCAAATGTTGGGTTTGTTCCTTTTTCCAAGTCCCGACCACAGAGCTCTGACACACAGTTGTAAACCTTAACTTGCATGTCAGCCCCTCAAACTGTGCACGAGGACGAGTTAATCCCTCTGAGCATCACAACACAAACGATTCCCCCAGTTTTTTCCCCAAGCCACTACCCTCTTAAATAGGGGCACGTCAGCCCCCCCCCCCCCCCCAACCACTTAAAAAACACCTTAGTAGCCATGGAGTAACTTTTACAATCCCACAAAAGAAGCTAAAGGGAAATTTATGAATTTAATAATCAAAGCTGCCCTGTTTGGCACCATAAGATGCCATGTGTTTTCCTTATAACAGACATGACAACAGATAAACTGGAGCACAGATTTGTTTGGTTGTGACACAATTGATGGGTTCTCCTCATCTTTTATAAATCTATTGTGTGACTTGATGTTTCCAGAACCCATTTCGTAACAGGTATTTGGGATATTGTTATTCTAATTTATTTGAATTGTTGGGTGGTGCTTGGTTTCCAGGTTAAATTCCTTTGTACGTTGTACATTTGGCCTATAAAGCCATTTCTGATTCCCTCTGAAAGACTGAACCCCACAGGACGCCGGGGGGTAGCGTTTAATCTTCTCGTCCGGCTCCCTGCAGGTGGACAGCGTTGAGTTCATCCACTGCAAAGAGGCGGTGGACGAGTACCTCCAGAGCCTGGAGTTCTCGCTGCCGGCCAACGCCGTCTACATCTTCGACAGCGCCCAGGTCCAGGAGCTGCAGCCCCTGGCCGGCCGCCGCCGCCGCCCGCAGGTGGACGGGGACGTGGACGTGGACGTGGACGAGTACTGCGACGGCTTCGGGCGCCTCTACAGCGAGGAGGCGGAGCCTGAGGGGGAGGCCGGCGGCGGCCCGTCGGAGCCCCAGCAGAGCGGCGTGTCCCCCTGCCCGCCGCTGCACCCCGCCGGACACTAGCGGTCAGCACAGCACAGCTGGGCTGCTGCACGAATCCAGATGTTACTGAGTTCCACTGAGGTCAGTTCCCTCTGTCCTCGCCCACTGTGTCAGATTCCGATGGGTCCGAGGAGGAACTGTGGTCAATCACTGAATGAGATTTGAATGTTCTATTCTTTTTTTTTTTTCTTTTAAAGTGAAGCATCGGTTATGTTTAGTGTCTCTTAGCCAAGCCGTCCTTCATACTGATCCCAAATGGTTCCTTTAGGCTGGAGCACATTCCTTTTTTTATTTTTTTTTAATGAAAATATATATATTTTTATTGCTATGAGGTGTCTTGGTGCTCAGGTTCCCCAAGAACCACAAAGCACTTTAAGATTAATACACGCTTTTTAACCTTTTTTTTTTAAACTGTTGTGCGCAAGAAAAAAATCTTTTTTACTTTTATCTCACGTTTCTGAAATATTTTTGTAAGCGTCTTTATTTACTCCAAAGCTTTACTTTAATAACTTAATGATGCAAGTCTTTATTTTAAGCTTTTTTGTGTTTTTTTTATTAACATTATGCACCTATTACATATCAAGCAAGAGCACCTTGAGGAGATTAGTTCAACAGCAGAGCGGCGTGGCATCAGTGATGGTTTCAATTCCAGTATTTTAACTGAAGTCTGGGGATAAAAATATCCCGTTTTTTGTTATTTTGTAGAAATCATTCCGAGCTAGGAGTTCTGCCTCGTCTCGGTAAAATGAGGCCGAGCTCCACTGCCAAAGATTCCCCGGTCTCTGCGATTATGGTCTTCAATGTGAAATGGTCCGTTTTCTCAACCAGTCAGCAAAAGCTGGGGCTAAGCGGCCCGGTGACAAATGTAGAAGTTTGTACTATCCTATCCGTCAGTGTTCCTCCAGATACTGAGGCAGCTACACCCAACCGTTTGGTCAACCACAGAAATAAAGCTACGACTTCAAAAGTCTCACGGGCGTTTGTGTTGTTTTTTTTTTCTTTCTTTGGTTCTTACATCTTGAAGAGGCCAGGGAAACCTTCAGATGTGAAAATCCCAACTTTTGGGGCAGTTCCATCTGCTCCATGTTCATGGGAACTCCTCCATGGTCCAAAGTGTGTCCGCACAGCTTCTCTCTGCTTTCAATTCTCTGCTCTGGAAGAGTCTTCGCTTTCCATGCCTGGAATTTTCTGTGGCCGTGAATAGATTCGTCCCAGAGGGCCAATTATGAAGGGTGGCAGCAGTTAAAAAAAATAATATATATATATATTCCCAGTTTTTTTCCAATTTGGCTCTTCCTGAGAGGTTTGTAGATCTGAGCTCCCTGCCCGTTTCCCTTCCACTGCTCCACTGGAGAGGAATTCCTCAGACAAATCCCTCAGTGTTTTTACATTTGGAGCAGTCCATGAGTTTTGTGGGGTTTTCTAACCAGCCCTGCATTTAATCTTCAGCCTTGCTTAACACTTTAATGGTATTTAAATATCTGCTCCCTCTAACAGCCAAAAGGTACTCGTTGCAAAAAGATTCTGCACCATCTTTTCACATTTAACAGCAAAAAAATAAAAAATAAATTGGGGATTGGCGATTCCTTCATAAAATCTGGACAGAAGAGTGCAGCCATCTGAAGATATTTTCACTACTCTCTCATCTTTCTCTTCTAATAATGGAATATATCTCTTAGATAATATATTATCAGAGAGTTTACGTCTCTTTAAAAGCTCCAACGGTTCTCCTTTTCCTCCCCATAATACTTAAAAAATAAAAACTCCCCGGTGCCTCCATGGTATCAGAGGCCCATTTCTACCCCTTTTTGTTCCTGGACAGAAATAGAATCAGAATCATAAGACACTTTCACTTCCATGTCATCTGTTTGAACAGTCAAAATGAATTGTAAAAACACCCAAAAAGAGCTTGTTGTACACCTATCATTTGGAACACGGTGATCCACAGACGCAGGCAGCAGCTGCTGCTACAGGACAGCCTGTCCCGCTGATTATCTCCCAGCTCCGTTAGCACAGTGTGCTGCTACACACACACACACACACACACACACACACACACACACTGTGCTGCTGGCAGGGATCCAGAGGGCCCTGCAGGTGGTGGACGGAATGATAACAGTGCAGGTGGAGACTGCGCAGGAAAAAGAACACTGTGCTCGCTCAGTGCCAGGACTTCCTTTGTTTGCTGTCAGAGCCGTTTAAGAAAAATAAACACAAAAAAAACGGACGCAGGAACCAGATAGACCTACACTGGTAGTGCGTTGCTTCCTAAATGGTTTTCAGGAAAGAATAAGGACGTCTGAGTTCCACTTAATTCAATTTCCTGATTATCTAGAGACAATAATGGTCATTAATCAACATGCAACTTCTGTTAGATTTTAAGATAAGAGTAAAACCTTTAAAATGAACAAAACCCCGTCTTTTTTTTTTTTAAAGCTGGATAAAATGCATTAATTAGTTTATGTTACGTTACAAAACCAACAAAAATGGGAGTCGGCCTTTTTGTCCTCATTTAGTCACGCTTACAAACTAATCCAAACTAAACTAAAATCCCATTTGAAGCATCAAACACCATTTATGTTAACACTCAAAAGTTGGAAATTAAGTACAGATACTTTCTATTTCTTCATAACTGAAGATTCCAGTGAGCTGAGGTTATACCCATTACTTTTTTTTCCCAAACTCCTCTCTTTTTTATGCTACATTATTACGCCGCCATTTCTAGGTCTACAGTTTTTCCACAAGACGTATAACTTTAAACATAAAATCCTGGAATGAGCATTAACATTTGAGCCAGGGACTTGAAATGTATAGCCTTTTAAAATAATTAAGACTAAGTTTATTTCCACTTCTCACAGCCTCTGCTCACTAACAGAAAGGAAATAAAATCATGCAGATTTTTGTGTTTTAACTCGCACCTTTAGCTGTCCTGCACACACACACACACACACACACCAAAGAGGTGAGCAGCACAGCGATGAAAACCAAAACAACAACTAAAAAACACTTGGCGGGGCTCTTCAGTCGGGAATGGTGGAATTTGTGAAACGGGGAACGGCGGCTGGCAGCTGTTTGGGATCCGGATCAGCGGTGAGCATCGCTCACATGCCTCTGCACCTCCTCGTCCCCCATAGGGTTAAAAATATTTTTTTTAAAACAGACAAAACAAATCACACAAGAAAGGGAGCATCACAGGAGAGGGTTTGCATTTATTTTTCACAAAAAAAAAAAAACAGACAGTAAATACAGCTGCTCTCTCTTCTCTGTGTGACTCTGAGGCATGAATGTCTTCCTGAATCCTGTTTACTGGCTTCACTCATGGTTTACAATAACGTTAAATCACTTACAGACAATGGTCTCCATTATTTGAGCTTCTTAGTATAATATTATACTTAAAACCTTGTACATTTTGCATATTGAGTTTAGTAAGAGCTAAAATATTCACATACGATTACCGCCTTGCAGCACCAGGAGATTGCATAGGTTTTTAAGACTAGGTTTAGGTGGTCGGTACCTCTGTAAATGTTCTTATGTGCACGGGTACTCCATTATTGCTTTAAATACTGCTACTTAAATGTTTTACTTGGGCTGAAACTACACAGGGGGTTATTCTACTCGGCTACAAAACGTTAGCAAACACATCATTCCTGCACAATGTTTCAAAATGAGCCACGGATTTGAGAATTTTAATTATCGGGAAATCCTGAATTTGAATTTCAAGTCTTTTGTTCGATCCACTTTTTATTCTATTTTTTTAAGCCCATTTGTGTTACGCTGTAGTACCAAGAAGGGCAAATGTTTTAAGGGACTTCATGTTTCGTCTGTGTGGGCAGTTGATGGTGTCACTAACACGCACGCACTCACGCACACACGCACGCACACGCATTCAAAAACCAACAGAAAATATTCAAATCACGACTTAGAAAACAAAAAGCAGATATTTATATATCTATATATAAAAGTCTTCAAACAACATAGATAGAAAGATCCTGAATTAATGAGATGGCCACTGGTGGAGAGCGGATGTTTCTCCGTCATTCATTTGTTATTTCTCACCATCTTTCACTCTTTCCCCTGCCGAGGCTTCACCATCATCATCATCCTCAGTGTCTTTGGTCCATGTGCACAATGTCAAGATGGAATGTCAAAAACAAACAAAATCAAAAACAAGCCAGACAAAAAGAAACAAACAAAAAAAAACATAAGTAACCAGATGATGCCGCTGCTATGGTGATGGAGGACAAATCCATGGTCGTGAGTGGATGGGTGTACTGCGGCCATAAATTAACTGAAAAACAATGAAACAATAAACAACATAAAGTGAATAAAGCAAACCCAGTTATCTGGATATCAAAACAGCAGCTAAAGTCAGTGTTAGTAGAAAAGGAAACAAGAGAGGGGAGTCTTTGCATTGGACGTTTTCTGCCCTCTGACTACTACTACTACTACTACACCCAAACTGTACACTGCCACATAAATACCAAAAGCAAACTACCAGGGAATTCACAAAATGGAAGATGGGATTTTTTACAGCCAACAGTTCATCTCGACGGTCACAAGATGGCGCCAGAAGTCAGCTTTTTTATTTTCTTTCTCCATCTTTCAAACCTCCTATTAAAGTCATGTGCAGTCCACATGAACTTCTGCCTTAAACTCTGGGGCAGCCATTAGTCTCACGTCAGTTATTTCCACCAAAAAAACAAACAACTTCTAGAGGACTTAAACCTGATAATTTTATGCTAACCTCAGAACTGAGCTGGAGATAAGAACTAAAACAGAGGCAATGAAAGCTGCAAACTTCTGTAAGTTTCTTCTGTAACTTCTTGGCTTCTTTAACTTTTCTGCTAGCAAACTGGTTCAGTGCAGTGGGACGCTGTCGAGTGGAAACGGGACGGGCCCAGATAAGAACTGTCTGCGCGGGTCGGCCTCCAGGTTCCTTGAAAGCAGAGGCAGAGTTTCATTTGCCTTGACAGCGCGTGTCTGGCGATTTCTTCCCTCATCACGAGTGTGTGTAAATTATTAAGCTTTCGTGATCGTCTTAGCAGAAGAATCGCCGCCACAAAAACCCGCCACTGGTGCAGACGCTCTGTTCAGCCCCCTGAAGCCTCCATTGCTCTATAAACCGCACACTGAAATAACTAAAACTAATGAGGGGACATTATGTGGATTGTCCTTTTCTTTTTTTTACGTAAAGGTTTTGTCCTTTCAGCCCATCTGAAAATGCCCCCCCCCCTGATCCTGGAGTGCCCTGAACCATCAGAGGGAAGCGAAAAGGAAAAGAGTGAAAGTACCGGAAATGTCGGGCTCGGGCAGGACAAAAGGGAGGACGCTTCCTTAACGCATGCCAGGCCCTTTGTGCCGGCTGAAACACTTGTGTGCTGCAGATAAGTGGAGAGCAGCGCGACACGCTGCCTAGAGCCTCATTATCCAGGCTCTTGACCGCCGGATACAGAAAACACATCTGCTCTGAGCTAACAAAGCTCATTTAACAAAACCAGTAAGGCCAAGAGGAGCGAGAGTGGATCGGCAGAAGGAGCACATTTAAACACTAAAAAAAGGCACACAATGGAAGGAAAGAGAGTTACTTCCAAGGAGAAGGGTCTGGGTGGAAAAGAGCAGCATCCTGTTATGGACAGCAGAATGAGGGGAGTGAGTGATGGAGGGCGGCGGCGGCCTTACTTTTTCTTGTCCTTGTCTTTCTTGAGAGGCTGAGATAAGGACAGCGTCTCGGCTGCCACCTTCTTCCTGTTGAAGGCGTTCATCTCCTCCTCCAGGTCTCGCCTCTTCTCCTCCACTTTCTTCTTCTCGTCCTGGTGCATCCGCTTCAGCTGCTCAAACTTGTCGTGCAGCTGTGACGAGTTGGGATGATCGGAGGGTGGGAAGAAAACAAATAAATAACACCGATTACAATCTGTATCTCTCCAAAGGTGGGAAAAGTACTACATTTTGTTTATTCCACCGATTATGACAATGGGTTCGCCTAGTTTTAAGTTGTAGAATCGGCAGGGTGTGCATCCCATGCGGTATCTATCGGGCTGATTACAGATCTTATAAAACTGTCAGAGAAGGAGACATTTCTCTAGTTCTCTCTCCTCAGAACAGTGGGTGCAGAAAGAGGGCGTTTCCAACTAACCTCTCTCTCCTTTTCTTTGAGTTCTGCTTCAGTTTCCTTGACTTTATTAACAAACATTTGTCGCATTTCTTCCTCTTTGCGCTGCAGGTCTCCCAAGAACTCTTTTCTCTTGGCCTCATATGTCTCTTGAAGACTGCAGGGAATAAAAGTCAAGATTGAGGGGAGGGGGGCGGAGTCAAAGGACAGAAATAAAGTAAGCATTGTTCTTAAACAATAGACTTTCCAGGCAGTCAGTAGTTGAGTAACTCTGTAGTTCTGTGCTCCACGCGGCCACTGGTGTTCTTCTCTACCTGAACGGCTGGCTGTCGGGATCTGTGTCTTTGAAGCCCATCTCCTCCAGCTTGCAGCGCCGGTACAGCTCGTAGTGGCGGGCGTGCGTCTGCTCCCTCAGGTCCTCCATGTTGACCCGGATCAGCATCTCTCGGAGTTTGACAAAGTCGCAGTGGCTCTCGTTCTCAACTGCGAAGGCAAGGGGCATTGTGATCAGTGCATGGTGGAGGAATCGGCCCGTCACAACCTTCGTGTGCTCAAACAGTGTTTTTTTTTTTTTTTTGGGGAGTTAGCCGACCACAGTGTAAGAACAACACGCGCACGGAAGCATTTCTCTCAAAGACCTCTGCATGAGTGTCTTTTTTTTCGCGAGCCCCGACTCCTTTTGACACCACATCTGTTACAATGATTCACTGATGTTCTCTCCAAAGAAGGAAATCGTACCACATCGTTTCAGGAATGTGAAACGGTCTGCACAATATGCACCAGAGGATGCATATTTGGAATACGTGCACCATCGAGAGTGTTGAAATTGAATGAAAAAAAAGAAAATCCAGACTGGACTGCTTTTTTTCCTTTCTTTTAACAACTTGGGATTGGTTTCACGTCTGAGTGAGCCTCACGGTTAAATGACTTGATGGTGGAAAAAGGGGGCAGGAAGTGTGTCCTGGCCGACAGACTGACAGCTGAGGAGGAGCTGGTGCCCTGAGCATCATCTCCATTCTGCTGAGGCCATTTCCCATGGGTCATCTCAACCCACCACAACAATATGAACTGTCGGCTGCTTTATTCTGCAAGAAGAGGGAAAGAAAATGGCAATGCCGAACGGGCGGGCCTTGGTAGGTAAGTTAAACCTATCCCCTTTCAAGAATAATCCCCTTTATGGTGTGAAAAAACATACTCATGGAAAAAGGATTCTGACTTGAAAATAGAAAGGAAAATAAAATGATGCAGATGTTGTCAACAGATATTCCATAAAAATGCTAGCAATCCCATTTGCGGCTCATATTATCCGAGTGTGTAGCCTCCCGCAAAAGTCTGCTTTAGAACTAACACCCCTGCCTGTGGCGGGAAAAGAGAAATATCTAATGCCTTCTAAGACCTTTGGGAGGAAACGGAATCCACTACTTTTTTTTTTAATGACTGAAAATAAAAGATATTCTTGCAGCAAGAATCTCTTCTGTTGGCTCCAAAAAAATCCCTGCCTTGTTTGAGACCTTTGGAACCTTTCCTCTTATGTCTCCATTTTTAAGAGCTTCAGAATACTTTAAGAGTTCATGTGGAAACCTGAAAAACTACTAAAAGATATGGTGTCTTTATTCCTTGGTACTTTAAAATGAGCTAACATCCAGTCTTTTCTAAAGTGTATGTGTGTGTGTGTGTGCGTGTGTGTGTGTATATATATGTGCATGTCTATAACAATCATTCAAACAGAGATGCTAAAAAAAAAAAAAAAAAAACACAAATCGCGTCATCCAGAAAGAAAGTTTTGGTCGTCAAAGGTTTTATTCGAGCGTTGGTTGAAGGGCTGTTAATGATGAAACATTTGTATTAATTTGATTCAACTGAGGAACTTTGCAAACAAAGCCATTTTATACAGCATTACCATTTGTTTTGGGCCTATAAACTGCATTGCTCTGCCCTGTACGAGAAAATAGAAAATTGATGAGCACCCCTCGAAGTGTTCATAAGGCTAAATATGGAATAATAGGTGTACTGCATACTGTTTGTTTTTTTTAAGACAAAAAAAGCTCTGCAAGCTCTGAGAGTTAAATGGTGACGATGACATTCAAACAGCCTTTCAGTTTGAATGCTGGGAAATGACACAGCATTCTCTGGATAGTGGCTATCATGTACTGCAGGCTCTGACAGTGTTCAAATTAAAAGGGTGTAATAAATAAAATAATGCAGTGGCAGGCTTACTGATGAGGCTAAACAAAAAGGTTTCACACACTTATTACTTTAAATGCTGCAAAAACAAGAACAAGTGTAATATCAGGTTGCTTGTATATATGCTCTCATTTTCATCATTAAAAAAGGAACACATGGCTCTGTGAGACTACATCCAGCCTACTGGAACTGCCTGCTTATTTGGCTTCTAATAGCCTGTCAGTACCGCACCCCCCCTGCTGGGGGGCTGAATGAGTGCCAACCCTCTGACTGACTGCAGTATGAAACCCTCAGAATGACCAAACGCTAAGAGCTGCTGACACACAGCGAGAAACGCACTGCATACAAACACAAACACACAATCAGAACAGAGCGGAGCGGAGAAAGGGAAGCAAAAAGAAAAACAACTATCAGTTCTCACACATGAGGTAAATACATTTATCCGTTTGTCAGCTGATCCTCTGTTTCGGTGGCACCGTTGCATTCATGCATCCCAAAGCAACAGGATGATGGACGAGTTAAATGCTTATTCTGAATATTCATGTAGAGTAAGGGAGAGTTTTGTTATGGTCTTCTGCTTTCTTCCTGACAATACAAACAAATGAACCAAAGCGCCACGCAAGCTGGCGCTTAATGGCCTCCATGTTCAACCATCTACTGCAATGTTTTAGAGAAGAAATACCAAGGATCTGTTATATGTCACAGATGGCAGGGGTTTGGAGATAAGAGAGCCAAGCGATCCAGAGGGAAGATATGCACGCACACTCGCTCAGCCCCTTTGAATTACTCTCTTTTTTTTCAGGGCACAGTCCTTCTTCTGTCTTCCATGAGCAGATGGAAACTTCTCAAGGCCCTGCGAGCGGTTACCATAACCCGTCAACATGACATCTGGCACGTAAAAACGTTTCCACAGATCGAGGTTCTCCTTTCCGTCCGCTAAAGACCGTGCAGCACATGGACTGCCATCCTCGCAGCTCTTGACACAGTGATGGAGCGTGGAGAGGGAGGTGGAAGCCCTGACTCATCCGTCTGGGCATTTGTTGCTACGCAGAGATGGGTGCTGGTGATAAGATAATTGCACAAAAATAACAACAAGTGCTCCAAACACAGACCTCTTTCTGGGGCCAACTTGATTCATTTCCCTACAGCCGATGTTATTATTTTAACAACTTGCTCTGTTTTATGCTACGCTTAACAAAAGAAGCGAAAAAACAAAAACAAAGCGTATGTGGATCGAGTAACAAGCTGTGCTGTGATCTGACAGAGAGCCCATTTCCTTCTTGGTAGTCACCAGAGCTAATACAAACGCATAGCGTAGTTGTGTGCAGATTGAAGGGCATTTGTATTGTTTAACATATAATAACTCAGAGGGTCGTGACGACTACACCTATACAATCAGCAACAAGTCAAGCATCATGATCATCGGGTTCTGCTTCAGTCATAACTGTCAACTGCTGCTCAAGACAAATAAGAAATAAAATCTTCTGTGGAGAAAAACCTCAGAGCAGCTTAGAGTAAATCTGTGATAACGTTTTATAGACAGCATTAATCTGTTACTGGATTGGAGTGTTGCCTCATAGTGACTCGAGAGTTGAAATGTCCCTCGGGAGACACGGGGCAGGCTTCATAAATAACCAGAGTCCTCTGAGGGTTGGGGAATGAGAGTTTGTGATGGGGGGGAGCAAAGGGAGTCAGCCATAAAGAGAAGCAAACCAGGGAGGAAGGAAGGGAGGCAGCTTGTCTGGGAGGATAACTCCCGCGTGAGCAATAATATTCTCACAGCACATCTCTGTGTCACGTTATTGAATTAAATTGTTTACCGCCACAGACAAACAAAGACGAATGAGCTGTGGGAAACAAAACTCCCCCAGACGGCCGACACAGGGGGCGACATCTCAGCGGGAAAAGGCGATGGGTGTGCGGGGATACGTCCAATGGCGGCGGCACACACGAGAACAAGGGGGAGAATTTCATCGATCCAACATAAAACTACTTCACGCGTCTCGCGAGTGAACACAGCTGCACGCTGGAAACCCCATAAAAGTCTCGGCCTTCATTCTAGTGTCACTCCGCAGGAAGTCACACAGCTTTAACAGGGTGTGTATAAATAAACAGGCAAACAGTGGGGGCCCAACCGTCACCGTGCCACAGGCAGAAAACAGCTCTCTCTCACTGAGGAGAGGCCGGGCTGAGCAAACACTCCATCCATGTTCTTGAGCTGCTTGGTACAAGTCAGGGTCTCGGGGTGTGTTGAAGCTCATCCCTGCTGTCAGAGGGCGAGGGCCAGAGTCCACCGTGGCCAGGCAGGGGAGATTTCAAAGGAAACGATCCGTTTATGTATTGTTCCATTTTAAAGGGCAAAACATGTTAACGTTAAAGAGAGAACATGTCCTAATAACGCGTCCTTACATTCAACAGTTGTGGACGAGTCACAGCTTGTAATGGCTCTTAATACAGCATTGGAGGTGAATATGGAAGAGGAACAGAAAGACAGTCGAGGAAGTCGTGTTCTTCCTCAAAAATATAAGGGAAAAAAAAACAACCCCTAACACCTTTCATCACATTTATTCATTCACCACTAAGATCAGACTTTTATTATCCTTTACATGCAAGCGTAACTCAATATAATCTCACATCTGCCCTTACTCTAAAACAGACACATGGAAATATGGACTCTCATAAAACCATGAGTCATACGTCAGAAGAGGATATCCAAGAAATGACACTATTTTTGATCAAATTTCTTTGGGTCGGCTCAACTTCCTGCTTAAATCCATTCAAACACATTCTTGTGCTGCATTATTTGTTCATATCCCAAACGAATCTTTCAGCTTCAAAGAGACTCCTTTGGACCAGACCTGATCTTTTCTCTACTGAGCATGCCTTTGCATCTCAAAATGTTGAAAATGTTGGCACAGAGCTGACTGGAAGCAGGCATGTGACTGCGTGTGTCACAGATGGCTCGAAAAGAAAAAAACATAACGACTACATGCACTACTGTTGTTGGTGTAATTGTTGTTTTTGTGTGTGCAGGTGGAGGTTTGAGCCAATGACGGTGGCCACAGGTAACTACTTCATAACCATTTTGCTGCTAAAAAGAGAAGTGAGGGGTGTATCTGATTAGAGATCTGTGGCATGCAGCAGAATGACTGTTGAATATAACAGCCATTGTTCTGCACGACTGGCTCTTCCACTGCAGAGAACTGAGGGAATATGAGCTACAATAGCCACAAACATCATTTAGGCAAACAGCTCAACACGCCGTGTGTTTTCTTTTTGAAACGGCCTGCGGAAAAGAATCAGAACAGCAGGCCCGTCGTGTGCACGCCTGTAACGTATGCTTGTAAAACAACAAACAAAAAAAACAAACCAACACAACACAAAATCGGAGTTTCTCTGTAACGGTTCCTACCTTGCACAACACCCCAGGGGTACTGTCGGGCCCTCACTGTTTTGTTCCCCACTTTGACCTCTTCAACGCTTCCGACCACAGCGAAAGGCAGATGGGCCTGCAACAGGAAGAGAGGTTACAAGTGTTAAAAGAGGGCCAATTGCTGCTCGATGGGTGGCTTTCTCCTGACCCTCTGCCACTTTCATTTTGAATTTCCTGCTCTCGTCATTCCTCCCAGCACAGAAAGACCTAATTTAACTAGCTTGTGGCGGTTTGGTGTTTAATAGAACAACAAATTAATAATGCCAAATAAAAGCTGTCCCGACTGCGTTTGGAGCCTCGTGTACCTTTCGCAACCACACCACAGAGAATTTAACAATGCTCACACGGCTGAATTGGAGCCATATTAAACTGCGTATGAGGCTTAGATGGGGCTGAGAGGCCCGTTTTGTCAAAGTGCTTAAACGTACACTTTATTACTGCTCGCGGAGCTACTGCGCCTCATTAGAACTGACAGTAGTGCGTCATGTGGAAAACATGCCTGATACGCTCCCTCAAAGATCAGAGCGGGAGTTGAAACCAGCTGGCTGTTTGAAGCAGAGGGGAACAAGCTGGTGAGTGTGGGCACTGATGTAACGGACTATGAATAGATGAGGATACTGTACAGGGATGGTGCCAGAGAGAATTAAATGTCATTTGGGCATTTGTACATCAGGGGGTGTGTGTCTGTGCTTTATGATTAAACATCACTGTGAGAAACAAGGAGCAGCTACAGCTTCTTTTTGTGTTTCAGAGCTTCTGGCCATGGCCTTTTCTAAAGGCCATGGTCTTTAGATTTATACCATAATACTATTCAGTATGAACACTAAAGAGCCAGCATTGGGTTTAACAGCTTTGAAATGTCTTAAACTATTAAATATTAACGGGTCTGCACATATTTTCTATAAATCTGTGGGACTGCAAACTCTCCATAAAGGAAACTAATTCTTATCTTGCGTTAACCGCAAATAAAGCGGTCTAAACACTGCTGCTGCTTCCAGATGTGTAACTGATGTGAGGGAACACGCATTTGGGATTTTCTTCTACATTTAAACTATTTCGGCATTTGTAAACTCCTGCATTGCAAGCTGAGAAGTCTGGGGTAAAAAAAAAAAGAAGAACGGAGGGAAAGATGTGACTTACGTTCATGGAGGAATTGATCTCACTGACGGCTTCGTCGTCTGTTGGGAACTGATATATCTGCACGCCGTTGCTCACCAGCTCACTCATGATCTTTATTTTGAATTTATGGAGCTCACTCTTGGAAATGGTGTCTGCTTTGGCAATTATTGGAATGATGTTGACCTAGGAGAAAGAAATTAATAAAAAAAATTAAAAAAACTTAAAGATGTTTTGTGTTCTATATATATTAAAAACAGAGCGATTTGGTTTGTGAGGCTCTTCTTTAGAGAAGCTGACATATGAATAACATATGCAGCAGAGCTCAACAGTGAATAAGGTCAGTCAGAAATCAAATGCATACATAAAACAAAGCGACGAAAAAAACAAACGAGGCTCCATCCGAAATCGGCAACAGATGTGCAAAAATAAACAAACAGCTTGTCTGCATTCCTAAATACAGCTGCTTTCCCCAAATCACTGACGGGGTCCATGGGAAGGACTCCCATAGATTCCCCTTCGCTTCCACAGAATGCCTCGGGACAAACGTCAGCGCTCCTTGGGAGTCAAATTACAGCCTCATCATTCTGCACTGGATCATTAATCGACAGCGGGGAAGCAACACTGATGTTTTCTGAAGCCTTGTTTAATAAGCCGCCTTCACTAATCGCCGCCGTGCGTCCACTGGAGCTGGAGGAGGCCGGACGGCTGGATGTGGTGGTCGTTTGTTCCCTTCCCAGCGCCGACTTTTTCCCAGCTGAACAATGCGCACTCCAAAAATAGTTTGGTGTTTGTTGGGAACGATGGGGACCACCAGCTGTAACCACATTTGAATGGTTCACATGTAGGATGATCAATGGCAAAAAAAACAAAAGAAATGGACCAACAGTTTAGGCTTTCACACGTCAAAACAGGCTGCACGTCTTTTTTTTAACCTCGTAATAGATGGTCTGGATACTTGAAAATATAAACAAAAATATAACTTATTATCATAAGGAGTTAACTGAATCCTTGTTTCTAGGCAAATGCATAAATTTTATTTCCATGACAAATAAAAAAAACAACAACTAATTCTCAATTCCTTTCTAAAATGCTGACGTTTAACTGTTCTTTTTGGTATCAGCCCAGTGTCACCAGTCTCTCTCATCACTTCCTCTTCTGTCTGGAAATGTATGACTAACAAGCAAAAAAAAATGGAATTTCAGTGCGCTGACCAGCACATCTTCACTTACATCATTCAACTGTAACGCAACTAAACGCAATCTTATTTTACATTTATAAAGCTTAGTGGGAAGCCATTTTTGTTTACTCGTTGACCACGACAAAACCCCAAATTTAGTTATTTTGGGACTAATTATTTCTACCAATGCAAAGCAAATCTTCACAGACAACAAAAAGCCACCCCTTTCAGGCTCCTATCTTTCTTCTTGCCATCACCGATAAAAGGCTACTCTCCCTCTGCTGGCTGATTTGTACCCCATTAACAAGACAAACACCATTGTTAAGGCCTGACAGCAAAACATAGAGGCTGAAGGAAGAGCTGTTCCTGCTCCGTTTCCATGGTTTTTCTCGTAATGGGGACATCTGGCTAATAGAAGAGCTTTCTTTAGTTATCAACTGTGTCCACTTAAACTTTTTTTAAGTGATAAGGATATAATTTAAAGTGTATTGTCATTATTCAAATGTGGAAAACTATACTCTCAAAAATATATATATTTAGATAGAACATGCAAAAATCTTATGGTGAATATTATTTAAATTATTTTTGGTTCCTTTTTTAAGAAAAAAAACTCAGTAAATGTAAAATAAGTATCTGAAACAATGACGGATTCAATGGATTGAACTGGGTTTGGCTGAATTTTTGACACAAAAGCAGGTATTTTCTGCACCCAGATATAAATGAGAGATAAAACACTAAACTGGCAATGGCTGATGATCGTTTGATTTGCTTTGCCAACACCCAGGAGAAAAGCACAAATCCACATCAAGCAGTGGCATGGGGAACATTCAGATGGGCTCAGTGGGACGTAGCCCACTAATTGTTGCTAAGCCCCTTTCCTGTCACTCATTTCAAGGGAAAGAGCATAATTAGCTAGCTACTGCATTAGATAAGGAAATGCACTCATGTCAGCTACTTTATGGTGGCTCAAATCCATCTAAAAAATCTCCGGTACTTGGTCTTGATTCCACGCAGGGCAGTCAGATTTGGCTGCCTTGCTTTGGACAGTTTCAGGAGACAGCTTGCTAACAATGTGCGCCAGGTTTTGATCGCCCTTTTGCCCAGTAAAGACAGGATAGAGGCTCTGCGGTCGGCAGCAAGTCCTAAATTTGGATCGCTGTCCTTTGCGTACGTTTTGTCTCATTTTGTAACCAAATTCTAGCTTTGCTTTAACAATAAATCAATAAAACAGTCATGTTAGATGTGCTGGGTTAAACTGAATTACCTTCATGAAAATATTGAAAAGCAAAATTTAGATAAAGTGTCATCCAATAATCCGATTAACAGGAGACAACTGGCAAACGTGGAGCCGTGTGTCGGGAGTTGGCAGCTTTGAGTTACAAGATTTGAGTTACACCATCTGGTTTGATGTAGATTAACTAGATCACTGCACCAACAGAAACTACCGGCACAATAGTTTTCGTTTCTACTCTCATTCCTGCAGTCCTCCAAACACGGAAACACTGCAGAAACAGCAAACACAACCCCTCGGGGGTAGCATACTGTGGATCAATTTGATGATGTTCCAAAGATCCAATTATTGAACCGCACAGAGGTGTGACTCGATGTTAAATTGCACAAATGCACTCAAAACCTCACGTGTCATTTAACTTAGAAGCGGCTTTCTGAGTTTTGAGGCTTACATTTTTATAACGAAACTTTGAAGGAGTCCATCAGTCCGTCGTTGAGCTCTGACATCTGTCCACATGTTTCAGAAAAAGCTCATTATTAGGTCAGATAAGCTCCTGCTATTTGAAGGGGAATTATTTGGACTAAAATACTTCAAATAAAGAGAACATGACAGCACTGCAAGCTGTTAACTATTCTTTTACACTCAAAGTGCTATTGTGGTGGAAATCTTTTCCCCTTTTGTTATCTAGCTGAGGCACAAATTACGAAAACCCCCACTTATTCCGACAACCGATAACGTGCGCAGTTATACTCACGCAACAGTAATGAAAATAGCCACCAATCGATGCATTACTGAGAGATTATTGACTCATACATGCCTTTAGGCAACTAAACCGCAAATATATCAAACAGAAATGTAGAAACAAAGGGCACTATGAAAATAAATCTTGAAATTAAAACCCTTGCTGGATGGAGAAGAATTTGGTGAATCTCTTTTGCTTACTCAGGGTTAGGGGTCAGACACCATAAAAAATGTGACATGTTGTATTCTATCGACAAACTGCACAGAGAAGACATGTTTTCAACTAAATCAAGGCTGTCAAAATCTAACCGACTATCATTTACCAAAGATGAAAAGCCAAATGACTTGTTTACAACCAAAAAAAAAAGCATTATCCAAGCGTTCCAACAACAAAAAGGAAATTTCCACATTTACTAAATCGATATCTCTAACCTTTGTTCTGGAAGAACAAAGAGTCCACCGACTGGTTGGGAGAGCAGGGCTCCCCCATGTCTCAGTCAAACAGGCAGGCTGAGTTTCAGACTCTTTGGCTAGAGGGTAAGTGTATGTGTGACCGGTGGATACCTTGCTGTCCAGTTTTTTCATAGTGACGAGGTCCAGAGACTTAAGGGAGTGTCCTGTCGGGGCAATGAAATAAAGGCAGATGTGGATCCTGGTGTCGTGGTAGTTAAACAGCGAGCGCTTGATCTTCAGCTCTTCCTGGAGATAGTTTTCAAACTGCGTGTCGATGTAATCAACGATGGGCTTGTAACTGTGGAGAGAAGCAAACAGAGGCAGGATTTACGTCCATGTCCAAAAGCAAAATATTTGTCTTCTCATTCATGCATTAGTGATGAATATAGAAAGAAATGTGGGCTTGCTGTGGAGGAAATGAAATGAGTTTGTTATGGTTTTAGTTACTGTGTGATTTGATTCGATGCCAAGATCTGAAAGCTGTACAACTCAGTTGTGCGTGAAAAGTGAGTTTGGTTTATTGAAGTCGAGTTCAAACCGACCAAACAGGTCTTAAAAACAGGCCATTTTCAAAATAACAAAAAACATTTTTCACAAAGAACAACTTTCACAAAGCTTAACTTTACAGAAGTGTGCTTATACTCCATCCAATGATTCAAACATGACCCAATAAAAAAGGAAAGTAGCAATTCATAAAATAAGATCTTACAAAACTAACTCTACCTTTTATGAGTGGGTTTGATCTACTGGTTAGCCTGACAAAAAGCCGAGAATGTTATAAAAACTAGAACTATCTCACCACAGATCCTCAAAAAGCAAATTGCCCTTGATTAAAATTACTCATATTTCTCATTTCAAGAACAGTTAATAATGTGAATATGTTGAGACATTCCCCAGCATGAGACTGTAGAGCAGTTCTCGTCGGAAACCGACCATTTAGTATGAGAAGCCAAGTACAAAAGTCCATTGGCCTGACACAAGTGACTACATTTTAGACAGAAACAGTGCGCAGATGTCCCCCAGTCAGAGTTGGGGTCAGACTAAACCAGCTGTCTTTCTGAGAGTTCACAGCGGAATTGTTTATGCCAAAAATATATATAAATCACATTAAAAAAACAAAACATGCATCTCTGCACTTTCAGTTCTCGCTGGTGATATTTACAAGCATTGTCAAATATTTGAAACACTTTCCAAACTGTGCTGTGAGGGTTTAAGTTCAACGTTTTCCCTGGTAGGTAAATATAAGCTAGATTTATTACAGATGTTTACAGGAAATGAACCGACTGCACAATTAAAGCTGTGAGATACACGAATCAAAATGTACCAATTCACCATCAAGCCATCACTCAACGTCCAGTAAACCTTCACCACTAGAACGAACGCGTCTGTGCTACTTCTGCCGACGAATAGCGAAAATTCCACCTCCTCGTTTGCCTTTCAACACCCGGGGGTACCACCTCTATGACGTTCTCAAGCTCAGAGGGGAGGCGATCTGCTCCCTTCCCTCAGCCGGCACCGTGTTTACAGTCATCTGTCCTCTACCTCCGCGTCCATCCCCAGTCATTTTCTGAGGAATGCACGAGCCCTGACCCTTTGGAGCTCTGTCAGAGGACATTTACAGCCCGCTGCAGGGCCTGTCCTGCAGTGTGTTGGTTTAGACAGCGTGCAGAGAAAGCCGCTATCAGAGGGCGTGAGAGTGCAGTTTGCTGGCTAGCAAAATTCTAACAATAGTTAAACCAAAAAAAAAAAAAAAAAAGAAAGAAAGAAAAAAAAAGAAGAAAAACAACTTCCCCTTCATCCACCTCCTTCCATTTCCATTCCACAGAGACAAGAAAAATGTGCAGAATTGGGGGGGTCGGGGGCTGTCTGTTTCTCTCATTTGTATTTCTCACAACATGGATAAACTTAAAGTGTGGTGATTTTATAAAAAAAAAAAAAAGATAGATATAAATGATTTGGAGAACATGCTGTTGGTCCACTAAAGATTTAAACAGAGACCACTTTTAAGTTTGTTTTTAGACGCGTGCTTCGAGTTCCAGCTGACTACTATTTGGGTCTGTACTTAACCAGATGGCTGTGCCTTTCGGGAATGCTCCATCAGCAGGTCCAACTCACCTGTCCTCTTTGTTGATCTGATCACCAAAGCCAACAGTGTCTACGATCGTTAGCTTGAGGTGGACGTTGCTCTCTTGCAGATCGTATGTCCTCGGCCGCAGGTACACGCCATTCTGGTAATGGCTCGCCTCTTCGTTCTCAAACATGGTGTTAAAGAGCGTGTTCATTAACGTGGACTTTCCGATGCCCGTCTCCCCTGTGGATTTACATAGGCAGAGGAAGGAGAGTCTTAAACCACTCAAATGGGACTCCCTGAGTATTTGGGTCATGTGAGGAAGAACAACATTTTGGGGGGCTTCCTGCTGCTAAGAGGAATTTCAAATCAGGTCATGATGACGAGAAAAAGGACAGCAAGTATTATAAAAGGATCTTTTTCATACTGTTTTGAGAGAGTATAGAAAAAAAAAATATTCTTGGTACTCACCTACACACAGAATGTTGAAACAAAAACCCTGTGTGACCGATTTACTGACCAGTTGGTCAGGGAGGCTGTCGAATCCAACATGGCCGCCCAAGCTGAGGCTCCGCTTCTCTTCATTCTGAGCGACAAAAAACAAAACATTCACATTCTGCTGCACATGAAGAGAAACGCACATGGTAAAGGCAGAGGTAAGAGGACACGCTCGCATTCTCACGCAAGTAAACATCAGAGATCCTCTTTTTCTTTCTGCAGATGTAAAACCCATCAGCTCCACATATTGTGAGTTTGGTAGTCAGAGCCTGCAGTGAGGATAAGCTTAAAGACTAATCCCTCATAAGGGACTAAAGACATTTCCACACAGAGAGAAGACAAACTCAAAGGGATGCTATCGGCCCAATGGAAGGACTTTGTTCAATAAATTATGGAGTAAATCAAAAGAAAACATAATTTATTAGAAGTAAATCATCAACAAAGAAAAATATATATGGTGCAGGTTTAAATCTTTTTCTTCAGACAACAGTTTAAACAATGTGAAGGAATTATGTGTTGCCAAACACTTTGCCTCAGCCACAAAGCATTACTACACAATCTTAGAGACCGCGGACAAACACGCAATTTATCTGCTACTAAAAGGGGAGCATCCTTGAACTCAGAGCACAAAGACAACAGACACACAACAAACTGAGAGAGTGGCTGGCAAAGGACTGTGGAATTTTCACCTCATCCGCGTCCTAGCCTAAGCCAAGAACGACTGCTGTGGAGAGGGGGAGCAGACGGCACCTGGAGATGAATGGAGCCATCCGATCTCATCTGGATAAGCCGCAGAGGACTGCATACTTGAAGGCTGATGTCACCCAACAGCCAGTCGCGGAGCACAGCTCAGCCCAGATCCACTCAGGCACCCTGAACTGAAAACTGAGGCTGGCCCCAAGTCAAGCACTCAGCAGATCGCCTACTGGCCTGACCGAGTTCACAATTGAGGATGAGCTCTTTCTAATTTTAAAAAGAAATAGAGAAAAAGCAAGGCTAAATATGCACGACAACACAGCCAGACTGATCTGACGGGAGGGGAGCGAGTCATTTATGTCCTGCTATGAAATAAGTTTAGCAGTATTTTAAACTACATTTATTCACTCGCTCTGATAGAAGTCTTTCGAACTTTTATGACATTCAAATGCCGGACACTGTGGCTCTCTGTTTTGCCATTTCATTTTTCCTTGTTTCCATTAAATATAGCTTTTGCTCCGCAGTCTTTAGTTGCCAGTCACAAAAAGCCTTCCTCACGTTTACAGAGATTAGAGGGAGGAAAGGG
Source organism: Menidia menidia (assembly GCA_907169785.1). Classification (NCBI taxonomy): domain Eukaryota; kingdom Metazoa; phylum Chordata; class Actinopteri; order Atheriniformes; family Atherinopsidae; genus Menidia; species Menidia menidia. The sequence continues at coordinate 6,096,667 of CAJRST010004446.1, forward strand.
GAGCTGCCCTTCTTTGTTAGTGGCTGTACACTCAGAGCTTGTTTAACAACATTAATGCTTCCCTGTGGTATTTAGCTTCCTGGCTGAAGCTTGTTGAGATAGTCAGATTCCACGGGGAGGAGGGTGTGGGATCTGGTATCATGTCTGGAGGGAAACTGGTGCAATGACTCTGGATTCTTGAGGTTTTAAATAGGGGAAGGTGATTACATTTGGGAGCCTTTATTCATTCAGAATATCTATTAGATTAAGGGCTGACCTGCTCTTTTATTCCTCCATCAACACATATTTGCATGTGGAATGTGAAACAGGATGAAAGGGATCACGTCTCGAGTTCCTTCTTTAGTCAGATCGATAGCTCCAAACTTTTCAAACCTCAACAGTAAAGCTCTCCAATTCAGAAGAATGGCTGACTCAAGATATAATTCTGGGTCGTCCCACACTGGTGAGCTGTGTGGCTGAGCGGCCGGTTGCACATAAAATGTGAGTGTGGACGGTTGACACAACAAAAGCCTGCAGAACCTGACCGAACAGTGTTATCATTTAGGATCCCACTGAACAGAAGTGCAGACGTGGACGCCAACTCCCCAGGCTCTGACCGGCTCAATAAGGGAGTGTGTCCAGTGCACTGGCTGGTGGAGGAACTACTTACATCCCTTAGTGTTTTAACACAACTGTGTTCAAATACTGCATTCTGGGGGAGGGCCGGGATTCCAATGTAGATCAAGTCAAAGGACGAATTCTTTTGTAATTATCAAAATTGAATTTTGGAAAAACCTATTAAAATACTGAGAACACTGTTCAAAGCGAGGCTGTGAAAAGTCAGATGGTTTGCCAAGACTCTGATAAGTACAAAGAACAGAGGAGTATGTTTAGTCGTTTGTGCTGATCGCATACTTGAGACTCTATTCCTATTCTTCTTCCTAATGAAAGTGCTCCAAACTAACTGGAGGTCCTGCACTGCTGCAGATAAAGAAATATTCTGTTTGCCTTATTATTTCTACATGCATAGTTCTGACAAGCTCAGTAAAAGAACAACCAGAATGTTTATCCATCAGGCAAGACCACGCTGGGAATTTAGAAGGCTTTAGTCTCTTCATTACCCGATGCTCATTTTGGAGAAGTGCAGAGCAGAAGCATTAAAGTATGACAGGAATGAAAGCCTCTGGCTAACTGTCCCAGGGAGAGGACGGGACACAGTTCTCTGGGCCGCTGCATCACCGGGCCGACAGGAAACGGCCGCGCCGAGGGGCCCCAGGTGCCTCCAGATGAAATGCCATGAAACAATACGGCCTGCTTTAAAAAAAACACAAAAAAGCCTGCGGCTAAGCGAGCAGCGAGAGGACTTTTAGCTGTTTCACTATGCCGTGTCTCCAGGCCTGCCCTGGGCTTCACTGGGACACCTGAAGGTCCCAGAGCCCAAGTTAAACATCCAGTGAAGCTGAAAAAGGTATTTCTAAAATGTCAATAATATGCTACATTAAAACACTTTTAGCAGTGTGACTATAATTCCACTGTTTGTATAAATCAAATGCTTGCTCTCTTTTTCTCATTTATTTCTTTTTCATAATAAAACAGAAAGAATTTCTTCGAACATTACAAAGGTTTATCTTCCTGACAGGAGCCAGGAACCATCCAGGCTTGAATGACATACACTGAGGCCTACTCTTTTTTTTGCACCCACAGGGACGATTGAGACCAGACACAATTTGACCGGAGATTGTAAACCCCACTTTCTGTGCGGCTATCCTCTTTTCACCTCTGTTCTCGTATTCTGCCTCCATCCACTTCTGCCTCGCTGAGCCTCTGCCCAGCAGACAGAAGCTACCTCCCAGTGTGCGTGTTTAGGAAAGAAAAAAAAACCTGGGGCACGCTTAAAATATTCAGAATAACTTGAGGTGAACTTGAGAAACACTTAGTTCACCTTAAATAGCACATTTCCATGTGGGTTTGCTCTTTGGCTCCCCCTACAGCTGTGGCATGCAACCCAGCTGGTATTTGAACAAACCTCCACCTGAACCCCCGCAAAAGTATTGCTAGGAAAATGTATCTGTTGCCATGTCGTCCAGGCCGCAGAGACGTATTTGAAGCAAAGACAAATACTGAATGACCGTAAGGCAAACCCTTTGCGGCAGGGCAGGAAACCAAAGTCATGAATTGTGGATGTTTAAGGCTCGGAATGTGCATGACAAAAAGGTGAGTTTACGGGAAAATGACTTAGAAAGACAGCAGTTTTCACATTCAAAATCTTGCTTTACAGGATGAGCCATTTGAGTGAGTTGCAAGAAATGTGCAAATGTCAGTTCAAGGGCCTCTGGACACACCAGTGGACCTGAATGGGCTTTGTAAGCGCGTGGGAAAAGAAACCACACGTTAACCTCAGCCTTAGTGACAAACCGACGCGCAGGCTCTCCGTGCTTTAGATGAAGGGGCTGCGGAGCGGTGCTTCCTGTCCAACGACAGCTGCCAACACTCAAAATGTAGCTGGATTTCCTTTCAAATTTCTCCGTGTGTGCCACTACAAGAAATGGTAAAGAAAGTGTCCCACAATGCTGGGGTGTTTCTGTATCAATATCAAGTGTCATTTAGTCCAAAGACTCTCAATCATTTCTGTAACACAGCCCCCCCCCACCACGCCAAGACCTTTTAGTCTTGCGTACTGCCATTCTCCTGCAGCTACTTGTGCTGACAGTGATGTCGTAATGGTAAAAATGTAGGCGGTTGAGATTTGGATGTCACGTGGGCCATCAGGAATCCGCGAGCACAGGGATAAAAACAAGTTGGCTGCCGTTTATTATCTCATCAGATCCATTCCCTCGCCCTCTTGTCCCACAGTCATGCACATATCAGTTGGATGGCCATATTATCATCGCACATCTACGACCAAAGGGAAAACAAACCAGGGGGAAAAAAAGTCTCAAATTATTAGAGACAGCGACAAATCAGTGAAGCAGATGGAAAGTTCACTGGACAAAAGTTAAACCTCACATTAACCACTCCGAGTGTGCGACCATATTTTTAAAAAATTGAGAAAATTCTGGTTTGACATAACCTTACTTGGTCTAATGAAGTCATACACAATAATGGGAGTTCAACATAAGCTAAAGAGGTGTAGCGGCAACAACATTTTAACAAACTCCTCCATTCTTTGCAGGCATATTGACTCATCACCACAGAAGCTGCTGGCCTGTCATTATACATCCATGTAACCGGGGCTGATGCTCCTGCCTCGAGGCAGCTCTATACCGTCCGTTCTACACACAGCGAAAAACACACATGACACACAGCAGTCAGAACGCTACACAATGGGGCTGACGTCCAGAAAAGACCTGGCCTTGGTTGTCCAGACAAGAGTTTACCAAATAAATCCGATGTGTGCCATTTTAAAGTGAATGCAAGTTGGCACGAGATTGTTCGCTCCAGCTTTATGGGCTCTCAGCTTTATGAAGTCGTGTAGCACCGGAGGCGGACGCAGCTCTCTTCAGGGTCAGCAAGCAATGTACATGCTAAATACGTTGTAGGGCACTTCATTACATAACCATTTTAATCAACATCACGTGTTCCTGTACACGCTCCGCTGCAGGCCCCCAGTGAAAACAATTGAGGCTGCTGGCCGGCTGACTGCATTGACCGCTTGGCGTGCATCCGGTCCAGAGAGGTATCCCAAAGCTACAGTCTCTGTTGAGCGGGATCGATGTGGACCTCCAGTCCAACCAACCGCACGGCTCTATCAATAGCTGGACATAATTAACACCTCCCCCTCCCCCCTACACAAACAGCCAGGCGAGTGCGACAGTTTGTTCAATGTGGTCTCACTTAGTTTAAAAAGTTAGACAGGAAGTTTAGGAGCTGTGCTGCCTCTAACACTGGCCTGTCTCACTGCATTCTCGGCATATTTCCCATCCATCCGACATCCCACTTTCTTTCCAAAAGAGATTCTTCAAAACCTGTCTGCAGTATCCTCCGCCACCCGTGACAGGCGATTATCTTCCTAAATAAAAAAATAAATAAAACACAAACAACCAACAGCAGCAGACCGTCTCCTTTTCTCTCTTTAAAGATGTGTCGCACCACTAAGTAGTCAGAGTAGCTCTGAGAGTGTTCTTAATCTCCTTATCCTTGCATTTTATGCTGCTTACTGTCCACTTCGAGGACCTTTTCAAGCATCTGCCAAAAAAGTTAATCACTCTCTTTAAAACTCCCTCCTGTGCATTTGCGGCTGCACTAAAACACAGTTTGTCATACTTTGGTTACTGACCGGGCTTTGGGTGTTTTTTAGCCAGCACCGTCCCGCTCTTCACTCCCTATTGGGTTACACCTGCCTGACAGTGGGGTTTGTCCCAGCGGGAATTTATTTCACTCTAATCTGAAAGTATGTCAACTTTGATATTGCAGCGAAAAATATATTCCGATTTAAATTTAGCAGCTGGCTGTCAAAACTGGCTGATATATCCTGAGGTGAGAAAAATATTTTTGGGGTGTCTGCCAATGGGGATTAAGCACGACTCAAACTGGATTTGGTGCCATTTTGTAATGTACATGGTTAAGTAATAATAAAACCCTATTCCACATATCAGCTTCCATCGATATCAGCTCCAGGATCCAGTTTTTGCTCATTTTGGTTTGATGAAGAAAAACGATTCCACTCTAACTATACCTTTTAGACCCAGAGAAATCACAACTTTTCATACTGAAACACCAAAGGTTTGACCAAAGTAACAATAGTAAAATATCTAAACATGCAGTCAGAACATCTGGAAAGGAAAATGAAACTGTTGAACTGAGTGACTAATAAAAAAAATATCCTTATAACTCAAGACTTTGCAGTTGTGTCCCATTTTTACAACGCATTTACCCAGATTTGTTTATAAACATTTCGAAGTTTGCAACTGTATTACTCTACACATCCAAACTAGTTGTCTCTATGGTCATTTGCACAAATCCTCATATTTTACCACAGCATTACGATCGTGCACAAAAGAGGCGTGACACACACACCCTGCGTGGACATGAGGAGCCTGTGTGTGGTGCGAAAGCAACTTAATTAATGTCGCCATACGCTACACCAGTGGGTCCAGCCACGCGCAAACGGGTAAGAATTCAGTCGCGAGACCCAACATTTCAAGCAAGTCGCCAACGGCCGCGTCCCTCAACTGCTTTACCGAGAGAAACCCGGTTAACGCCACACAAATTCGCTTCCACCTCTCGGGCAGAGCCCGTAGAACAGGCTTCCGAAGCGGGGGAGGCTTAGCTACATACCACCGCGCGCCAGCTAACACGAGCGTACACACACTTTTGCTAATCACAGTCAAACGGCTCCAACGTTTTTTTTTTCCAGCCGTCGAAAAAAACACCGCGAACAAGGTGCGCCGCGGCATTCGCTTACCGAAAATATGTCAACGTCCGTGGCAGCCATGGTGGGGGAATGTACGGTTGTCGGTGTGCCGAGCAGCAGACTGAGCAGAGGCGAAAGGGGAGCAGCCCTCGTCTCTCCGTAGTAGCCTGCTGAACTAACCGGAGCGAGCTGACAGAGATGTGAAAAGAGGAACGCAAGGCGGAGAGGAGTTGGTAGCTGGGATGGGAGGATCCCAAGCTAGGAGACAAGAGGACTCCCTGCCACTTCGCTCATTCTTCGCTCAGTAGCTCTCTAATATTGGCTTACTTCGACCCAGAGTTGGCAAAACGCAAAACATTTCTACACAGTCTGACAAAATGTATAACGAATATCTAAGAAAACGAGTTCGCTAAACAAGAAAAGCTAACAAGAACAAGCCTAGTAGCTGTGGTTCTACGCATGTGCGCATGCGCACTAATGTCGACGTCGTGCACTACTAACCATCTTTTTTATTTTATTTGCTTCTTATTTTTGATTGTATGATGGGAATTTCAATATCCCAATTTATGCATTCCGGAGATGGAATTAAAATGGGCTTCGAAGTGTTTCAAAGCAGTTGACGCCAATAGACGCGCTAAATCTGCAGTGGAACTATCTTGACTTTACTGTAAATCTTTGGTAGCAACATAAACGTTTCAATATGGCCACTTCTTCTCAGGGACTTCCATTCAGTTCAGGAATGTCACCTTACGCACGGTGCAAGCCAGGACATGACGGAACAGCACCACAGAGCGATAGTAGAGACTGCCGAAGTTGATTTAACACGAACATCTCGTTCTCACCACATTCTAGACATGATGTCAATACCGGGCATGGGTAATATTCAAATCATGAATGAGGTCAGAAACCAATTTTACGAGTAAATAATTCAGCCAATCAGAGGCCGAACCGTCATGGCGTAGATCATGATGGTATCAATCCATCCCTCTGGACTGAGACCTAAAATTCTCTTTTTGGTTGTTTTACACTGTTTTTTAATGCTGTGGACAAAATAACAAAAATAAATAAATACATAAAACAATATATTAAGTTTTCAAATGTGTGCCCAAAAACTCCATTTTACGTGTGAAATCAAGTTAGATTCGAAGCGTTTGAAATTATTATTACGCCAATATTTAAAATTACAATACGATAATACAAGTTGTTTATAATTAATTTTAATGATGTGTCCACGAAATTAGGTCATATCGGTCATACCTGTGGAATGAACGTGTTCAAATGACTGTAGGCTATTCATTTTAAAATGAGCCACGTGACCTAAAAGGCATTGTGGGACCAAGACGCGCGCGTGCATATTCCAACCTGGAGAACTTAACTTTGTGTGATCGGGAAATATTTTCCCATTCCAAATTTCCCCCTGAATTATTCGTGTTAAATCAAACGACCTTCGTATATTATTCCAATTGTACGCACGCATGCGCACTTCCCGGAAGGACGCGCTCAGGTAGGGGAGGAGAGAGCGGCTTGGCCAGGTGGAGGCGGAGGCTGAGGAGGAGGAGGAGGAGGAGGTGCTCCACGACACGGGCTTGGCGGAGTCAGGAGTTTTCGGACTTCCACGGTCCGGGCGTCCAGAGACATGGCCCTGACGCGGGAGTCCGTCCTGTCCGTGCTCGTGACCGAGGGCGGCAGCGTGAGGAAGGCCGACCTGGTGAGCCGGTTCGCGGCTTCCGTGGACTGCGCGGACCCCGCGGAGAGGGAGCGCAACCGGGAGCTCTTCCGGACTTTGGTCAACGACCTCGCCGTCGTCAGAGAGGTCGACGGCGTCCGGCGCGTGGTCCTGAAGAAAGCCTACCGGCATTTAGTGGGAAACAGCGAGGCCCCGCGTCCAGGTGAGCGGCCACGCCCGGAAACGCCCTATGGAAACGCAGAGGGCCCCGCAGGAGGAGGAGAAGAAGAAGCGGTGGACGGGGGGTCGTCCATTTCTGAGGCTGACCAAGAGGAAACGAGCGGGATATCTCCGGTCCAGCTCGCCCTGCAGAGGAGCAAAAGTGGGGAGGTTATGCTCAAAAGGATGCTGACCTTTAGCGTCCGTCAGGGGGAGGCCGGTCAAGCCAAACCCAGCTCCGGTGAGAGCAAACCCTTCGCTCTGCCCCTGAGGGTTCCCCCCGCCTCCACCAAGGTGGAGATCCGCAAACTGAGAGAGGAGCCGGAGGAGGCCGGGAGAAGCCCGCTCGCCCCCGGGAGGAGGCCGTCCAGGAGCGAGCCGGCGGAGTCCAGGGCGCCCTCGTCGGCCGTCCCCCTGGAGCAGGCGGAGCACGAGTGGCTGGTCAAGTGCGCCGCGGGCCGGTGGGGCCACGTGTACGGGCTGCTGCTGGGGGACGGCCAGCTGGCCCAGAAGAAGGACTTCGTGTCCGGGTTCACCGCCCTGCACTGGGCCGCCAAGTGGGGCAGCAGCGAGATGCTCCACCGGATCCTGGCCGCCGCCCGGCGGGACGGCGTGGAGGTGGACGTCAACGCCCGGGCGCACGGCGGCTACACCCCGCTGCACATCGCCGCCCTCCACGACCAGGGCTACGTCATGGCGGCGCTGGTGGGGGAGTACGGCGCCGACGCCGCCATCAGGGACAACTGCGGGAAGAAGGCCTACCACTACCTGCACGGGGGCACCTCGGACACCCTGAGGGAGATGCTGGGGGAGCCCAGGGCCCAGAGAAGGGCGGGGGACGGGGACCGGGCGGCCCACTGGCAGAGGAGAGGGGAGCCGGACCCCTTCCCGGAGCGCCCCCGGAGCCTGCATTCGCTCGGCCGTCTCTTCCAGCCCAACGCCACCGGTCACCGGAAGAAGGCCAAGCAGAGGCCCGGGTTGCTCTCGCTTAGTGACCACGACCCCAGAGACGAGCGGGAAGATGGCAGTGGTGGCAGCAATGGTGGTGTCTTCAGGCTCAGGGCCGCGTCGGACGTCTTCATCCGATAGCCGAGCTTCTCTCACTCCGTTTAAATGAGGCGAGAGTGGAAACCTGTTGCTTGTTTTCTGTGTAAATCCACTTCTCTGACTAATACACAGACGAGGAGAGACTATATTGGTTTGCTTACATCTACTGGGGGGTTTGGATGTGTAAAAGAATCAAGTTATTTTAGAAACACACTGAAAAAAAAAAGGAATTTTCCATCAAATGAAAGCTGAATCGCACTTTGAAAGACATTCAAATCATCACTAGTTGTCTGAATAGGATTCAAATAGTGAGAAGCAATCATTTACACCTTTCAGATTTTTCTGTGATAAATTAAATCATTCTTTTTTTCTCCTCGGCTTGGTTAATTTCAGTCTCCTCTTGGTGGTGAATGTAGGTGGAAAAGGTTGTTTTTTTTAAAAACGGTTTTACAGATTCACAGAGATCAAGATTGGACTTGTGCTCTCATGCGGAGTCAGTGTTGAGTCAGAGACAATAAGAAGACAGGGATTTCCAGAGGTGTGTGTGAGACCATTAGTGGACTAAAACATCTGTGAAATACGTATTACGTATTTAAAGAAAATCCATACAGCTCATCCCTTCAGTCTTTGTGATTGAAACGTTTCATTACAACTAAGGCAGCTCGGAATAGAAACCAAACAAACACCACCCTTCACAGAACAAAACACGCTATTTTTCTGACGCACTTGAAGCCTTCTTTGAAAAAAAGCTAAGAAGCGTGTTATTCATTAAGGTGTGTTCAGGTGCCCCATAAATCATTTAACTGGGTCTACATGCCGGGGCCTCTGGGAAATGTGGCTCAGGTCCAGCCTCAGACTTTTGCAGACAGCAAGTGTGTGTGTGTGTGTGTGTGTGTGTGTGTGTGTGTGTGTGTGTGTGTGTGTGTGTGTGTGTATGTGGCATCTGTACCTTTCACCCCTGCGTGGACATTCAGGAGGAATAAAGTCGGACATGTTGCGTGCATCTAATTGTGGAAGTTAGCCGCCATTCCCTCTGAATCGAACTCGATTAAAAACAAACCACGCTCGTTTCTGTCTCTTTCTGTTTTGGGCTGCTGAAAAAAACCTGAAGAAAACCTGAAAAAAACCTGAAGCCTCACACAGCCGCCTCCCTCACCGGGGGAAAAGTTTACCCCTACTGAACAGATGTCAGGGTCCCAAAAAAAAAAAAAAAAAACCCCTGGGAAAAAACTTCATGGCAGTTTGGGCAACAAAAAAAAAGCGATGGCGCGTTTTACTGGCATCATAAAAGTAACGTTTATGGTCAACCAGGTGGAACTTTCGATTTAATCAGCAAGGTCTGACACGTGTTGTTCAACAGGGGAGGAGGGAGGAATGGGGAAGGGGGGGGGCTCCAGATCTGGCTGATATATGGCTGTAATGTTCACTATCTGCCCCGACAGCCAGCGTTTGTTAATCTTTACGAGCGAGGCAGGGGGGAAAAAAAAAAGAAAAGAAAAAAGAGTGACTGGCAGGGATTGGTGGCTGACATTCCTGCGGGTGGAGAGGTCAGAGGTCAGCCGGAGAAGCCGTCTTTGAACGCCTCGATCCCTGAACTCACCCGTCCGATGATGAAACGCTCCCTCCGTTTTTCTGTCCCTGCCGCATCCAGGAGGAGACGGGGGGGGGGGGGGGGGGGGGGCAGGGGGGGATTATCAGCCGCGGGGCTGCTCA
>CAJRST010004446.1:6106743-6240199 GCA_907169785.1 Menidia menidia
AGAGGTAAAAGGAAGTGCAGTCTGGGGTTTCCTGTGCTTTTTTTCCTTACAGGAGAGCAATGTTTGTGTGTTTTAAAAACACATTTTTATGACTACCGCTGGCTTTTAATGACCGTTTTTGGTGGTGTGGTGGTTAGCACCAGCGCCTCACAGATAGAGGATTCTGGGTTTCAGTCCCCGGGGGAACCAGGACATCAACAGGGTTCTGGGTTCAAGTCCTGGGGGGAACCAGGACCATTCTGAGTGGAGTTTGCATGTTCTCCCTGTGTCTGTGTGGGTTCTGTCCGGGTTCTCCGGCTTTCTCCCACCGTCCAAAAACCTGCACGTTAGGTTGATTGGACATTCCAAATGGCCCTCAGGAGTGAGTGCGAGTGTGCGTGTTTGTTTGTCTTTTTGTTTCTATATGTGTGCCCCTCCTATGGATGTCAGCAAATGACCAGAGGTTAAAAGAAAAGGAGATGAAACAGGAGCTGTTAAGGGCGTGTCTCCTCGTGCAGGCGGGGCACGTGGAGGACAAAGGTTCAGGCATGCTGCGCTCTCTATGTGAGGAGCCGCCACAAGGCCTTGTTATGACGGGAGCACTCCGCTTTTGTTCCGTTTAACAAATGATGTTAAAAAAGGGAACGCGTTCAATCTGCCGGCTCCCGATAAAATTGGAGATTTCTTTCGTCGTCGGGGTTTGGGAATCACTGGTGATTTTTTATGAGCTCAGGGAGATCAAAACGAATTCCGTCTAAGAAATCGGGGCATCGGAAAACTGAAGCCACTGTACCGGCTCCAACAGCATTCCTGCTATTGTGGCAAACAAGGTCTAAACTTGCTTGTGACTTGATTCTGTCATTCAATATCTTTAGAATGAATCTATCTTCTGCTGGGAGGAGGAATGAACAGGCATAGGGACAAAGCCAGCTGCCCGCTGCTTTTCTCTCCAGGTCAACAGCAGGAATGTTTTCTGACCTGCCTGCAGAGGGCAGAGGTGAGCCATTCCGGGGCGGACTAGTCCCTGGAAAGCATGGTCCACAGAGGGAGCCAGACTACCAGGCTTACGTTTTGTGAGGTAATGGGCAAAGAATGGAACCCCCGTGGCCCCAACGGTGTTGCAGGAACTGCCACTCACCCAGAGGAGCCGTCTGAGGTTCTCTGTGGTGTTCTCATGTCTTACTGGGCCGTTGTTTCTTCATGTTCAAGAGGAGTCACTTTTCCAGCTGTTAGATGCTGAGCAGGTGTGGTCATTTTGAGTTCGAATAAGTTCACAGGGAAGGGGGGGGGGGACTAGGAGAAGAAAGAGGGTCCAGCAGACGCATAGTGAGAGCTTAATTTATTCACAATATCACAAAAAACGACATGGAATTTAAAAGCCCACACAGGCACAAAACAGCAACTCTCCAGAGAAAGTGGGTGTGAAATACCGTGGTTATCGTGGACCCATGGGCTGAAAAGCCCTTTTTTCTCCTGATGGGCTTTGCGTTCGGGTCGTGTCGGTGTCCCCGGGATGAGAGAATTCCTCCTGTGACAGCAGGAAAACACTGCTTTGATTACGAGGAGGAAAAGGAGCACTGGCATTTATTTACGCCCCGCCGAGGGAGGGGAGGCTTTCTCCTCTCTCCTCTCACCCCCCCCAGCGTCCTCTTTTTGTCCACAGCCTGGGTCTCTCGCATACCTCCGGAATTCCAGCGAGCTGGGGGAAACGGCCTTAAGTCTTTTCCAGCCCCCCCCCTGGGGCCCTGTGTCAGCACGGGGGCCAAAACAAGCAGACGTTTGTTTAGCAAACTGAGACGGATGGGGTTAAAAACCTCCAGAGAAATGTTGTGTTTTTTCGGGCTGGTGGACAAAAAGGAATTTTAAAAAAAAAAGAAAAAAAAAAAAGAGTGAAAAAAAATCTGAAACGGAAAAAAGGGATTCTAACTTCTGCCGAAAAACCGTCTGCAGAGGATGCTCTTTGTGCTCATTGTTAGGTAAACATCACGTGCAGCATTCAGACCTCAACAGGTCTTACACAGGAAATGAGTGGACCTAAGATACAACCTCTAATCACAAATATTGTTAAGATACAAAAAAGCGGAGGGGGCGGTGGTGTTTAATTCAAGTGTGTATTTTCAAGAAGAGCGCTTCTTTGTTTGGATAAAAAACAAAAAACCCGAAAAACCCCACAAGCTGTGTAAATTTAAAGAAACCTCAACTTTTCATGCGTCTAAAGGGCCTAAGCTGTGGAGGTAGAAGACTGAAATTTAGTTTAAGACACCTTCAGTGAAGACTGTGGGCTTTCCTCCAATCAGGTAGGAAAAAAAAAACAAACAAGAAAAAAACATTTCAAGTATTACATGTCACTCATGCAGCAAAAGGACCGGAGGGGAGGGAATACTCCCATGTCGTTTTTCCTCACTAATAATCTGCGTGAAAGAGCTTCAGGAAAAGCTCCAGCTGTAAAAGACAGACTTCCTATTTCAGATGGACGAGGAAAGCAACAAACCGGAAAACGGAACGCTCCTTAAATGGATGGATTAAGGCTCTGACTCGAAATGATTTGAAATCTGATTCGAAGAAATGTGCAGTTATGTATCTTCACAAAGTGCTTTTTTTTTCCATTCACCTTTTTTTTTTGGTTTTAGTGCCTCGATTTGAAATACATTTTAAAAATAAGACTATTAGAAAACAAACAACAACAAAAAAATATCTACATCTATTGTACATTTTACTTGCAGTACTCCACCCGCTGTTAGGCTCCGGAAGCCCCCCCCTCGCTGCTCAGATACAATCTTAAAGCTTATAGTAGGTTTCCACAGGGGCAGGGCTGAAGGAAGGACTACTCTGTAGTGAAAAGTGAAGGACATGCTCTGAATTGCTAGACGTTTTCTGCACAGCAGCTCTAACTTTAAGCGTTCAGCAGCCAGGGGGACACCAAGGCACGGGGAGCGTTCGTGTCTGTTTCGGTTGCTGGGCGGAACACGTTTTCGGTCAGTCCCGATCACCTCCTGCCCCGACTGTACTCACAAAGGGGGGCAGAGGAACGTCGTAGGGACATTCTGTAGCTCTTTTTGCTTCATTCTTCTTTAAAAGGCTAAAAGTCATGATTGGGTGCAAAAGGGCCCGATTCTTTCAGGCTAACTGAGCTGATAAAAAGTGTCGGGGAAAAAAAAAAGAAGCGAACTCTTAAAACTAGACATCCTCCATCTGAGAGAGAAAAAAACAAACATCCGAGGCTTCCGTTCCTCCTCCTCCTCCTGGTCTCACGGGCTGTTGGAGAGCGCCTCCAGCTGCTCCTCTCCCAGCTTCTGCTTCTCCTCCAGGTCCTTCAGCCGGATGAGCAGCGAGGCCTTGGTCTGCACGAAGCGCCGGTAGTCCTGCAGGTGCTCCGGGGACAGCTGCCTCGACAGGAAGGAGGCCACCAGGTTCTCCCGGCGGTCCAGGTTGTCCTTCAGGTCTTTGGCGTCCTCCCTCTGTTTGCATAGCAGACGGTGGCGGCTGTCCAGAGATTCCTGTGAGGAAACGAAACAAAAAGAAAACAGGATGATTTAATCAAAAGTGATTCGAAGGTGTCTCTACTGTAATATGAAGCTTTGTTTTAATTGAAAGCTGATATGACACTTAGTGATACAGAGAGCTCCCAGTACTGTATAATCATTTCTTAAAGAGCCAGAAGGACAGTGGGTGCAGTGTGTTCCTGAGTCAACAGAGGGCAGGGTAAGTACAACTGTCATCGAAACCGGGCCGGAGTTTCGGTGAGTCAGTGTAAATACCAGTGTTGCTGATAACAGCAGGAAAACAAATGAGCTCCTAACAGGCCCCGTGTAAGCTGCGCTGCTCGGCCGTCGCGCTAACAAAGAGCTCTTTCAGGGATAAATCTAGAAATGTAATGCATCGATGCAAACATAAACCGATGCTGGGAATACTGGGAGGCACGCGGATGGAGAACAAAGAGGGTTACACAGCCTCTGCTGGCCTTTGTGGCCGGACCTCATCGTTTAGGCAGAGCGGGTCATAAATATGTTGGGGGACATTTCACTCGGCGAGCAAACTCATCAGGGTGCAAATAGGAGTTAATACGCCTCAAAGGATAAACAATCCCCTGGTAGTTTAACGTTATCAAACTGGAATTAGTCAATAATTAACATTATATGATTACTAAAGCACAGCAGCAGCAGGAAAGTGTTCCCATTGAATTTTTCCCCTAGTGGCATGGGAGTCCAACCATCACCCCATCTGCTTTTAGACAAAAAGCTCAGAGGGTGACGCATCGTTCCCTCGCTGACAGTGCGCTTTTGCTCGCATGCATTGGTGTGTATATGTAAATAGGACCGGTCGGAGGAGGAGGAGGGGGGGCTGTGAAAGGGATGGTGATATGCTGAGCACACGGTGGTGCGTTAGTTAGAGGGCATGAGGAGATTCTTATCAGGCATTTAACTGAAGCAGTTGATCTTTAACCCCCACGATGGGTCAAAAATCCATCTTCTAATTCGGTTTAAGTAAAGGGGCTGCCCATCAGTGACAACTTCCAAACAGGAAAGCTGCTCATCCAGAACTTAAAAAAAAAAAGTTTTAATTAAAAACCATGTGGAAGACAAAAGCGCTTTTGAAAGGAAAATGCTGAACTCGAACTTCATGAGCCAGTGTATAGTTAAAAAAAAAGAAAAGACAATTCATATGCAGAGGTTCCAGCTTCCCACCTTCTCCTCGGCGTCCGTGTGCTGGTCCACGGTGCTCAGGGCGTTCTGGACCCGGGCCAGGCGGGCCGACAGGCACAGCAGCAGGCTGACCACCCTCTCCAGGTCTCCGATGAACAGGCCGTAGCGCTCGGCCTCCACGGGCTGGCAGCGCTGGCGGACCAGCGCCGCCAGCCGCTCGCCGCTCGCCGCGTTCTCCTGCACCTCCGCCTGCAGGTCGCCGCGCCGCTCCTCCAGGGAGCGCAGCCGCTCCTGGATGAGGGACGCCAACAGGTGCTGCGGGCAGAGAGCGCGGGCACGAGATGCTCAGCAATCGTTTGGAATGGGAGAGGGCAGCCGGGAGGAAGGAGGCGATTGCTCGCCGAGGCAAACATCAGACCAGTGAGAGAAACTGATAAGAGGCAGACAGGACATCGCGTGATAAGAGACAGAACTATCTCGGCTCCAAACGATTCCGCTCAGGGCCAAACTACAACCCGATCGTATCGGGATTAAATCAGTCCTTTGTACTCTGAAAGGAGAATCTAAACTGTGCGAGGGAAATTGTTTGTTAGTTTTCTTTTCTTTACAAGTGGAAAACCAAACAGAGCTGATTTTAGATATTTACACCATCTGTATTATAGATAAAGGTTATAGGTGTTAAAAACAGTTGCTGCAAACCAGTTTCACCTGTGGTGAACACGCTGAAATTTCATCATCTGCAAAGATCACAACCAGGTTTTACGCTCCTCAAGAATCAAATAGTGACTCAATGGACAAATGATGATGTACAAAACAAAGCTTCTGAATGAGCCGTACCAAAAGCACACAGTAAACAGTAACGTTAGCTCTTTGAGTCTCTATCTTCCTCCCCGCTGTGATATCCGTCACCACATTCACACGTTATCTACGGGCCCCCGGGCCGAGGCCACGGACGCTTCGTTACCTTCTTTTCAGCGAAGTCAGCTTTGCTTTGCGGGTCTGCGCTCTGAGGCTTCTGGCCGTCGGGAGCAGCGGGAGGACAAGAGGATGGCTCGGCTCCTTCCGCCGTTTCAGTGCTACGAGAACAAGTGCGTTTATGTCAGGACGGCTTTGTTGAGCCATGCCATCTTTACAGTCACCACCAGAGACATTAACCGTCTCCAGCTGTGCTGTTAGCGGGGCAGAAATCGGTGCTTTGGGACGGGGCTGAACAAGGGGGTTATTGATATTTGGGAAAATAAACGTTGAAAGTGAGGGTGGCTGGGCCAGACGTCTGACTGTGTGTGCAGCTGTAAGCAAATAACCCGGCGAGCCTGTGCATGTGATGCAACAAAACGTGGGCCCAGGTGGAGCTCAGCTCCAAGCCAGTGTCAGGTTTCATGGAAACCAATTTAACTGGCAAACTTTATTAACTCTCCCCTCTGTGCTTATCCTTGGAGAGCTTAATGCGCTCCGAACATTAAGGAGTGGAAATGAGTCATTGTTCTACATCTGGCAATTTAATACCGAGTTTTCTTTGGAATTGCATTTGTTCTTCATGTTCTGCTAAAGTGGAAACTCTGTTGGACATTTCAGAGTCACGTTTACCTCTCTGCAGCTCCGTGCTGCTCCTGTTTTTTCTTGTAGTGCTCCTCCATCAGCAGGGTGTCCTCCGACAGCAGCTGCTCCATCAGCATCAGCGCCGTCCTGCGATTGGCCAGCGGATACAGGACCCTGGCCAGGGAGTGGTCGGCTTTGACCACTGCCTCTACGAGCTCCTCCCACTGCGGTTTCCTGGCGGGCTGGTCGGGACTTCCCGTCTCTCCCCCCGGTGTTGCCCTGCCCTCCGACTCCTCCGTTCCTCCCTCATCGGTTTCGGTTTCCGGGGCCGTTGGCTCTTGGGCCTGCCGGCTGGCGTCCGCGTCGGAGACGGATGTCCGGGGAGAGGCGGGGGGCTCGCTCCTCTGTTTCGGAGGGGCTAAGGCGGCGGGCTCGTCGAAAGCGTCTGTAAGCGGCGGAGACTTGAGCTCCTCATTGGTCTCCTGTTGTGGGGGGAGGCTCCACAGCGAGGGATCGGTGGTCACGCCGCAGCTCAGGGGCACTTCGTGGCTGGGGTCGGGGGGCGGGGCGTCACAACGAGGTTCGGCCTCCGTCTGCTCCCCCTCTGATCCGGTCACGGGGGGAGAGGTCCCAACTCTGCAGAGCGGGGAAAAAAAAAAAAAAAAAAAAAAAATTAGTCTTTGTCAGCTGCCACAAAAAGATGCTCTTTTCAAAAGAATTCAGTCTCAAAAAGAGAGTCTGGGTAAAAGTTACCTGGTGCAGACTGTGTCCTCACAAGGCGGCTTTGTGTGGATGGGTGTGGACTGGGTGAATTTGATCTCCATCTCGCTGATCTCTTGACCTTTGGGGGAAGGTGGGATGGAAGCCCCTTCGCTGAGTGCTCTTCTGGTCCTGATCTCATCTGTGGAGGGGCCGTGGGATCCGGGAGAGGCCGAGTGAGCGCCGGCACCGGAAGAGGAGCTGGAGGGGAGGGAGTTGGATCTGGCGGAGCTCCGCTCTCTGGCCGCGTCCGCCCCTGGCTCGGAGCGCTGCTTCTTGAGGGTTTTCCTCGGGGTTTGGTTTTGAGTCTGTCCCTGAGCGGTCTTCGGAATCACAGTCTCTGGTTCTTTTCCCGTTTGCTTGCTCTGCCCTCTCTCCTGCTGCTTGGCTTTCCTCACGTCGGCAAAGTCTGGAGCGCTCCTCTCATCTGCCCGTGGTCCGACGGGCCCGGGTGAATTCCTCCACAGCTGATCCAGCTGCTCGGAACTTTTACTCAAGGCTGATATTTTAGTTAGCTTCGATGCTCCGAGCTCCTCCATCGACTTCCCTCTCTGGGCGACCACACGGACGTACCGGGGAACCTCAGAGGATTCATCAGATGCATTCTTCTGGGAGCTGAAAGTGAAAGTCAGAGTTCATATGTGAAGCAACAGACATATAAATAATTTAAACCATTATATCAGAGAAAATGTAAGTACAGTTTGTTGATAGCAAACTCTGCAGCCTGTGTAAGCTCATGCATAACCTTCACAGACAGAAGATAGAAAATTGGAAATTCCATTAAAAAAAAAACTGCAAAGTTTAAATAAAAACTAACCTATTCTTCTTCTGTGGACTCTGCATTAACCATTTTTTAAACAAAAGTTAGTTAGCTGGAGGAATTTGACTTTCTAGTGCCACAATGCATCAGGTTCACATTTATAGTCCGTTTCTGGTCCAGGTTCGGATTGATGGCCGGGTTTAGGCTAACGCCTTGATGACGTAATACTTTCCTGCACTGGTACATACCTTGAGGTTTCCATGGCGTTAGGTGGAGGAGGATCCTCCTCATAGTCATGTGCCTGCGGCCCCAAAAGAAGCAAAGGAAAACCAATCAGAAACATCTATTGCAGGAACATTTTCACCGCACAAAGCCTCTTCGGAATACTTGTGAAGGTTAACCAGATAGAGGGACGTGGTGAGAGCCTTTCGTTTGTACCTGAAATGCGTGCGGCGTGGACGTGGATCGGGTCCTGAAGAAAGTAGGTGGTTCTGGCTGGTCCAAAAGACTCTCCACGGAAGCGGCCTTTCCCTGAGATGGACCACGACTCTCCCTCAGTCTGGATGAATTCTGATGGCCGTCGTACTGGGCTGAGCAGGACTTCGCTGAGAAGAACTGATTGTATCTATCGTGGCCGAAATAAAAATGGAAAGTGATTGATTTATTCACCAAATACAGACACGGTTTTATTGAAAATGTATTCTTTTTTTTTACCTGACAGAGCTGCTGGAGGAATCCAGGATGCGACCTGCTGAGTGGGGTCTGTGGAGCTTCCTCTTGCCATTTTTGCCTTCGTGACTTCCTGATGAAGGCCGCGGCCCCCAGTCGAAGGGCCTCTCCCCCAGGGAGTGCCTCTGTCTGGGCGGGGGGGGCTGCTGAGGTGCTGGCTGCTGGGGTTCGGGCACTTTCTGGCCCGTCTTGCGCTCCATGTACTCCACCAGGGCCTTGTGCTGCAGGTGCTTCAGGTTGGTCTTGGAGGCGCTGGAGGCCGACTGGGCCCGGCCCCTCCTCTCGAACATCTTCCTCCGCGCCGCCACCAGCCCCCGCTCCCCCGGCTGCACCAGCTCCTCTCCGTCGCTCTCGCCGGCGAACGGTCCGTCGCTCTCGCTGCCCAGCGAGGAGCAGGCGGCGTGGTGGAAGCCGCCGCTGAGCTGGTGGAGCTTCTCCGGCTCGGAGTAGCACATCTTCCTCTGCTCCAGGGTCAGCCTCTTCCGGCCCCCGATGCGGGCCACCTGGGGCTGGGCCACGTTTGTCGGCCGCCCGTTTTCCTTCTCCGTCTCTTTATCCGCCTCGTTCCGGCTCGCCCTGACTTCTTCTTTCGGGCTCCCCTTCTTGGTCTCGTCGGGGGTCAGGGAAGGGGTGAGGGTGTCTGTGGAGGTCTCGGAGTCCTGTGAGGAGGAGAAGGAGTGAGCGGCCGCCGGCCCGGGCTCTGCTTTCTGCTGCATGCACTGAGGCAGAGACAGCTGCAGGTCCCTCCTTTTGAACGAGGTCTCCCTCAGAACCTTGCTCTGGACATCCTTCAGCTTCTCTTTGTAGTACTTTTTGAAGGAGTCGTCCAGAGTGTTGCAGGCCGACGAAGTCCCGTCCCTTCTGCTGCTTTTGCTGGGGTCGCATTGGGGAGGTCTCTCGTCGTTCGCTACGGCGTCTCCTTGGGCGGGTTTGTTTAGGAGGGCTTCCTGTCCCGTTATACTGTAACCCAGATCCTTCTTGGGCTGCAGCGCCATCCGGCTGGCTCCGGTGAGGTGATACAGCAGTGGGGTTGTTTCTTTGTTTATTCTCTCGTTGGCGACGTCCATCAGGGGCTGCCACTTCTCCCGGCCGGCCGGATCCTCCCTCTTGTTGTGTTTGAGCTGGTCGCCGCCGACCGGCGACGCGGCCCCCTTTTTGTGAGGGGCTGACTGTGGCGGGCAGGTTCTGTCGGGTCCGCAGTAGAAAATGGGATTAGCAGCAGTGTGGCGGCCGATCTCTCGACTCTGCGTCATGTCGATTTCTTCCAGGGACTCCAGGCTTTCGGCGGACTGGATCACGATGAGGGGCGGTCTGTGATTTTCCTGGTCCGGGTTCTTGTCCTTTCTTTGGGACACGTAGGCCAAAGCCCCTCTGTCGTCTGGAGTGACATTACCGGAAAATCGAGAACTCTCGGTAAGAGGTCTGAACAAATTCTCCATTGTGCTGTGGGATCTCTCCCTTTCTCTTTGCCGGTGGGTCTCTAACAGGGGGGAGACCTCGCTTCGACCCTCAGTTCCACTCACGGACGCAGAGTGTGTCCTAGCCCCGGACTCGGACAGCGCACACACTCCTGTGACGAAGTAGAACTGGCCCTTGTGCTGAATGCTGCTGACGAAGCGTGGGCTGGAGGCCCGGGGGGGCTCGGAGCTGCGCTGATTGTGGGTCGAGCGCGTCCTTCTGCGCAGACATTCATAATGGCCGCCGGCACCGGCCTTGTTGTGAGGCTCCCCGTTGCACTCGCCGCCGCCGTGGTTCTGATTCAGCATGAGGTGCTCCGACTGGCTTCGGGCCCGGGCGGCCGATCGGCCGAGGGGGTTGGCGGACCTGGGCTGTTCGGGCGCGGCTTTGTTATCGACGACCGACGCGTACTCGGGCGTCAGCCTGGCCTGGTCGTGACACTGCAGGTGGGTTCTGTAGCTCGGCGGGTTGGGAGCCTGGTCCAGCTGCTGCTGGGAGCCCCTCCACACCGAGTACACCGGCTCAGAGGTGGGGCTCGGGCTTCCCGGGTCGGGTTTGGAGGGACTCGGGCTGCCCGAGGGCTGCCGACTGTGGGGTCTGGCCTGCTGTTGAGGCTGGGGCTGCTGGGTTTGGAATTCAGTACCGTGGTGGTGGTGGACCCTGCTGTTCTCCAAGTTTTTAGTGGCTATAAAACTGTCGAGGCGTGTTGGGACTGGGGGAGGATGGACAGAAGGGTGAGCGCTCTGGGAGGGAGTGCCCGAATGCCTCTCCTGTTTGAGAGCTCTGCTGTGGGTGTGGAAGGCCTCACTGCCGTTGTGGTGGCTCACCACGGCGCTGCTGTTGTACTGCTGTGAAATGGCCTCCACAGAGCGGAAGAGCTGGTCCATGGTCTTTGAGTCAGACTGCAGTACCGGGTTTGGGCTGTAAATGGACTTCACATACTTGAAATCAGCATAGTGGCCGAAGGGGCTGGACTGAAGGTCGTCTGGGAGGAAGGGAGAGGGGTAGTCCGGGGCTGTTGACCCGCCGGAGAAGGAGCTGTAGGCGGAATCTCCTTTGCCGTGCTGGTGGTGGGCTAGCTGGTCGACGATGCTGCTGTGGGATTTGGCTGGGGAAAGCCGGCTGACAGGCAGGCTCAGATGATGCAACTCCACGTTTCTCATTCTCTCAAAATGAAGGCTGTAGGAATCCATGGAGGACCGGGGCGAAAGGCAGGAAGGGAAGGGCCGGGCTGGTAAACACTGAGAACTGCTGTGTGCGCCGATGCATGTGTCCTCCTTACAGTTGAATTTGGAAAGTAACCGGCAGCAAATCTGCACCAGGTTGTCTTCAACTCTCGTTGCTAATTAGGTCATTTTTTTCCTGATTATTTCAAAGCCTCCGGAAATGGCCTGGTCCTGGGGAGAGAAAACACAAACACGGCACAGACGGGTTATCACGCTGCAATCTTATCCTAAGGCCTGGCTTTGGTCATACATCTGAGGCAAATGAGCGCACAAGAGTGCAGCGATTTGACATATAATGCATGTTTATACTGCGACTGGAAAAAAGAGAAGACATGCCGGACTGAAAGTCGAACACAAACACAAATGTTTGTGGTTGACTGCGAGCCCTGGGTGGCCTGTAGCTTCTCAGCACTCACAGAAAGGAAAACACCTTCATACATCATTTATATTGTCTGTATGAGATAAACGTTTACAGCTACAAATCCTCTCAAGGGAAAAATGACTAACCAACTGCCTTCTAATGAAACACTAAATATGTATAATCTAATGTCTGAAGAGTCTGAAGTCAAATTCCCTCGCTGACTAATGTGTGTGCTATATGCTGGAAAGAAAGCTTTTCCTTTTTCCAGCTGAAGGCTTTAAGCAGGAAGTTTGAAATGCCTATGCACATGCCTATGCTAAGTTGCTGGGAAAATAAATTGTAAAATGAATCAGGTTTGTTGGCCGCAGGTCGAATTCCCTGATATTGACATAATGTTTTAGTTCCAGGACCATTTCAAGCTAGTATACAGTATATCATGGTGTCCAGAGTCTCATTTGGTAGTAAGAAATGAGGAGATTCAAAGTCTGGAGCCAGACACTGGGCTTTGTGCCTCTTTTCCTGTGCTGTGTCACCGCTCACGTGGGTTTAGGGCAGCTTTGTTTTGTAGGTCAGCGCTGTTAACCACCTGCTGAAAGAGGCTGCGCGCCGCTTTGCAGAAGCAAGGCCTTCGACTGAGGGGCCAGAGGTGGATGGTGGGTGCCGCAGCACGGAAAAGAAAAAAAGAATCCTGGAATTCCAGATGAAATATGTGAGGATTAGTCATATGACAAATGTAAGGCCATGTAATGCAGCCGGTCTGGCGTTCCAGGCCTTGTCAGACAAGTATTTGAGATCTTTCAGGCTTTATCAATTTGACATCTTAATTTCACCACAGTCATTCATAATAAGATTGCTGTTCACTCTATTTCAGGAGAAGACATAATGACGGTTCCATAAAAAAACAGCTTAAAATAAATTTTGTGAAAAGATTTCCGACCACACCTGTTTTACTTAGCGAGGAACATCAATGAAATCCCAGTTAAACCTTTGCCAAATGCTCCTTTCTTTGCAGACTTTGGAAAAATGTGCATCCTTAACTATACCTATACAACAATTGCAAAGTGCAAGTGACAAATGTTGAGGTGGGGATGTGTTCTATTCTTCTATTCTTCTACAAATGAACGAATACAGGTGCACTGGGTCAGTTCTCTCGAAATTATCCTAAAAGGCTCTTCACTAAACTGTTCTTCTGATGAGAAACCAATTAGCGGCAATTGTGTTTTCATTGTCTGTGACATGTTTCACTTTTCTCACTGACAAAACATTAAAAAACGGAATCTGACAACCCGGAGAAGTGAAATGAAAGCGATTACCTTCTGTCATGATCAGCTCTCCGAAAAGCTCAGAAACCATTTGTCGGTGCTAAAACCAGCTCTAACGGGGTAATGACAGCTTTAAGGCTCTAATGGCAGCGCTCTCCCATGACCCGCACGCTTTCCCCCTGACTTTCTGATCAGGCCACACACTGGTCACGCACGTTAAAAAAGGTAAATGTTGCTGCTCAAACAAAGACAAGCCGAGCGGTGAATAAACAGTGAATAAGAGGAGTGATGGGAACGGTAAGAAGTCCGGCTCACATCATGAATCTGTGGATCTCCTTTCTCCCTTTAACCGGGGCGACCTGTTGCTATTCCAGCTGCATCCAAACGGACGCTGACAACTGAAAATCCCCTCCGATTAATTACGATGATGGAAATTTAGCCCAGTGTTTCGAGGTTTGTCGGAGAGAAACCCGCATCGTGGATGATCTTAGGTGGTCTTTTTGCATATCCACGTCCAGAGAGCCTTTTCAAGCTACAGTATTACGGGGGGGGGGGGTTCTGTGTATTTATGAAGGGGGTTTCTGATCTGCAGTGTACTTCTTTGTGCCTGTGTGTGTGTCGTTTTCAGCCCTCCTTTTTCCTATGAGAACAGAAAGAGGCTCCCGAACGGGGGAGCGCTCAAGTGGAAGTGATGGAGGGGACAGGCAGTGACAAAATGTACAGAGAGGAGCAAGGCTGGGAGGGAGGGTTAGGCAGAGGGTGAGCAGGCCAGACAAATACTCTCACACGCAAACCACAACAACAAGGGGAGTTAACAAGGACAGCAGAGAAATGGAGGACAGGGCTGGACCACTGGTCACTCCACTAACAGAGGAAAAGTTCACTGCTTACAGCCGGCTACTTGAAGACTGCTTCAAAAGTTTTAGAGTAGCGGCTGGAGGAAAAAAAAACAATAAAAAATAACAAAGAGACAACTCACCCAAACTTTGAGTCTAAGTCACTGACTTTCCTGATTCCCAGCGGAAAAGGAGATGCATCTCCTAAGTTTTAAATCTTAAATATGGATTGGCTTAATCATTTCCATTCTTGTCTCTTATTCAGGACTTTGTTCCTCCTCTAAAGAGTGAGCCGACCAAGTAACCAGGAGAGCCAGTTATTAGAGGTAATACTTCTGCTGGGTCCCTTCTCCCCCCACTGAGACCCGGGGCAGCCTAGTGGGAGCCACTGATTGGCCAGCCGATGACGTCCGGCTCTCCGGTGCACAATGAGCGCAGCGGAGGGAATATTTCACTGCTGCAGATAGCTGCTACTGCTGCCGGCTGCCCGAACAACAGAGAAAGGAAGAAAGAGAGAAAAAAAAGAAAAAAGAAAAAGAGGCCTCGCATTCCTGGCTGGCTTCAAAGACGGAGCAGAGCTGGGGCGCCATTCATTCCCAAGGCCCTGAGCCCAGCGCATGGAGACTAGCCAAGGCAGGAGGGAGGACGGAGAAGGGGAGGGGGGTGATGGTGGTGGTGGGGACCTCCCAGCCTCCACTCCAAGATAATAAAAAAAAGTCATAGTCATAAGACCAACTATCTTCTACAGAACTCAGATTTGACTGAAATACTGATTCATTACTGTGGTTTTTATTCTTCGCATCCTAATAAAAGCTGCAAGCGTCACGATCAGCCAACGGTTGAAGTGACCGTGAATAGGATGCCGACAACTTGAATTATGGTGATTAACATGGTACTTTTAACATCCTTACATTCCATTCCTTAAACAGGTGAGAGGGTAAAGTGACTCATCGGAGCTGTCGGAGCCCTAATGGGATGTTAGTGTCACACAGGAACCCTTGTTATCTCCAATATTGTTTTTTCCCCATTTAAGCCAGCAGCCCTGCAAAGTGTTTGCCACTGTGGGCACAAATTCGTCAAACCTGGTGATGGCCCGCGGTTCCTGATGGTTAACGGCACTTTGCAGAGAAAGAGGGAGGAAAAAAAAAAAGAGCATATTGCGTTTAAGTGTGACATTTAACGGCCGGATTCAGACAAACGGTACGCTCACTTCTGCTTCATTAAACTATAAGGGCAGAAGAAAGCCTGAGGAACCCCAAGAATTTCCAGACCAAATGTTTACATAATATCAAAGAGGAGGGTCTCAGGCTAGGTCATATTTTCCAGCAAAAAAAAAATGGATTCATAAAAACCAACCAATGAGAAAGATGGAGGACAATATTAGGCTGGTCTAAAGGGGGGGAGTAAAGGGTGGAAGGAGGGTGTTAGATTCTTTCTGACAGTTTTTTTTTTTTTGTCCATTTTATAGGTGATTATGTGTCCCAGCATGACCTTGAGCCATGAGACTGGACCACCAGGCCTCTGAGGGAAAAAAAAGAAAAGAAAAAAAAAAAGAGCGTTCGGCTAACCCTGAAAAATATGCTGATGTGGATCACGATGGGCTGGAGGACCTCTGGCACTCTAACTTTAAAAGAAAAAAAAAAAAAACTGTCATGCATCTGCTCTTGTTCAGAAGAGAAATGTTCCGGCGGTTTTTTAATTTCATAAAAGCAAAAGTGAGCCTGGACGGTGTGGCAAAGTGAACCCCTCAGCTACGTTTTCGAGCAAAAACGGAAGTCCAGCTTACTCAGAATCTGAGGATGTGCTGGTTTACCAGAGGTTTGCTGGAACTGCACCAATCTTTACTCATTTAATACTTTCAGAAGGTCCAGTGACCTGGTACAGGTCAGAAAAATATATTTTGAGGGGTAATATTTTAACATAAAAACTCAATAAAAGTTATTTTAATAAGTATATTACAGTTCTTAGAAAGGAATCAGACGGGCCCAAATTGAAACATTGAAATTAACTTAAAAACAAAACAATAACTCCATAAACCCAAAAAACAGCAAGCGTGCACTGTGCACACTCGCATTAAAGTCGCCTAATCTGTAGGATTAGAACAGTTCCAAAAACTTTTTCTCTGCTCAGGATGGCTCTCATCAAACATTACACTAGTCAGGTGACAACCTAACTGTTATAGTTCGACTGTTTTTGTGTTATCAAAAGAAAATGGGCTCCTGGAGTCGCTTAATTGAACCAAAAACAAAGATATTTTGGTTTTAAAGATAATAATCTGTCTGCCTGATAGCAATTAGGTTAAGTTTAAGTCAACGTAATATTGTTACAATCATAAAAGATGTAGTGGCGAAATTATGTGACAGAAAAAAAAGAAGTTCTCGTTTTTTTTGTTGTGTAACCCATGAGCTCCAAACCTTGGGGTAATTGAATAATCTCGTAATAATGGCGGTAGTCCACATGTGTCCAGAGGCAGGGCTGGGGGACGGCCTGTGCTGCTAAACGCACAGCAACACGCCGTGCTCCGCCTGGATAAACCAAAAACCCAAAACAAATAACAGAGGCCCCGCAGACACCGCACACACACACACACATCTGTGACTTTCCACCTGACGTCGAGCCTCTGAGGGGACAGAAAAGCCACCGTTTCTATTGTTTTTCTGATCAAACGCGGCCTAAGGAAGCCCAATTTGAAAAGGTGGAAGTGGCTGTGGATGCCGGAGGAGCAGAACGCCTGGAGTCGGAGACGCAGCATCACCTCCTGCATGTGTGTGTGTGTGTGTGTGTGTGTGTGTGTGTGTGTGTGTCGGCGGCCCCGGCATGCGGGCAGGGGGATAGAAAGCTGTGGCCGCGTGTTGCCGGGCAGTGCTCACATCGGGGCCCGAAATCTCTAGCTGACCAAGACAAGCTGTCACACTCTAATAAGCTCCGCATTCCTGGCCTGATCTGCCCTAAATACCTACTTGAAAATATCAGCCTTTAGTCTACTTTATTCAAAGCTGCTGTTTTCACCGGCAGCGGGGGTTACGGAATCCACCCAGCACGCTCCGTGCAAACGGAACCAACGGACGACCCGTCCACAACCGTCTGAAAGGCTGGACACAACGGCACCCTGCTCAGACGTTAGCAAATGTAGGACTTATTACTTCCACCTGGCCTCTGCGCGGACAATTACCTCTGTATTAAAGCCCCCCCCGGGGGCTGGCAATATGATCCCTTCCCGGCGAGTTTAACTGGATACAGTTAGAATTCCTGGGCTCTAAAATAGCACGGCGCTGCGGGTCACTGAGTTTTATGCGTCGGAAGGTGTGGTTTTTACAAGCTCTGGAAAGTGGGACTTGCAAATTCGCTTTTTGTTGGGTTTTTGCCCCCCCCAGCATTTTTTTTTTAAGAGTTTGGCGTGGGAGATAACATCGGATCAGGCCCAGCACGCAGATGCTGAATGAGGGGCCTGGACTGTGGAAGGAGGCTGCTACAGATGAGCAGGTAGTCTACTCTGTGGAAGGACTGATGAAATACAATTTTTATGGAATACATTAAACATTACCGAAGGCGGTGTTTATGGTTAACTATTAAAGAAACAACCACCTGACCGCAGTCACAGACACGCGTTTTCGTGCTTCGACAAAGTAGGAAATGACAGTATTCTGAGCAAATGTATTACACCAATATCAAATGGAGCTGGAGGAATGTATGAAAGGGGGGAGAAAAAAAGAAAAATAGAAAACACAGAAAGAGAAGGAACACTACCCTGCAGGAAACAGGAAAAACTAAACAAGCACAATGAAAATTGACCCACTTCCTATCAAAAGCTAGAAGTCTCAATGACTCCATCATCATGGGGAAGGTTTATTCTTTGGGAGAAAAAGCCCCTTTTGTCCTCCAGTCCCTTGTGGTTTGCTTTGGCACGGCCTTCATCTATCAACTGTCGCTGAGGACACATTTCTTTGTTGGCAGGCTGAACGGCAGACGATATGCCCGGCTTTTTTTCTTCTTTCGGCAAGTGGAGCAATGATTATCTAATCATCACAATTGATTAGTCCGGCGGTTAGTTTTTCTCATTTCAATACTTCACTCTCTGACCTCCCAGCTTCCCCGTCTGGGAGATTGTAGGAATGCTTGTTCAAATCATTCTGGTCCTGTCTTGCGGAAAGAAAAATATAAAAAGAAAAAGTAGTGAATTAAGTTCTGCCACCCCCAATATGTGAACCATACAAGCTATGAGATGAGAAGATAAACAAACAAGCAGGAAAAAACAACAACAAAGTTTTGATTATACTTTCAACACAAAAGTTGCTTTACAAAGGAAGACTAGCGTAAGCCATAAAGAAACCGACGTCATGTCTCGCTTCTCTGATTTCCGTCTCTTTTTTTGCCAGGTACCCGCAGTACAGTACAGTCTGGACACAATATGACGTCTCTTCTGACCGCTCAGTAGCAGAGAGCGGCGGCTCCAGCTGGCTCAGCGCCGCCCCGCACACAGCCGGGATTCACCGGCCCTCTCTGTCCAGCTGCATGAAGACCTGAGGCCTGACCAGCTGATCGCAGACACACAACACAGGCAGCAACCCCCTCCAACCCCCGGAGGCCCCCTGAGCTCGCACTGGGACAGCCACATGGGCCCCGTCTCAGAGGAGTTATCAACCAATCACTCATTCCTGTCGCGGTTACTTGGAAGTCATGATGGCCCGACCTTACTTTTTAAATGCCGAACAACAGGAGGAAATACAAGTCATGCTTTCACAGGAACCATTTGAAGAGAAGTGCTCTTCAAAGTCCCCATAAAGTCCCATTTAATCTTTGAGAGCCTTTCCATGTGGTGTCCTGCGCTGCCCCTCGGCTGCACGCCAGCGTCCGACTCGGCCAGCTGTTTTGTAGGCTTGTCATTTCCAGGAATGTTATTCTAAAAAGCTATTCTAACGGTGTGTTTGAGCCTCCTCTTTCTTCTGACTTTCTGATCCATCTCACCGGCTCCGGGCTTATTGCGGAGACTTTCCACCCGGAAGCTGTGGGAGTGAATCTGGAGCAGAGCCTCCCGCTGTGGGGAGGGGGATTGGCGAAGGTGGAAAATGTCAAAAAGCAGCAGAGGAGTGGATCCTGAACGAAGGGCGACTCCTGCTCAGGCAGTCTGATCTTCCTAATCAGAGGAGTGGGTTTAGTGGGAGGATGGCTCTGTGCTGTAAACACAGAACAGCCAACAATAATCCACTTAGGACACTTCCAACAGACACACACGCAGTGTCAAATTTGACTTAAAAAGACAAAAGAGTAGAGAAAAGGGGAAATGACAAAAAAAATCATTTTTTTTCCCTAATCACAAAAAGAAAAAATCCCGGTTAAAGTTGTTTGTGGTGTTCTGAGCCCCTTTACAGGGGCTTTCACAGCGTTTCTGTGCCTTTCCACCTTCTAGTGTTACTTATTACATAACACTCGTCAAAAGCTTCCATCCGCGTACCTGACACTTTTTTTCCAGCACAGACGCCGACGTATCAAGTTCGTTTTGTGCTTCGTTCACAACAGACGTCCTTGACACAAAAAAAAAGAAAAAAAAAAAAGGGGGGGGGGACAATTTCAACATCTAATGTCACAAAGACCATAAAGTCAAACAGTCCACTGTGCCCGCTGTGTAAGCAAGCAGCCAGCCATGTGGCAACACCTATCAGCAGCCCAACACCTGACCCTTCTGTGCTATCTCCGGTAGGGCCGGGCGCCTGGCAGAGGCTCACGGAGAGGAATGTGCTCGATAAGCACCTCGGGCAGGTAGAGGAAGTCTATCATGATCGGGACACGGCTCTCCGGTGGATTGTTTAGGTCCACATGTCCAAATGTTATTCAAAGATTTAACCTCCCGCCCCATGTTGGCATACCTTATTCTGTTCTATTTCCTCAACACATCCAGATCTAAGGGCCACTGGAACTGTTTGGTTATTAATTAGTGGTTACGCAAAGGTGCCACGTAATCCCATGACTTGCCTGCTCGCACACCAACGGGGGAAAATCTTTCGGATCTCTTCGGCATGGTTTCTGTAAGACTGTGCTGCTTTTCCGCTCAGACGACAGGACTCAGATTTCCCTCGTACAAGCTAAACTGACATCCGCTTGTGTCATGATTTCTCCGTTCGCCTGTCGGTAGGCGAGCGTGGCTGATAAGAGAACGATCTGCAGGACACTTCCTGTTGGAAGAAAAAAAAACATCCTCGAGCAGGATGATCAGAGAATATATGAGCCACAGGTTCCTATTTAATTACAGATGTTCCGACAGGACAGGCGTCTGAAAGATAACAAGCTTAATAAAGTAAAGCACCTTTTTCTTCCATCCCCACACATCAACGCAACTCAATTTTGTTTGGCCATCTGAAGGAGCTGCTGGCTCTTTTAGATGGCAAAGCCAGCCAAGCGTGCAGCTTTGTTATATCATGCGGACGAGGATTTGGTTCCAATACCTGTTATGCAAAGCCATTAAATATTTAATACTGGAGTGTGAGGAATATGTGGGGGGGAATAAGGGCCAGTTTTATAAGCAACCGGGAGCGTTTTGGTTTTTCGGAGGAGATGCCTGGGCACCGATTATGACCGCGTGACCGGCCGGCCCGAGCAGCAGGTGGAGGCTCTACGGCCGCAGCCTCGGGTTACACCGATAACGCGCCCCGGCTCAGGGGGAGGCGGAAAAACGCGACCCCTCTCCTCCTGCTGCCGCGCAGATCCCGAGTCCCCACATCAACACGCTATCCGATTCCCTTTGAGGCTCGAACTGGGCCGTCGGGAGCGGCCGTGTTCCCCCGCGTAATTGTCGGACCTCCTGGAGAGGCTGAAGTCGGGTTACAGGACTGAATGACCTGTGGAGCTCCAAGACAAATGCATTCCCCACCTGAACTTATTGCTCCCCTGGACCTATCTTAAATGGGGGCGATTACAAGCAGTGGATGGACAGCTGTAGAGCACGGAGAGTAACACGAGCCACTTTTAGGAGAAAGAGCCACATTCCGGAGTTCATCAGGGAATTAATTACCCCGAAAGCTACGGGTCTGAGGACTGCGGGAGGAGATTTTAGGCATCCAAGATGGGCTCTGACTCTCCAATTAGTGTTTGTCCTATGCTGCCGCTCCCCAAAATAAGTTTGAAAAGTTTACTTCTGGGTAAGACGCCCCCTTTCTGTGAAGAACGACGGTAAAAGAAAACTGCTTGAAGGGGGGGGGGGGGGGGGGGGCCCACTGACAGTGGGGGGCGTTCACAGGGAGCTCTTATTATTAGTGCGTGTACATGTCAGTGACATCATGTCTGCTAAATAAATGGAGGCCGGAGAAAAAAACAAAACAAAAAGAAATATGAGGCCAAACAGCTGGGAACAGGCCACCGCTCCTCCTCTGCTACAGTGTGATGAAAGTAACAGACGTGCTTCCAGTCTCTCCTTTGACACCCGCCACATTGTGTCGGGAGCCATGAAAAGGCAGCGGCCCAGATGACCGACACGCCGTCCTGTAGAGCCGCGGCTTTAGGGACAAAGAGGAAACGTTTGCTCGGCGTTGCACCAGATTTGAATTGCAAAACGAGCTGCCGGGCACACAGGGGGACTGTGTGAGGGCGGGCAGTTAACACTCACGTCCCCTTCAAACCAGGCCGGCGGGCCGGTCAGCAGCAGATGTGGGTCAAACTGAGGCTGCCCGGTCAGAGTTCCACCCGGTCTGAGGAGAACCTGCACCCATCTCCCACCTTTGGGACAGTCTGAGCAGATTAGATGAATGACTGGTCATCCAAATCAAACGTTAACACGATACCTGCTTATATTTACAGAGTAAACATCATGTATTTACTGTAAAACCAGAGGAAGTGGTTCGGCTGCTTACGGGATTGTTGACAGTGAAGTTTTTGTACTTTGGACAAAAATGAGTGGATCATTTTCCAATATTCAAATCACTGTGAATATGCAGGACACAGAATGCCCTGTTTCTTCTGACCCAAAGGACAGAGCAGAGGTAGCTTTCCTTCTCCGTCCTGACGCACTTAACTTTTGAAGTGAAAACCATTTCGGGAAGGCGTTTTTCTAAGCCAGGCAATTTCTGAAGCTCAACTCCACCAGCACCGCACTCCCCGTGAAACACTAAAACACTTTAACCCTTTAAAGCCTAAGCAAAGACGAGAAATAGAGGATTAGTTTTTGTTTCTTTGTTTGTTTGTTTGAAGTATTTATTTGGCCTTTTTAACAAAATAAGAAGGAAAAAAAATCACTTTTGAATATTCATAATTTATTACTGTGTCATTAGCTAAACTTATTGTCTTCTGTCCACTGTTATCAGGTATATCCATTTGTGTACAACAGGGTTTGGAGCAAAGATTTTACCAGTAAATGATGCAAAAGGTCTCAGAACCGTATGTATCAAATATGATGAAACATTTTAAATGTTTGGATTTTCTTCAGTAAAATTAAGCTGAGAAAATAATGTGATAACTGACCCTCCAAATCCAGCTGTCTAACTCTGCTCGGCCCATTTCTTCTTTGTGTACTCCCTCGTCTCCCACTCATTCCTCTGACAGAGACCATGTCTGCTGGGGGAGAGGGCTGCTGACTCCCGTCCAGAGGGGAAATGCATTTCAGAAGCTTCGGAGAGCAGCTTGCACCTCATCTTCTTTGGCAACTGAGAGTGAAAGTGGTGAAATCTAAGTGAAAAGCGCACACAAAGAATCACAGCAAGTGGTCAAAGACCACTTTGCTGTTCATAGAATTGCCTGTTTTCAGGCTGACGTTGTGCAATGAGACATCAGGGAAATCTATCAGCCTGGCAGGGGCTGATTAAGTTCCTCATCAGACCTCAGCTCAGGCTTTCCCCTCTTTGAAGCACAATTTGATATGGGCTAAAAGCCTCCAGCACATAAACTAACAAATGGTTTGATAACATCTCTCCAGATATCCAGCTCTGCAGAACCTTCCATTTGCAAAGACGTCTGAATGCCCAAACCCGGCTGAATAAAAAATAATAATAATAATACAAATAGGGGACATCAGAATCTAACATCCATTACACGGCACAGCCCCAGACTAAGAGACGGATATTGCCTTTGCCGTCCACATTCCAATCCAGCTTTAAAGGCAGGGAGAAAGTTATGGCCGTGCATGTGACAAATATTTACATCCTCTCTGCTTGTTATCACTCTCTCGTTCCACAGGTCGCGTCTAAATGCAGAGCAAATTTGATCTGGAGGACAAAAACAAACAAAGAGCAGGGGCTTTGAATTGTAAAAGAGCTGTGATCTGAGCTTTCAGCATCTTGCTGAACAAGGTCCAGAAGGAAAATGCTGCTTACAGCACGAGAAGGAAATCATTCACCGTTTCCGGCACTGGAGAGTCGGTGACATAAAATCTAATTTGTGCCCCCCCCCCCCGTTTCACAGTAAGAGAAAATCATTCCAATTCATCCTACTTATTGCCACTCTCTGTAATAACAATAAGATGTGATCTTCTTATTCCAGACACGACCTGAGAGCATGTTCGGGAGCTCTAATGTGCTGATAAATTACACAGTACCACCGACACCTCTGGTTAGAGATGGTGACACTCCATTCTTTAGGAGCCTGAATAACTGCCTGTTAACTTTTAATTGTCCTGCTTTTGAAAGGTATACAGTAATCCAATAGGACTGATCATCGGGCTCACGAGTCAAGTGATTTCTAATCTCCATTGTGCTTCCCAGCACCGAGCCTGCCAAGCGTGGTCGGTGTGGAGGAGCCGGTTACAATAGGTTCCTTTTACCGCTGGCAGTGCAGGTTTCCTACCTCTGAGGGGTTAGAGGAGGGGGGAGCTAAAACAAATCACATACAGATTAAACCTCGCCGGAAAACACACTTTGGACTCCAGAGAGAATTTCCACTCAGGGGGACGAAAAAAATAAAAATAAAATTTCATATGGATTGAAGTCCCCAACGTTTATCGATCATTATATCAAAAGTTGGAGATGACCATTCTGTTTTCTCTTCACTAAGCTCTAGGTATCACACGACTGCATGCCCTAGCAACAGGTAGCTCTTCATCTCAAGAACCAGGATATGCTCAAATATAAACCAAAAGCTGGATAAAACATGACAGTGGATGGTTGAGGCATGTTATCCATTTACTTTGTGTCCGATCCCCTTAACTGTAGCAAGAACCTGAATGTAATGCGATGGACTGATCACCGGGTTCCTGCATTAGCTTTACATTCTTGTTGTAAGTCATCACAGGTTCTATACCCACATGCCAGCTTAGACGGAACAAAAACACACAAGGAGACATGAAGCCTTTCCTTCCAGCCCCGTCGGGAGCTGTAAAGGCCTCTTTGATTAGTCAACGTCGTAGACACGTTAAGGAGTCCGGCTCAGGTCTGGGGGACCCCCTCACACACACACACACCTCCTCGTCAGACACAGTGAAAGCTGAGGGGCCGACCTGCTGCCCTGACGGACGTGGTGTGAATGCAGGCGACACACACCGCTTTCTTTTCTCGAGATTTTCTCGTAAATCTGAAAGTCAACAAAGATTAAAGCGCTAAAGCAACCGCTGAAGTCTCCAAAATCACCGTTTGGTAGGGCCATTTCTTTGTAGTGACCTGCAAAGTTCAGCAAAGGCAGGCAGGGGGGAGAAAAATTATGGTTTTAGGGAGTCGGGAGTGTGTGGCGCCTATGGGTTGATCTGTCTTAAACACACACACATGTCATCTGACCCTGATGTGTGACAATAAGGGCCTTATGGGGCCGTACAATAGAGAAGGTGTGGCCCTGTCAGAGACCTAGAATAGGCACATAATTTCCAGCCTGTCCGCAGGAGGTCTCATATTAACCATTAATACCTTCTGTCAGCTATTTTTCTCTTTTCTGTCTCTCAGTTATGTGGGACTCTTTGAGACCTTTCTGCTCCTCAGACAAAAGAGGGAGGGTCCCACAACAGATCGCAATTACAACCAAGTGAGTGGTCAAACCCAGAAACACCAAAGAGAAGAATAAAGCAAGCAGGGTCTTTCACGTCCTGGTGACAAAATAGCTCCGAACCGCACACAGGAAAGAAGACGAAGGCTGACTCTGTAAGCAGAGAATCAAGTGGGAGACAATCTGCAGACAATCCAGTATAAATGCTTAAACTTTCTCTTCCTCTTCTATGCTCCCTCTCAAAAAAATTAAACGATGGACGCTGTTTATCTTTTGAGGCATACCTGAAGGCCTGTGCAGAGATTCCTCCCCTGTAATATGTGCCCAGATCATCTTATCAGCCTTTCCAAGGACGTTCTACCAAAACCAGCAGACAGAACGCTAAAGAACCACCATGCTACTTTTAGAGTTGAATTATTAAGTCCCAGTATCACCCCGCTTCAAGAACAACTTCTACATGACATAAGGTCCCAGATTTTGGCTTCAAATACCTCTTACCTCATAGATAATAACATGTCTGGTGCACTTTGGCCTACAAAAGAAACCTTGACTTTTTTCCCGAACACAATAGAATTAGTCCCACTTATCTGATTCAGCTAATGCGTTATTGTCCTCCACCTTTTTTCATGCCTACAAAAACACTTCTCTCTTAAAATAAAATGCCAGAAAATCCCCCTTCCTGCTGGGGTGAGTCATGCAGAACTTCTGCTCTTTCCTCAACAAAAGGGAAGACATTTCTGCTTTCCTGAAAATGAGCTGCCAGTGAAGCCTCGGCTACAAAGGAAGAGGTGGAATTACCACTTCACCATTCCGGTACGGGGAAGGCGTGAACCGTAAAAGGTAAGAACAACCCAAATTTGCGATTTACAGCAACGACTCGCCGGCCACTGTCTGACACCTTCAGAGAAATTAAAAGCAACGCAGAGTGAAGATGAATCAATTCCAGCAGCAGCGATAATCCGACAAAGACCGATTTAACCTGTGGCTGCTTTCATTTGAGTAATCCCAGTTTATATCAACAAATGAATTCCAACTCCTTCGGTTTGCAGTGCCTCTGCCTAAATCCCACGTCTCAGCGGGGCACAGATGATCTGGACCTGCCGCAGGCCCCCAACAGACCGTTAGGTCGCTTCTTCTTGAGGTGAACGGTGCGAAAGGTCACAGGAAGAATGTAAACATCCCAGGCAAAACCACACATTCAAAACTCACACAGAGTAAATTTCCACAGCTCAAAACAACCATCCCCACCCACTCTAACACCTATATTTACCAGGGGCTAATGACTGCCCCACGCAAAGCATATCTTGTGTTGTGGACTTTATTTCAATAGATTTAACACAAAAAAGAAAAGAAAAAAAAGCAAGGATGGGAAAGGCATCCTGTTTTAACACCCAGAGTGAGTGTATTACACACAACCTCTATGA
Organism: Menidia menidia; assembly: GCA_907169785.1. Lineage (NCBI taxonomy): Eukaryota > Metazoa > Chordata > Actinopteri > Atheriniformes > Atherinopsidae > Menidia > Menidia menidia. The sequence continues at coordinate 6,132,610 of CAJRST010004446.1, forward strand.
TCCTTCTGTATTTTACAGCCCTGCCCTTATGTTTACTTCCATCTAATGTTTCCGTCTGTCTTTAATCTTCGTGTCAACAGAAAATCCACCCGCTCATGCTTGTGTACACACCACACGCCTGGACGAAATTAACAAATGAGTGTTTTGCCATGTGCTCGCATGCTTTGGTTCAGCATAAAGTGGTCTGCGTTTACATTTCTGCAGTCAGCAGATATACTAAACATTTAGGCGCCGAGGATGCATAGACACCGAAGCCGGAATCGAACCTCTGACCTTTTTCCTCTTGCAGGTGATGGCTCCTTTATCTATTCAAATGAATGAGAGGGGTCAGATGGTGTTCGTTGTGTCTCTGTAAGCACAATGAACATCTGTCCGCCGCTAACTTTTGTCCAAAGGTCTCCAAAGGTGCGGCCTCGGGGCGGATGGGGCCGACCTGGCCGGAGACCGGACATCAGGCAGCCGTGAGCGGCGCACAGAGGGCCCAGTGTGCTGCCCTTTCACCCACCATCTGACCAGCGCTTCGCATGACAGCTTCAGATTCATGCCACAACACAAAACCACAGTGTCCGGTTCCACCCCCCCTCTCCCTCTCTCCTGAGCCACCTTGCTGCGGCCATGCCTTTTGTTCAAACTTCTGAATAAAACATAGTCCACTCATTTGGTAAAAAGGCACCCATGTGCATAATTTAGACCAAGGTATCAATTTCTGAGGGAAGGGGGATGAGGTGAGGCAGGGACAGCTCTGTCAGGCGGCGGCCTCTGGGCATCACATTGAGTGGAGACGGCTATTAAAATGTGGTGATAACAGTATTTGGGGCAGAAGTTGGGCTCTCCAGGCAACTGCACTGCAAAAACACGTCCAAAGTAGTAGTTAAACTGTTGTTTTCCTTGCCCCGCCATCCACATTAGATTTGGAGACTAATCATTTCAGTTCTACTGTTTGCTATCATGCCACAGGTGTCTCACCACACGGTTTTGAGAGATAAATACAAAATGTCCATTAAGTTAGAAACAAATATATATAGAAGATAGCCATACCTTTCAAAAGTGGCTGCATATGCTCCGACAGAACACCAAAACAACGTTTGTCTTCTGTCGTAAATCCCAACAGAAATGTTCTGAAAACAGTCGTGGCTCATTCAAGGACAGGCTATTCTGCAACCGTCACGGGGGAACGAAAACATTGTTTTAAAAAAACTACAAAAAAACTACAAAAAACAGGGGTTAGCGGTAAATAAGTCACGTTTGTTTTCATAAACTTATCCCTCCACCGTCTTCGCAGTCAATTTGAGTCCGGACAGTGACAAGTGACAACCGAAACTGAGCAGCCAAGGTGATACTAAATGCACCTGCTGCTGCCCGAGAACCCTTCACGTACCTGGAAATTCCCGGTCGCTCCACGATTTTTCAACTTGTAGTCCTCGTTCCCCTTGGACGAGCCCCCTTTTCTGGAGTCGCAAAGGGTGGTGGGCGGGGGACTAGCTATTGGGAACAAGTCCCTCTTCTGTAAATGCCTGCTGTGTGCTTCATTGTCAAGTAATAAGCTTTCCTTCTCCTCCCCTCGCAGTGAGTTTACCTTACTCCCTGGAGGGACAAGCGGATGAAAGGTAACAGAGCTCCGCCTGGACCAATCAGATGTGGCTGGAGGCGGGCGCTTTGGGAATTGGCGACACGGCATTGGTTGGCTTGTTTTAATGGCGGAGCAGAGAAAAAAAAGGCGAGTTTTCCGTGCATTGTTTTGTTGATCTTCACATCAGTGAGAGCAGGGGAAACCGAACAGTACACTGGAGGAAACGCGTTAGATGTTGAGGAGTTGCCAGTTACTGGACACCGTTGAGTCATGGCGCACTTAAAAATATAAATATGGATCATTAGATTAAAGATACAAAATAGTGATATAAAAAGTTAACTTAGTTTGGAGGATTGAAAATATGTGGCTGGAAATGACCATGAAGACGCTTAAGATGTTGGCAAACGCGCACAATAAGTCGTGTTTGTGCGTGTGCGTGTGTGTCACATGAAGACAATACAACCCCCACACACAGCACACCCCATAAAGGTTACAAAATATTACAACAAAAACCATTTTGAATGACACCATAGAGACAGAAAAAGCCAAAAAGACATGAATTTGCCACATACATGACACAACACAATCATAAGGAAGGGGAAAACTATCAAATGGTGGATCCAACTATGGCACTAGGCTTGTCAACTAGTATAAATGATCCTCAAAGTCCACAGAAAGCCCACACATTCCATGTTGGTACTTTCTGGTCGCTTTGGCTCTTTCAGTGCAACTACTGACGTCCTGCATGTGTTGAATATGCCCTTTAACATGTCCATGATCTTTGATGACAGCAATGGCCAATAGTGGAAAATAGCCTAATTTTAAATGCCACAGTCATCTAATTGTAAGATGACAAAGAGATAGAGTTGTGATGAAATACATAGAAATTCTATGTAAGAGTTAAAGCTCTGAGGCTTGAGGGGAGCTAATCGTTTGTAAGGAGCTCTGCAATGCAAACCTACATAAACTGCTTTGAACAGTGTTTTGGTGCAAAAAGATTAACTAAACACCTTTCTTTCTATTTAACACACATAAACAACTGAGAAAGAAATGTTTTTGTAGTTTAAATGACAACATCTCAATGTTAATGGGTCAGTTGTGTAATATCTGTTTCAGCATAGCACATAGAGTACATGGAAAGACTGAAATAAGTTATTTGAGGAACATAAAATGTTACTTATATCCAAATCAGGTTCATATATAATCTAAAAGAACCACACAAATGTTCTAGAAAGCACTGAGTATTTTCCTCTAGATTTAGATGAGCTTAGATCTTTCTTTTGTTGGACCACTGATCTAGTCTTTAAAGCCTTCTTTCACCTTTTTAACTGGTAACCTTTTAAAAGTTCACGTGAATATCTCTATAGTAACTTCCAAACTCCCTCTATCAGTAGCCAAAACAAATGAAACGGTTACCCAAAAACAAAGCTGTAATTAATGGAAAGACAGGCGTCAAATTCCTTCTTGTAGTGCTTCTACAAGACAGAAAAACAAAGGCAAAAGTTCAGTACTTCCCAAAATGTCTTTTGCCAACAGGATTACATGGATCGCATGCCAGAAATGCAAAATAACCCAAAACTCAAACATATTCCATATATATTTTATTCTCAATACAGCAAAATACAAAGAATATTTAGGACAGACTCATTAGTCACAATTAATACTCACTGCACAAAAATGCTTTTAAATTACATCACCTAAGTTTGAAGATCAAACCCAACGAGTACCTTGAGTCATATTGCATCCATCATATATAGTATCTCTATCGGTTCTCTTAAAACTAGTCCAATTTAGATTATTGTACATAGTGTATGCTGCTGGTCTCACTTGGGAGACAACTTTTAGAAAAAGCCGTTATACAACATACTGTATAAACTGCTACAACTGTTCTGAAGTGTGGAGAAATACCTCTGTTTCAAAAGACATGTTGGACCAGCTGCTCAAAATGGACACATAGTAAATACACATCTCTCTGAGGAAGAAACAGACAACAGACTGTACATGCCATCCATCCATCCCATGATCTCAACAATATACATTTAATGAAGTACACCGCTCCATATTAAATACAGAGTGGCCAAAAATATTCGCACTTGGATTCTGAGACATGAATGATTATGTGGCGACCATGATACTATGAGAAAAAGTGAAGGAGACAAAGTATACGAGCACGTAAGAAAAGAACAGGGAAATCAACTTGATTTACAGGGTTAACAGACTTGGAACATCTGTAACGTCATATGGGAGGGGGAGGGAGGAAGAGAGGAGAAAAGCCCACAGAGAATAACCAATGTGCATAAAGTATCTCACAATATATTTACAGCCTTTTTTTAAATTTAATAAAAATGTCAACCTGTAGTAGAAATTCACCCTTAAAGAAATGTTATATTTACAATTTATACAACTGTATTTAAATAGAAACATGCAAGTGTTAACACCTTCCTACTGAATGTCAAAAAAAACCTCATCTTACCCTGGATATTTTCAAGTTAGAATTAATATTAATTACTACTTACAATGAAATCTCATCATGAATAATCCCAGAACATTTACATCTTCCTATTTCATAAAATGGCGCTCTTTAAAAAAGGCAAAATAGAAAAAAAACATTAAGCAAAGGGGCAGAAAAATAAATAACTGTGAGTAGCAAACTGTTAAAAATTACTCTAATGCTAATTTTTTTTTCGTTCTTTTTTCTGTTTTTTTTTCTTAAACTTATGACTAGAAGATAGTGTGTAGGGAACACAAGGCGCTGACATCAACTTACAAAGTGTACCAGTGTATGAAGACATGAACTGGGCTGGCAAAACCCAAAGAGGAATTCTTATGAGAAAAGTTGCCTCCAGCTTTAAGTACAAAATGGCTTAAAGCCATCTGTTATCACAAAAACAAAAAAAAGAAGAAAAAGAAAAAAAAAGATTTATATACACTTGTATACTGAACCAGTACACAAAATTGCAAAAGCTGAAGGCATTGGACACTTGAGTTCAACAGGTTTCTCACTGAGGCAGAAAGGAGAAAGAAAGATGGAGAAAAACAAATCCAAGCTTTGACAAAAGAAAAAAAAAAAAGTTTCTTCTTCACAGAAAGAGAAAAAAAAGAGGTTTTTGATTCTGTAAAAATCCTGCATAGATCAAAAATAATACTTCCTCTTTTTCAAGTGTAAGAGAAAAATAACAGTATCCCCTCTCGCGGTCAAGGCCAGGGAGCCAGTGAAGAAACGCAGTGTGAGAAATGGGCAAAGCCGGGCCGACGCTGGATTTGTTTTTTTTAAGGTCGTAAATCCAAGCAAGAACCACAAAGGTAAAGACAGGCCCTCAACTTTGTGGAATCTTGTTGTCCACTTGAAGCAAATCCAGCTGTGTTAGTTGACACAGAAGCCGTTTGGCCCAGGCTTTGCGTTTCCAGCATGTTTTAGTAAGATGTCGGCTTAGAATACTCAGAAAAGACAATTCATTTAAGTTAAAAATTCACAAATAATCAAATCTAGAAAGCAGGCGTACACATTCGGTAAATGCTACTCCGCCTGCTGTACCATTTACTCTCTTGTAAAACAAGCATGATTTCAGCTTTAGAATCTCAATAGGAAGAATAACACTACAAATACTTGTTCTCAGAACCCCTGTTGCAATTCCAAATTTTGCATTTGCTTGGCTAGGAGATAAAGAAAATAAGAAAAAACAAAAAAAGAAAAACTGCGTAGTATATAAATAGAATTTATATTGGTCATTATATTTCTTATTTGAGATATACAGTCAAAGGTTAAAACTCTCATATAAATGCAACACTTCTACTCTCTACCACCTCTGGGTTTTTTTCACTTTCAAATAAATTTGATTGATTGTGCCAAATCAGTTGAAACTCAGGCCCAGTTTCCGGAAACTGCAACGTAAATAACTGCAATGTATATGTGGACACAATCTTCAATACTTATGACAGTCCCTGCTGTTCCTTAGAAAAAATATACTCTAAGACAAAAAAAAAGGGACTAAAAAAAAAAAAAAGACTAACACTGAGTGGAAAAAACTCCTGCTTGAGGAAATTTAAAAAACGATGGAGCTACAAGTGGGAAAAAAGTTGAAAAAAAAAAAAAAAATGAATTGACCAAAAATAATTTTGCAGGTGCAGAATTTCAGAGGCTCTGAAAGTCCAGAAAAAGGTCACCGTTAACGTGATTCATTTCATTAAGGCCAAGAGTCCAACAGCCCCTGCTTCTCGACGGTGGGCGCAGTGATTCCAAAATAATTAAATAATTGATCAACCTTTTAATTTAAAAGCAGGAGGGGAGGTTTGTGACATTTAACAAAAGAATTCCATGATCTGTTAAAAACTATTAAAGTGATTATTATAGCTTTGAAAAAAAAAAAAAAAGCTTATAAATAGTTGTGGCTGAAGTATTAATCTGCTGTGCACAGTAGCCCTTCCTTTAGTTTTTTTTTTGGGGGGGGGCATCCTTTGAGATGATCCTCTTGTTCCGATAGAGCTTGACGAGAGGTGAAAGCACACGGTAGTTTCATCCGGGACGACCAACGTTGCCTTTGAGTTTACTTGGAAGCTGCAACTTAAATATAGCTGGTGCCAGCTTCCATTAACTGTGAGACTATTAAAGTATACATGATAACTGTGGCATAACATAAAGGAAAAAAAACAGATATTACTGGAGACTTTCTTTTCTTCTTCTTCCTGTAGCTCACATACAAGGCACAGAAATGATAAAGAGAAACCTTCATTTTTAAAGCACCTTTGGTGTTTCCTGGGAGGTACTTTGGTGAAACAAGGTGAAATAAAAAGTTAAAAGCCAAAGTAGCCTATAAATAAAACCCCAGTTTTAGTGTATCAATAGCAACAAATTCACCCAGCGCTGACATGCCAAAGAGATTAAAAACATGGCCATCAAGGTTTTCAGAAGAATGCCGGTAATATGAAGCCAGGCGATAAGCTCTGGATTGGTGTTTGGACTTCTGACTCCGAGTCTTCCCTGTGTGGTGCCGCCGACGGTGTGAGGAGTTCTGAGTTGCTCAGTGTTTTTTTTTTTGTTTTTGGCAAGCTGGTGCAGAGAAATGGACACAGTGTTGGAGATATGTCTGAGAAGCTCGTCACATGTTAGCGTACATGGAGGACCAGAGGTGGACTGTGTGTGTGTGTGTGTGTGTGTGTGTGTATGCATACAGTACGTAGTTGTGTTTGTCCGCTCTGAGGGTGTGTGTGTGTCTTTGAGCAGAGGCTGCTGAGCACAAAAAGCTCAGGCGCAGGGGTGTGTGTGTGTATGTGTGAGGAAGCGGCGTGCCAGCGCTGAGCGCTCGCTAGGGAAGAGCTTTAGCATCCAGACGCAGCCAGTGGAGGCCCTGACGTGTGTAACGCACCAGTTCTGTCATGCTGCTGGTGTTGAAGATCAGAGGACCCATCACTTTGTCCAACTCTGAGAAAAAGTCTGTGGGGGGGAGGAGGAGGAGGAGGAGGGGGCAGTGAGAGGCAAGTGAATAACTGACCTTTAAAATTTAGAAAAAGTTTAAATGATCCACTATGACTTGTAATAAAACCATTTTTGTATCAGAAAAGATGCGAGACAACTGGACAGCTACCTAAAAACAGACCCGCCGTACCTTTCTGCTCCTTGGACAGCTGCTCGGCCTGGTCCCAGATCTCCGTGGCGTACAGGAAGTTGGAGGTGACCTGGACGTAGCTGGCGGCCATCTGGTGGATCCGTTGAGGTATGGTCACGGACGTGCTGGCGCTGCTGCTGCTGACCACTGAGGAGTAGCTGCCCGCCGTGCCCGGCGACAGCTTGGGCGACACCGGCGAGGGCATGCCTGCTGCCTTGCTGCACGCGGAAGCAGACAAACGAGACACACAACTCAATTTGGTGGCGGCGGCTCGACGCGATTTAGAAATTACAACCGCGGCCGAGGAATAACAGAAAGAGGCAGCAGGTCTTTGAGTGAAGCTGTTAAACTCCCAACCAAACGTGCGAAACTTAAAGAGGAAACCGAGGCCTCCTTTAGCATGCAGTGACAACGACTCTGCAAACAACAAAAGGAGGACGCGACTTACTTTCCCATTCCAGGAGAGGGAGCCTGGGTGTTACTCAGAGAGTTCTGTCAAAAGGAAACGAGGGAGGGAACATGAAGCAGGATCACAGGTGTAAATGTGGAATTTTGCTGCATATCTTTTGCTCTAAAAATCTGCCAAGATATACAGATGTCAGCTTGTAGTAAATATTACCAAAAGAAAAAAGACCTTTAAGTGTTCCGTGAGTGTTTTGGAGTATTTCAGAGCACTGTCTTTCCTCAACTTGAACAGCCGAAGGTAGAGCAGAGACTGGCACCGGAGGCTGGAAAGAGAAGTGCTTTTTAAGCAAAACAAAACTCATCTGAAACTAGCAAAAGAGGGTAGAAAAGACAGCAGACTTACCATAGCACAGCTAGCCTCTTATCTGCTGAAGTAGCGTCTGGGGCCATGTAGTTTTTTAACTTCATAGTGTACCTGAACACAAAGGCAGAGCAATATTTTAGCTGCCAACAAGGCAACAAATGCAATACTTTTATTATTTGATTTAACTAAGCACGACCAACGGAGCTAACGCTAATATCCATGCTGAGACTCACTTGATGAGCTCCACTGTTTCGGCATACATGGGGAAGGGTGACTTGGCCTCTTGGGCACTCTTTTCTAGAGCGTTGCCACATTCAATAAAGGACACCACGGCATCCAAATAGAAAACTGCCTTGTCGAAACGGTCCACCTGTTATGGAAAGAGCACAATGGAAATGGGGGTTAGAGGTGAGGAGTGGAAGTCCCTCTCCGTCCCGTGCAACGCTGCTGTGCTACATGCTGCCCGCGTGGCGTGAATTTCACACGTTCTTTTGCGGGTGGTATCAGGTGACTGCCAAAGTTTGTTCAAACACAGGCATCAACAACCTTTAGAACACCTAAATGGCTCAAACGGAAAGAGTCCCGTTGTGAAAACTGCGGGAAAATTCAAAACTGTTTTTTCTCTGCTCAGAAGGATTTCATTTTACGGTTGGCCTTTTCCACTTGACTGAACTCAACTGAATCAAACTGGTGATCAGAAACCTTGAGTCGAACCAAAATACTAAAAATATTGCAACTACGCCAACAAACCGGGATACTTTTAACTCATTTTGCTTTCCTCTCCTGTGGCTAATCTACATGCGACGGCTGAGACAGAAGCCTCTGGGTTACAGCTGCAAATAGTCCTTACCAGTGCATCTGCATTGTGCTTTAGCTTCTTGGCTTCCTGCAAGTAGTGATCAGCTGAATGAACCCTGAAACAAAAATATCAGCAGAACAAATCAGTCACAGATGAAAGCCCAATGATTCACCGACAGCATTGGAAGTGGCTCGGCTTCTACGTATGCGCAGTTAAAGATCTCTCCTTCCATTAAATCAAAGCGAGGAACAAGACTGAGAAGTCGCTTGTTGTTTCTTTATAACAGCGTGAAAAGGACACAGAGTCCTAGCGCTGGGCCGTTTTAAATGGAAATTTACATCATTTTTCTGGCACGCAGCCAGATCTATTCATGACCTCCCCAACCTCCCGCAGGTTCGTGCATCAAAGGCAACCCTAGATCCCCGCAGCAGTTTTTTTTTTTTCTTCTTCTTCTGTGTCCCACTGAGAGGTTATTCGCAGTGGAAAGAGCTCCTCTTACCTGTCCTCAAACACCAGCTTGGATCTTTTGGAGCCGTCCGTGGGGAGAGGAGGCACAGCCAGCTGGTTATCGCAGCTCTTTGAGGATTTCTCCTGCAGAGGAGGCAGGCGGGACACAAGCTTTCAGACACATGAAAATCAAATAACAAGCCCCTACTTCTGTACTATAAAAAAAAGAGAAGTGAAACTGAAGTCGTGGGTAGAAATGGATTGCGTTCTAGAAACGTTAGACTTATGAATCATGTGGATCCATATTGACAATAAAGCCAATTTTCAGCTTCGATCTGTAAAAGCAGCATAATTACGTCCTGCGATTATTTGACCCGTGTGAACAAAAAGGGCACATTTGTTGGAGGACTGGACAGATGTAGCTCTCTCCAGGGCTACCGACACACACCTTGCCGTCGTGTGAGCTGCTTCCCTTGTCCTCGGCTTTGCCGCGCTTGGAGCTGGAGCTGCCCTTTGTGCTGCGGCTGCTCTCTTTTCCGGATCCGGTCCCGCTGGATAGCGAGGTGGACGACTGGCTGACCGTCCTCTTCCGACTCGGGTGCTCAGCCTTTGGCGTCCTGGACATGGAGGGAGAGGGGACCGGCTCCTCCTTCTTCTCCAAAGACCTCTTAGACCTGTTGAGGTACGAATCACTGTTGCGTTAGAGAGGTTTTGTGTCTCATAATAATAATAATAAGAAGAAGAATAACAATAATAATAATAATAACACTCACTCTTTACTGCTGCTTTTGTGGTGCGACTTATTCTCTTGCTTGAATCTCTTACTCTCTTTTGACCCTTCCTCGTCGTTCTAAAGGTAAAAACAAGAAAAACAAGAAAAACGGGATACAGACATGTTAAAAGCAGTAATTGGCTGGTGTCACTCTGACTCATCTGAACACTGTGTGCAGAAAAAATGCTCTTGCTCTTATTACAATTCTGTCTAAAGTTGTTTAATAGCCGCCCTAAAAAAGGAGAGAACAATTTGCAAAGGGCAAGAAATCCACATCAAAATCTGGTCGTGGATAATTCAGTTTCTGCTCTGTGAAGAAATGCTGGCCAGCAGATGAATGGGAAATTACTCTAGAAAAAAAAAGTGTGTAATCAATAGACAGCAAACAGGAAACTGGCTGTACCTTGTGCTTCCTCTTGGTTTTGATTTGCTTGGTGAACTTGCTCTCCCGGTCTAGAGAGCTTTCCCTCTCCACTTTGATCTCTACGGGTTCCTTGTATGATCGTCCTGGGATCCTAGACAGCAAGCTGAGATCTATGGGACATGGGAAGGAAAAAGGAAGGGAATTGGTGGGGTGGGGTTCAGTTTGGTCCAGAGCAATGCAGTTCAGCCGCAGAAGCATGAGGCAAATGCTCAGAACACGAGGCCGGCGAGGAATCTCAACTCACCTATTTTGACTAGTAAAACCTGCTGCGGAGGCTGCCTAGCAGGGTAGCGGACCTCCGATTCACTGAGAGGAGACAACAGCTCCTTCTCTTCCATCGGAGACAGAACACACACGGGGGTCCTGATGCTCTCCGTGTACTTGGGGGTCTGGGAGGAGGACGGGATGCTGTCGTTGCCCTCGGAGTCCGACGACGAGGAGTCCGTTTCGACGAACTCGCGAGACTGGGGGGTCTTCGTGGGGGCCTTGGTCTTGCGTTTGTCCGTGGTGGTGGTGACCGTGGGGGCGGTGGGCCGAGGGGAGGACTTTGGCTCCTTCTTGATGCTCGGTTTGCGGGAGCCCTTGGTGGCGGCTTTGGGTCTGTGGGGGGGCAGTTCCGGAGCGGGCTCGCTCTCCACTCTCAGGCCCCCCTTGGGCTCCTCCACCACGGGGGGCTTCTCGGATTTTTTGGGCTGCTTTTTGTCCACCCGGACCCGGGGGTTGGTGCTGCCGTCGCTCTGGGCGGGGGACTTCTGTCGGCCCCGGCCGCCCTCGGCCCCTTTCTGCGGCGCCCGCAGGTCCCTGCTCGGGGGCGGGGCCGCCGAGTCTTTGGAGCCCCCTCCGGCGCTCGAGTAGCCCCGCCCCAGGCTGCTGTCCCGGCCCTCTTTCTTGCACTTGGGGGCCACGCTGTTGTTTTCCGCGGGGGAGGCAGGCGAAAGCTGCTTGGTCTCTTGCTTCTTGAACCAGTTGTCCAGCTGCCACTTGTTGGACGTGGGCTGTTCAGGCTTAAGGGGCACGGAAGAAAAAAACAGAATGAGTCCATGGCTGTAAGCTGGGCCTACGTAACCCAACGGTGAGCGGAAGCACAACAGAGGGCGAGTGGGGCGGTTACCATGGGGGAGGCGGGCCGCGGGTGCTCGTTGGCCTCGCTGTCGGTGGTGCTGCTCTCGCTCTCGCTGTCCGAGCCCGAGCTGCTCTCCGAGCCGCTGTGGCTGCTCGAGTCCTCCCGCGACTGCTCCGCCGCTTCGCTGTTATTGCTGTTGGATAAACGGGAGTCAAGTGGCGTTCGGTATAGTTTCAGCTCAGTCAAATGATGAGAGAGCGGCATTGTTAACATTAGCTTGAAAGACGGACACCTCCAGTAACCAGCACATTTCTAAACCTTCACGCGTAGATTAGAAGTGCTCAATATTATGAGAAAACTAAGACGGCATGAGAAAACCGCTGTTGCTTCACCTTGCTGATGTGTTCCTTGAGGCATTCTTGGCTTCCTGTTCACCATCACTGTCCTCACTGCTGCTGATCATCAGGTCTTCTTTCAGCATGCTGAGAAATGAGAATGAGAACGTTACTTTTTGCATCTTATTCACATCAGTGTTTTTTTTTCCTCTCTCTGAGACGGCGAGGCTTTCTTAATCATGGGACAATCAAATCTAGGACCGTGTTTTCTCGACGTCGATTGACGACGAAGAGGAAAGAGTCAAGAGATGAGGCGCTTACGTCGGAGGGTCATTGCAATCCTTGAGCTGGTGGCCGCCGGAGCTTTTTGATGAACTGCCTCGCTCTGAGACACACGGAAAACTTACATGAGAATGCAGTACATTTAACCACAGACACACATACACATACATACATAAGGATTATGCAAAAATGCACTCTGTATTTGTATGCGTGTTTGAATTGTAATACTCACTGTGTCCACTTGGAAAAGGATGAGAATCCTGAGATAAACACAAAACAAGTTCAGTTATTTCAAACAACCAGTTTATTCTATTCTCCTATTACTGAATGTTAAGTTTTCTTTATATCATTAGCAGTTGTTAAAAAGTTGTTAAAACATGTGTTAAATAAATCTTAAAGTAAATTACAACTAAGTGAAAAGCAATTTGTTTCTTCTCAGTTCAGCTTCTCTGACTGGCTGCGTGTGTCACATCGGGGCCGCATAAAGAATGAATCATTATGGTTTTATTTATCTATCAAGACACAGAATGACTTCAGTGGAGGAGTCGGCGATGCCAGAGGTGTGATGCTGACCTTTGTGGGGAATGGAAACTTGGAGGGCTCTGTTTTGCAGGGAGTGTGGATGGCTGTCAGTGGAGGAGGCCATGACTGAGTCATTTCCTGAATTTAGAGGGGGGGAAAAAAAACATGAGAAAAAAGTGAACAAAAGGGAAAATGTGCACACTGGCGAAGCGGTGCGAGTTATTTGAAAGCTCCCTCCATTTCCTTCCATCTTTGAAAGCTTTCCTCTGGATAATCACAATAACCCAGCGGCCTGACAGACGGAACGTTTAGAAAAATGCAAAGTGTGTACATACCTTGAGGATTTCATCGACACAGTTGGCGTCACCCGCTCCCTAAACACAGAAACGGCATGCTTAGCATATGTCTTCACCAAAAAACATGATCTCAGTACAGCAGGTGAGGGGTGGCTTCCATTTCGAGGACCATGACTCATCCTATAGCTATTTAACGAGAACTGGAAGTTCATTCAGACAGTGTGTAAAACCCTGAGAGGTTATTTAGCTGGGTGACATTGTTAAGAACAGAAATAAATAAGTTAGTCGGTGTGAGTCAGTAAACGCTACATTTATATCATTTTTAAATGCAGCTTTGGAGTAATTTATGGATCAGGTGATCAGTGATCAGGTGACCCTGTGCACACTGAACAATGGTTCCTGTTCCTCATTATTTCTGTTTATACTGACCACCATAAGAATGTTTTTCAATGTGCATTCAAGGTAATGATTAACTAAATGGACAGTTCCAACATGCATCCGACAGTTTAGGCCAAAACAAGCAGAAGCTGATGGGATTTAATGAGCGTCTGACTGCTGCTTTAAGATAGACTTCTAAAAAAGTTAAACGGAATAAATGTGATGCTTCTCTTTCAGTGTCACACAAACCCAATATTAAACAATCAAATGGTTCACATAAAACTTTTTTTCTAAAGCCAGACAATGAGTGAAATCCAGCATCGGCAGACTCACTTCTACAGGCTGGGACGGGATCTTGAGTTTGGACAGCGAGGCCTTGCCGTTGGACTTCACCTCTCCCATGGTGCTGCTGTGCGACTGGCCGCTGTAGCTCTCCGCTTGGGAATTCCTGGGTTCCGCCGTCTCCTGGCCGTCCATGGGCCGCACGTAAGCCGTGGGCTTCTGCAGCATGGAGCCCGGCTTGGACAGGGACGCGGGGAAGGCCTGGCTCGAGTGCTGCCCGCTGGGGAAGGAGGTGTGCACCCGCGAGGGCGAGTCCCAGTTGGCCTCCCGGTCCCGCGGGGACTTGGAGCGGTAGCGCTCCTTGCCGATAGGCTGCTCCGCCGAAAGGGAGCTCCGGGAGTGGCTGTTGGAGGAGCTCAGGGAGCTCTTGGCCGGACTGGACGTGTGCGACTTCGAGTGCTCCGACCCGCTGCCGTGCTTGCTGGATTTCTTCTCTCGCGCCTCGCTTCTCTGGCCGCTGCTGCTGCTGCCGCCGTTGCTTCTCTGGCTGTTGTGTGGTCCGGAGCGCTTCTGGGACTGAGGTGAGGGCCCGACTGGGGCGGGGCCGACGGGCGTCCACTTGCTGCTCTGGCTGCTGCCACCATTACCGGCGCCGCGCTGGTCCCCGACGAACAGGGGCGGGCCCGACTTCTCCTCGGAAGAGGACGAGCTGTTTGAGGGTTTGCCCCCAAGCTTTGGAAGTGTGTCACCGATGGGCTCTTTCATCTCGTCGTAATTGCCCAGCATGCTCTGAATGCGACTGGACAGTTTATCGTCGTTGCTGACCTAAAGAGAGAGAAGGGGAATAAAGAACAGAGAATCAGAGTCATTGTGATGAACAAAAGGATGTTACAAGGAGAAAAAGCACGGAAAACAAAAATTAATGGGAAATTGTTTTTTTTTTTACTTCACAAACACACATTCAAAACGGTAACAATAAATCGCATTTTCTAAATGTTATTTCTGTTTATCTCCAGGTTAACGTCAGAATGAGCTGGGGGAAAAAAACAGTCAAACTTAGTTTGTTCCAGATGAGTCCCGAATCGCAAGTGAACTCAGATAAGGCCTGCCCACTGTACCTTGCAGAGGTTAATCAATCACTCTGGAAGCTGCCGGGTTCCAGTTGACCGGCTTGAAAAACAGCCTGCACACAGTATCCAGTTTCGCACGCAGATTTGCGCCTCTGTTTTGTTTTACAAATTCACACTGAGGGTGAGGAAACACGAGCCGTTATCTGCAGCAGGAAATGTAACTAGCTTGGTCATACCGTGCCCCCCCCCCCCTCTCTTCTACGACGTTGTTTTTTGCTTTTTAGTTTGAACAGACTTTCAGAATGAGAGGCACTACATGTTTTTGTTTTTTTATGTAGAACTATTAAGTCAAAGTTGTTCCATATACAATGGCTTCTATTGTACAAACTCATAAGAAGAAAAAACAGCAAAAAAACAACGGAAACATCTGAAACACTTTAATAAATGTCTCTCTTCCAAGACATCCTGATAGGGACACTCAGCACTGTGCTCTGAGAGTAAAGAGTTTTCCTTTTTGTGTGAATGTTTGCTGCAATTTATACACGTATAATACACCGTAGAGATCATATCTGACTCCTGTTACACCCTCTTAAATAACTGTTACGTCAAAACATTTTGAAAATGCAGAAACCCGCTGGGCAACTATTTAAGTAACCTTAAAACTTGGTCTCCTGACAGCGTGAAGGCTCGACGTCTTGTGTTTTTATTCCTCTGTCCTGCCAAAGTCACAGACCCCTTCAGTGGTCTCTTTGCCTGACGTGAGCCGAACTTTGGCTCTGAGCAACATCGTTTCCAAACAGGAAACTACAATAGAGGTGGAGAGTTTATTACCAAAGGCCAACCTGACATGAATCCAATTCTAATTGTTACGACATAGTTGAGACAAAAACGTGGATGTCCACCTTCATTTCCCATTTAACCCTGGGTCAAAAGAGATGTACCGATAATGCCCAAGTAACACTCCAAGAAAAAACAAAAACAACAACAAATATCTTAAAAGATATCTTGTTTTTTCGTAAAACCTCCTGCGGCTTCACAGACAGTTAAAGTTTTTCAGTCAGTGCAGATGAGCAAGCACGTCAACTCTGCACCATAAAAAAGAAAAAGAAAAAAAAAAGGTTACTGCTGTGCTGGTCTACATTTGAGAGGCCACAGCTGCAGCTGGGGGCACACATGGCCTTTAACGCAGAACACTGTAAACTTCCACTTAGCAGAGCATGACAGGGGAGGGAAAAGTCGAGCTAAAGCTTAGAGAAGTTTCGCTGAAGCAGTTGACAGTAGATAAAACAACCCAAAAGCCCTCAGCAAATGGCTGTATTCAGTTCTGCAACATGCCGCTTCTTTTCTATCCAAAAGGCAGATGCAAGCTTAGAAGAATAGAATAAACACCCGGAGCACAAATATTTGCTGGAAACGGCTCTTTTTGCTGGTGAAGGACGAGGGCAGTGCTGCATCCTCAATGTCGGCTTTCGTTTTTCACTTTGTTGTGGTTGAAAACACACACGCACGCACTAATGCTCATCCCTCACCTCTGGTGGCTTTTCTATTCTCAACCTGTCAGGACACATTCCCCGCTGCCTCTTTGATGGCTAGCTCCGGCTAAGGAGAGGAGCCACTTACATATGCTCAAATCTGGTTAGTGGCAAAGATTAGACCAGTACGGAGAGCTGAAATCCGCTTTACAATTGTATTGGCAGGAGCTGGTTGGCCTACATCTGTGTCTGCCAGCACAAGGGGGAAGACACGGGGGGGGTTAGGGGAGCACCGCTAGTGCGCCCGGCTCCTTCTGTTTACCATCAACAGCCACGCAACAAATCGAGGACGCACACCGTCTTGTGCCTAGTCTTATGTCACTCCATTTGAACCAAAGATCAATACTTAGGATTGTTTCACCTGATCACCATTAACACAACCATCATGCTCTGCGTTTAAATATGTCAGAAGGCCATTAAAAGAAGATCAAACGCTCCCGTTGGTTCGCTTTTCGGACACGGCGGAAATAAAGACTAATAAGTGAGAAATAAGTCACGCCAAGTTTAAACAGGACCATCACACCCAAACCCCACACGGGACAACAAACCTTCAGTTCTATGAAGGTCTGAGAGGGAACGCGGGCTGTCACTTCCTGCCAGCGCTGGAAATTCCTCTAAAATAAGTGGTCAATCACGTGCCAACCGTGGAGAGGGCTGAACAAGTTAAACAGACTTACAACTTTGTAGGGCTCGGGGAAAAGAGGGGAATTAGCTGGAAAGGCTTCTCCTCCTCCCTGCTGGATTTCTTGATTTCTCCTTTCTCTTTCTTTCATTCGGAGCACATTCCGGTCCTCACGGTTCATGTTGCTGTTAACACAAACAGAACAAACGGGTCAACATAAAAATACTCCCAAAGCAAGACGATAAACAGAGTCCTCGTGGCGCGGCTTCACAAAGGTGGCTGAGAAAGAGGCACTGGGACACATGGAGACCAGACCCCTCAGGTCTGCCATGACCACCGCCTCCTTTTGGGCTTCAGAGAAGAATATCCACTACTCAAGGTAAAAAGGAATACAATAAATCAGACTTCCATCACATAGGCCGAGTTTTGAGTTTTTTTGTCGAGGGGGGGGGTTGGCTATCTGCAAATGGGGGAGTCAGGAAAGATGACTACTGGAGAAAGTAGCTTCTAATAAGCTTAGGGGCTCGTCTAGACACAATGCAGAAGCCTCCTTCTATTGCTAATAATCTGCCTGCGCACGTGGCCGGAACAGCCTGGCATCACATCCGAAAGCAACAATGACATTTATAAATATTTCAACGCAGTGAAAAACGCCTATCCACTGAAGCCGAAGCATCCTCAAGTGCGTGATAAATGGGAATCGAAACCTAAACCTGAATCATCTGCTGTAAACGGGCGGGACGACGCGCAGGCTAGAAGGATAGTAAACAAAGTGGGAATCACTGACTCCTTTACATTACATGCCTTCTAAGCTTTATTTTCCCTAATAGAAATCCACTGGGAGGAAATGTCCCGCTAAGTGAACATATATACATCCACACCGGAGATAAATCCCCCAGAATAGCGCGCAGTAAAAACGCTGTGCGGCCGCTTCAGGGCCGTGTGCTTAATGCCTTTTTAATATGGATCGTAGGACGTGATCTGCAGCCAGCCCCGCAGAGAGGCCGCCGGGCCTGCTCCTACCTTGTTTAACGGAAAGCAGCGACACGTTTTGAAAACAGAAAAAGAAGGCGCATCGTCAGTGGGGCATGTCGCCTCCCGGTCGAAGTTGACAGCCGTCAGCCTTCAGCCCAGTCTGTGTCAACAATGATTTGAAGGCGGCTGACGGCCAGATTACACAGCAGCAACACACCTCCTGCTAGATTATAAACACACCTCACAAGAAAGGTTTTAATCTTGACTAAGTCTGATTAAAAGATGACAGCCAGTGGATGGAAAAATAAACAAGAAAAACCCACAATGACGGGAGTAAAAACACTTGAGGCTTAGCGCAGTGGAACTAGATGAGAGCAGAGGCAAACAAAGGACGGATCTTGTTGGAGTTCTTGTGGCTCTTACTTGAAACTGGCCGGCACCGCCGGTAGAGAAAGCTTGAGGACGGTTCAAAATGCTGTACAAATCAGAAAAACACTGACGAGCAGTTTTAACGGCCTCCGATTAGCCGGGTGAACGGCATATCCGACTCACGTCGCCGTACTTTTTTCCGACTGGTCGTTTTTGCAGAACTTCTGGCTTACATCGACGTCAGCCCGGCGGTGAGTCACACACAGCTCTGACCCGCCGCTACACATCTTAGGGGGGGGGACCAGACCTGTCATCAGAGACATTTCCAACAGCTAAATGTGCGAGCAGAGAATGAATCCTGGATTTACTTTGCACTTCCTTCTCCTTTCGCCGGCTTCGCCTTACAGTGCCACTAAGGTACCGGGCTCACACTACGCAAACCCCAATCCTTAACAAGCGCACACGTTCCCTAATGAAGCCGCCACCGATCGCCTCCTGCAGACCTCCAGCTGCCACTCACAGTAGATGACTTACTAAAACCGCATTTCAGCCAATTCTGCCGGATGCTGGTTATCGTGTCCATTTCACCGCAGGGCCGACCGAACGCCTATCATTTCAGGGTCTTGCCCTAAAAAAAATAGTGGAAATAAGGCTCCTATATGCTACAACTGGACAGACAAGCAATGCGACACAGTGACACAGGAGGGGTGCTTGTATCGTTGTGGGCAGGACATGCAAATGACCGCCGGCCTGTTGATACTGGCTGGGAGTGGGCCGGCAGGTGTGAATGATCCCCTGTTAGCACAGCGTTAACCAAGAGTCCCAGCCCAAGGAGCCTCGGTAAACACTGGCTAAATCCATTCTGCCTGCTGACTGCCCGAATGTTTAGGTTTTTGATGGGCAGGGGTACGGCTTCTCTGTCCGTCAGAGGTGAGGCTCAGGGGTCAGTTACTGGTTTCGGCCAGCACAAACACGCAGGTGGACGTTCGCGTGTCGGAGGCTGCCGTCTATTTCACTTTAGTGCTTTTTTTTTCCCAAAAATGAAAACACGCTGGTAGAAAGGAAACCCAAATCCAGGCTCACGCTGGTCCTCTGTTGAAAGATCAAAGTGCAAGCTAGTTTTGAATAAATAAAGAAACTTCAGGAAACCTCATTTGGGGCACAGCAGCAAATAGAAGCTTCTGACTCTGTGTGGCTGTGAAACCAGCATCTGAGCTCAGCATGTTTCTTTAATTTGTTTGTTTGCTTTTTTTTTTTGGGGGGGGGGGGGGTGATGGACCTGCAGTTAGAACTTTTGAACAACTGAAATAGAGCAGGGAACAGCAGTTTTTCATGCATCAACGTGTGAAATTTTTAAAAGGCTAAAGATGCAGCGCAAGACGTTGGCTAGCGTCTAGGGAACAGAAAGGATACAGCGATATGTAAACAGATCAGATAGAATGGA
This sequence comes from Menidia menidia, assembly GCA_907169785.1. Taxonomy (NCBI): domain Eukaryota; kingdom Metazoa; phylum Chordata; class Actinopteri; order Atheriniformes; family Atherinopsidae; genus Menidia; species Menidia menidia. The sequence goes on from CAJRST010004446.1 coordinate 6,152,164, forward strand.
ACACGCTAAAAAAGGTCAGTCAAAACGATTGCATTGTGGAAGATAGTTCATTCTTCTAGTCTAATAAGCTGTTTTTGATCAGTGAATGTATTTTCTAAGGTAGTTCCTTAAAAATATTCACGTTTCAAACTATACAAAGGGTTTGCACAAGCTGCCAATACTATTAACTCTTAGATCTGTACTGATAAGATATTACTCAATAACATCACGTTTAGGAACCATCTTCCCTCAGTAAAACCACATTTAATTGCTTTATAACAGCGTAAGCGATATATCTAATGTTCCACAGTCGATCAAGAGCTTTGGCTTGCACGTGAGAACAGGGCCATGTCCTTCTGGACTATTCCAATACTAAAATAATAAGGTAGAACATGTGTATCGTGTAAAGCAAAGGGAAACCTTACTTGTGCTAATCTATTCAAACACAAGTTTATAAAGCACGATTGCCAGTGTGGAACAGAGAGCCACATTTACTGAGGTGATTCAACAGTGTGCAAACTCAAAAGGTCAAAGTCTCCAAAGTTTAGAAGGCAGTTTATGTTGTGCTTAAACTAATCAGCCCTCTCATCTCTCTCTAACTTACTACATAACAGCCAGCCCTTTAACAGCAGCAACAAAAAAAAAAAAAAAGAAAAAAATCTGAGCACCATGAAAAAAGGACTGGGCCTCTGTGACTAAGCTTTTATACAAGCTTATCCACAAAACAACTTCTGACATGATTAAAAAAAAATCAAATGAGAGTTTTCTGATGAAGAGACGTCAAGAGAACGAGGAAAGCAGCAAGCTAGCTGTACTTTTCTTACCCTGACTGAGAGGCCATGGCCCCAACCACTGAAACATTGGAAGGAGGAGGGGAGGAAGGTTCAGAGGATCTCCCAGGGATTCAGAAGTATTCTCGTCATTACTTGTCAGGCCAGAGCTGGGTGCCAGTCTCCTCTGGGGAGGACGACCCGAGCCTTTTCAGCTCAACGTATGAGTGGCCGTCCAGCTGGAAGAGTGCAACTACAGTTTCTTTACTCGGCTCAAAAGGTATAGAGCATTTCCTTAGAGTGAAAATCTGACTTAGGGAGGGGAGGCGACTGCCTGTTCTCGGGAGATACCACACTGACAAACGGTGGGGGTAGTCACATGCTAGGTGAGGTCTGGAGGCAGTGGCGGCTTTTGTTTCTGTTTGTTGTTCTGAGGTTAGTCTGAATGGAGGATAGATGAGCTGAAAAGAGCGTGGGGGTGGATGTGTGTGCAGATGGTCATTTGTGATGTGGTAAATGGAAAGAGTGAACGCGATAAAGAAATGGGTGAAAAGGGTATGAGACTAAAGCGCTGATCCTATTTTAATCTTCAACTGCACACACCTTGTACTTTAAAATAAGCAAATGAATTAGAGAGAAGTGTTGTTTAAGATAAACTCTTACCTGAGGCATCAGTATCTCTTTAAACTGGATTATACTAGTAAAAGCTTAAAAAAGAAAACTGTAAAAAGTGTATTTTGGGGTAAATTAGACCTCGATGATAATCTCAGAAAACAGTAAGTAATACAAAGAAAGACAAAGAACAATGGGTTCCAACTGTGAAGATTAATACAAAAAAGAAACAAATGTATTCCAAAAAGGCCTCAGAAGGCAGATTAGGATGAAACTCTAAAAGAGGGACAACTGAGTGGGGAACAAATCTCACCTCTCTCTGAGAATGGCACTGTCCACCTTATCCCATATAAGGAGATGTTATTTTACACCAGAGGGCCTCTCCTCCGCGTGATGTCACTGCCCTCAGCCGGAGCCAGCCAATCAGAGCTCATCTTTCCATCAACAAGGTCCCTCCCTCCCCCACTATGCCCCGAGCACAAGGCAACGCACCCGTGAAGCCTTTTAAAGAAACAGCACAGAGGGTTTTTGGGCCTGCCGGATTGTAACAAACAGGGTGGGTTTTCGTCAGCCGCATGAGTGATGACACACGCAGACAAATGTGGCATCACGGCATGTCGCAACAACACTCATCTGATATCAAAACATCCTGCTTCAGCTCTGTAGGCTGCCTGTTAGGTCAAAGATTTGATCACTTGGCAAACAAACCTTTGTTTTTGTGGAGGTTTTTAATTGTTTAAATTGAACGCTTACTACTGAGCAGTAGTAAACATTTTTATGAAATTGCATTTCCAGTAATGCAACTCCTTGATCATGATGTTTCAGAGCTTAAATCATGTCCCATAAAGATGCAGATGTTACATGTTTTATAGATTTTAATGCTGTACTTCATAGGTCTTGGGCTACATTAAAAAGCGGGAATTCATAACTTGTGTTTTACAGGTTAGAGGAGCAGTGTTACAAAAATCTGGGACGTCAAGCTATTACTGCAGATAATAAACTGCAAACCTCCACACTCCACATAAGATGAAGATTATATATCATCGTCATCAAGATTACTGTGCCACAAGACATCTCTGCTCCACTTGACGAAATATGTAAATATTTGCATTCGCCTGCTCAGAAAAACTTCGAAGGCTATGCGATTTAATCAGTATTGTCAATCGCAGGATGTGCAGGTGGATGCAAAGAAAAAAAGGAATCCCAGAAACTCCCTATTACGTAAACCAAATAAGAAAACACAGAGTTCCACCAACTTTCTGCTCGCGGGCAAACAAAAGGGATGGAATGGAGACAGCCTCCAGTGTTGTTTCTCTCCTGCCGACAGCAACTGCTCTCATTACATTTAGTGTAATTCTACCCTCATGTGTGAAAAGTTACCAGTTAAATGCGACAACCTTTATGTTCAAACTATTTTTAGCACTGTATTTTTCTGTGCACTGTGTCTGCAATTCACATGGTTTATTTTTAAACAGGGACCCACTAATATATTCTTTAGGGCATGTGACATGCACAGGAAAATGAGAACTCCGACTATACGAGGGCTTCGGGGTCCCGCCCTCTTTGATGTACCGTCTAATTTGACGCCTGGTTCCCTTGCTACGTTTCAACCGCCGCCAAAGCCCGTCATACTTGGTCTTTTTCCATCTTAAACACGGTTGGAACGAGTCACCGGCGCAGTGCCACCCCGTCCCTGATGTTTTGGAGGCAAACCGCTGACTGTGGGGATTCCACGGGGAGCATCCATTCAAACGCTGTAAACCTTCCTTTATAAGCAGCTGTTCAGAGAGGACTGCTGTCACGAGCGCACAGCCTTTGAGGAATTACCGCTCCAACTTTCAAACCGAATAACTTTGCCTTCCAGAATAAAACAGAACAACAATCCAATTCCAAAAACAAATGGCACAAAAACCAAAAAATAAGTGTGCATACTTCCTGGGACGCACCTCTTAATATTTCTTTCTGCCTTTAGGCTAGCCTCCATTAACATATCAAAACAAAGAATCAGGCACTGATTGGCATGTTCTCTAAACAACTGTTTAAACCTTTTATTCAGCTGGTCTGAGGAATCTGAATCAAGTCAGAGGCTGGAAAACCTCCACTCAGCAGGCGCTCATTATGCGAATCACAAGGGGCCTTCAACATGGAGAGCTGAGGGCCCAGAGCTGAGGGCCCAGAACTTTGGTTGTTGTGCATCTACAAACCAGTTTCTTACATTCATTTTCCCATTTCTTTTTGGTGGCAGGGAAATCTGTTTACTGGCATGAAAGAGATGTAAAAAAGAAAAAAGAAGAAGAAGAGATAGAGCCAAAATACACATTTTTTTCAAAAAGCAGATGTAGGAAACCTCTTTCAGCTACCACTTCCTGTGGCCTTTTTGGCGGTAACTGAGTTGTTTACAGCGCCACGGTGCAATGGGGGACATCAACTAGACTTTGCATTTAATAAACCCCGACGGTGCTTCACAGTTCTCTCTAAAGCGGGCTAATAACGCTATCGCTGGCAGCTCTGACACACAGAACGCATTGTTCAGGGTACTTTTTCCTACCACTTTGTCACTGGAACATGACACACACCCATCAATTACGCTGCCAAAGGACCGGCGTCATTCAAACCCCCTCACTGTGCACATCAGGCATGTCAAGTGGCTTTTAATTCTTTGTAGGATCCTTCTTTATCCGCTCCTGAAATCGGGTGAAATGGAATCATTAACTTTTTGGTGGGCTCATTCATGAGCAGTCTTTATGTGGTGAGTAAATGTTATTTGGTCAGACTAACTATTTTGAATGGCACTCGCTTTGTTTAGTAACAAGACCTGCAGGTGATTTGACTGTGATATGTAACAAACTATTCACACATATTTTCCCTACGGCAATCTTGAAAAAAAAAAAAAAAAAAAAAGTAATTTGAATAAAATATCACAGAAATAGACACGGAGATCTGTGGTGATATAAAATGTATCCACATGACACTGCTTTGTTCCCTTTGCAATAACACTAACCCCGATGAGGGACCCATGAAGACATAAACATCAACTGATGCCTTATCGGTTGATTTGGTCTTCCACAAACTAGTGACCCAGCTGAAACACGAGCTAAGCCAATAAAACTGTATCTTTTGATGCAAAGCAACACGCAATCCACATAAAAGCTGATCTGATGAACCGAAGTTTGGCAACATCTTCAGCTAACTTCATTTAGGTCTTAAAACTATAGTGATCGGGATGAACTCTGACAAAGAAATGTGTCAGCCATTACCCAAAAAAAACTAAACAAACTATTCTAATGGACCCTTAAAGTTAACCTCAGCCTCTGGAACTGCTGTCAACATTCAGTAAAATGGGCCTCAATTCTAGAAACTCAAGTTTTCAGAACAGATACATAGATTTCTTTCTTCAAATCCATTTCACGCTTGGATACTCCCAGTTTATTTAACAGGGTGTTTTTTTTTCCCTCTGATGTCCTTAGAGCTTTTAACCAGCTCAGAAAAGATGTACTGAATTCCAAAAGTGTTTATGAGACATCTTAGTGCCCTGGCTGCCTATGACCGGGACGGTTACTGTACTATTCCTGCCCAAGCAAAAAAGACGTGCACAGTGCGGTCCTGTGCCAGCTCTGGGAAAAGAAACGGCCTTAATGAGTTTCACCTTCACGAGACGACACAGCCACAGGAGAGCCCAACTCTTGTCCTACAGAACAAGAGCTGAAGAGCAGATGCATGAAGCGAGCACAAAGTGAGCAGCGTTTTCGTTTCTGCTGTGTGAGCAAAAGCTCTGGGGGATTTTTTTCCTTTTTTAAAAGCACTAAAAAAGCGCTGCTGATGTCTGATTAGATTCACACTAATTAAAACAGCCAGACTCTGGAAGCCCATTTTAAGCAGCTCGACTCGGACAACCTATTCTTTGAAAAGGAAATGTTTGATTCCACATAACACGCAAACACAATTTCTCTGTGATGAACCTACGTATCCACTAAGAATAAACAGACATTTTTTTAAAGAAATTTACAAAGAAGCCAGACTTGGGCCTTTTGCTAATCCAGACAGGAAATTCTTTGTCATCAAGGCAAACCAATGCAAATGCAATGCAAAATCCAAACGATAGTACGAGTGCATTGTGCACTGTTTGTGCCCCGGCCAAAGAAAACACGCAGCCTCCTCTCTGTCTGGAACAGACAAACGAGTCACTAAAACATCTTGACAGGCTATGTGCCTTTTTTACTTGGCAACAGAGGAAACGGCTAAACTAAAGCCGGCCTCAGGGTGAAACTCAAACAGGAAGTGGAGCAGATATCGCAGCATGCTGCGTCACAGCGTACGCTTCAACCTCGCAAATGTCCCTTTTGCTTCAGCTGCTTGTGTCCTGGCTATCTCTGTACTTAAACTGACATCGGGAAGTAATCCATCTCTGATGGTGCCTCAGCTTGCTTTTGACGGCTCTTCGGGTGGACGCTAAAACGCAGCCTGCTGAACCCAGTCACCATGGAGTCACATGCCCCATATCTGAAATGATCCTGAACATCTCCATTAAATACGAGGCTGTCTTCAACATGGTTCTGACACTTTATCGTTAAGGCGGATTATGCAGAACGCCAACGATTTTAAGGCTCCTTCTGAGCCCTTCCCGGCGGCCTGTGCTGTACAAAAAGAAAAAGAGTTGAGGGGTTTCGTTTAATCTCTGCCACAGTTCCCCAACCTGGCACACGGTGGGAAGGGGCATCATGGTTCCAACTGCCTAACCACTGAGCAGGTGAGGGGAAGAAAACTGGGCCGACTGCACAGGTGGTTTGCTTTCCGTCGCAAAACGTTGAGCAACATGCGAGCGAGAAGTTCACACCCACCGACTATGACTGTGTTGATAGTAATTCTGACTACTCTGTTTTGTTTTACGGTCATTGTGTGTTTCGTCTCATCAGACTTATCGGCTAATAGAATAAAACTGTTTTATTTAAACTTTCCAAATGGATGTATTACCCTAGATCACCTAGTCCCCACCATGGATCGCTGGTAGCTTCTGGCTTTAGACTGTTACACAAGCGTTTGGCAGTGGGTGTTAGTGTTTTGTGTCAGTGAAAGGTGTGGACATGTCACTAAAAGAATCTCCCTTCCAATACACCACCATTACTACCACACTTGATGAGGTTACTGCTCCCGAGCTTCATTTGCCACCCGATTACAAGTGCTGTGCCAGCTCCCAGCCATAAAAGAGTTCATGACCTTAAGGCGAGCCCACCATGAAAGGGTCAACAGAGATAAAACCCCGGCGGACCTACGTGCCCCCGAACGCGGAGGAAGACCACGAACTGGAGTTATGATGCGTTATCTGGCCCTTCCCCCAACTGTGGCACGTAAAATGGCTTCCTAGAAAAGCAAATCAGCTGTCCTTTCAGCTAAGCCAAAAAGTGTTGCATTCCGACGGGAAAGTGTTCACGGGACAAACGAGAAAAAAAGTCTCCGGGGCAGATAACCCCGAGAGCAGTCCAAAGGAAGGCGAACGGGGCGCGGTGGGACGCCGCGGAGGAGTAAACCAAAAAAAGTTTCTACTCGCAAACCGGACGAAAACTGACGGCTCTTTTTTTTTTTTTTTTTTTTTGGGGTGGTTTAGGATTAGTTGCTGTCATACTTGCGTTGGTCTCGCAACAAGCAAATAAAAAATGACTCCTCAGCTTGCTCGGTTTTTCAGCGTACCTGGGACTCATTTCCTAAAACGTAAATAATATTACATAATGATAAAGGGGGTTCTCAGCCGGTTTTGTTTATCTAAAAGTATGCGACGTCGACCCGGCTTTGACTTAACGACTTCGTAGAAATGAAGAAATGTTTGCTTGCGAGTTATGCCACTCCACGGTTCACCAAAATAAAAACACAAACATTTTACGTCACGAGTTTGTTAGTGTTAAAGGAACAAAAACAAGATCAGTGCCTCTGCGATGTTTGCCTCAGCTTTTTACACAGAGAGACGGCGCACGGACAAACGTGACGTTTGACATCAGCACTCCGAAGATAGCATACGTTTCCCGACACTAGAACAGAATAACCACAATATCTATTCGAACCTTATTTCATAAATGCTAGCATGCTACCTATACGACTACCTGCATATATCGTTCAGTAGCAAAACCTGCTAGTAGCATACACAAGGTAGGCTAGCGGCTAGCAAGCAATGAATCATTTTATTATTTGCGGAAATGCTTATCAACATTTGCTCAAAATGTCAGACAACTACCGAGGGTCGGTAATCAACAAATGTCGTCAAAGGTGAAATTCAGCATCCTTACCTCTTGTCTTCTATTTAGGCCCAAACCATTCTAGCTACTGGAAAGCTCTTTTCTCTTTGTCTTTTCCCACTTCCAGTTACACGTAAAATGGACTCAGCAAAACGCGATAACAGCTAAAATACTAAAAATAAATGGACGGCCTCCGTGTTTTCCTTAAAACGAAACCGTGCACCGAGTGGAAAGCAAACAAAATCATGTTCTCCCTCGTTCATTGTATTACTCCTAAAGAGAAGTGACTAAAAGGTAAGACTGCTAGCTAAGTTAAGCAGCCAGCAGGTACCACAGACAGAACAGGATGCATGGATGGCAGCAAGCGGAGCTGCCTTCACGTCTATCGGAAATATGTCAAACCCGACACCTTACTTTCTAAACGTGAGTTAAAGGGTGACTGAGAAAGTATGGCAGACTAAACCGATTGTGATTTACTTGTGAACGTTTTACTTTGTGAATGACTAACCATTCCTCAACCGTACTAACCCTTTTTCCAGTTGGGCTTTATAGAAAATTAACATTTTGAGGTAGAGCGGAGGTATTGAATATCATAATACTAAAATAATGATGGATAAACAGAGAGAAGAAACGCAAAAAAACAAGAAATCGTTCAATCATTTATAATTTAATGACAATGTCAAATCCAGTTACCTAAGACGGTAATAATTCCTTTTAAACGTGAATGCAACACCCCAGTGACGCAAAGCTTGCTCATTCCTGAGGAAATCACGGAGTGTTTCATTGTTCCCCGCAGTTCATTGATAGTAAATGTTAAGCTACATCATCGTTTCGGAATTCTGGTTTGAAGGTACTTTGCGTCGATTAAATGAATGTTAGATGTTTTTTTTCCCCTCACATCATTACCACTCCTCAACAATCACTGCTATGCTCAAATCCCAACGTTTTTTGTGCAATAATTGTGGAAATAATTCTGAGAACTTGTATGAATTAACCCTCCAGACGTGATGGTCACATAGTCGTGCAGTGAAGTCCATCCTTAAAGAAGACACACAAAAAAGAAAATCCTCTGTAAACAGTTTACATCCATTCACTAAAATATACATTCTTGGTTTGACATATTCTAAATAATTTGCTTCGCATAAACCCATCTATTGAATAGTGAATATTCCCTCTAGGCAGCTTGAGGAAAGCTAAAGGACACATCACTCTGAATGGTGAACTGAGACCAAAGTCGACCTCTTGCTCCCAAGATTCCTCTTTTGTTTCCAGGCCACAATCCTTTCCACTATCAGAACTTAGGTATGTTTTCATTTTAGACGATCCAGTCACCAAAGGTTAAAACAATGAAAAGCTTACTTCAGCATGATCAAAACCTTTGCCTTGCAGTTCAACAAAGCCTTTGCTGGCATTCTGCACCAACTACTCACCAAAAACTTTAGCATTCATCATTTTGTGTTAAAATTCATGCATATCCTTTAAAATTATATTTTATTTCACAAAGAGACACAGCTATAAACCAAGAAAACACAAGTTTTTTTATTATCAAGCCATTCCAAGAAGACTTTTTTATTCATCCTTTATAAGGTTACATACTTTTCTAGATTTGACAATCTTTTACAAAGGCTGTAAACTGAACTGATTTGAGTACAAAATATCAAATTGATTTAAGGGATCTCAGTATGTTGTGACGGGTTTAGGTATATTATGCTAGCTTTATTCTCTTAGAAATAACAACGTGAACAATATCCCAGTAGCAGGCAGAAGAAAAACAAACGTATCATAAGCAGAACATGACAACTCAAAAATCAGATGCTGTTTTGTCTAATTTTAGTCTTATAAAAAGTTTATCCATTAAAACAGCTAACAAAAAAATAACAAAACCTAAATCCAACTGGCTCATTTCTTCTTCTTCTTTTTCCTCGGCGGCCCTTGGTCCGAGTCGCTGCTGCTGGCGGACTCGGAGCTGTCCGAGGATGAGGAGGACGAGGAAGAGGAGGAGCTGTCCTCGTCGCTGTCGCTGCTGCTGTCGCTGTCGTCTGAGGAGGAGCTGGACGAGTCGCTGCTGTCCGAGGAGGAGTCGCTGGAGGAGCCGTCCGAGTCGTTGCTGCTGTCGCTGGAGTCCTTTGCCCTGAGGGGGGGGGGGGGGGGCAGAGGCGGAGAGGTGAGGAGCGCCACACGAATGACAACAAACTGTGCCCCGCGGCCCGTCGAAACTGCGTAACGCCACGTCTGGGGTACCACAAAAGCAGCTTTGTGTGGCTGTTTGATTCAAACTGAGGGGCCAAACTACGGGCAATGCAAACAAGTCTACACGATCTACATGGATACTCTTACAGCCGCCGGCCTGTGATTTACGAGTCACTTGACTAATCCCGACTAAAAAAAGATCAGACCCGTAGCGAGTGCGCAGAAATGGCCAACGCCTCTTTAATGGCCACGTTCCCGTTGTTGTCACGCCGACGGCACAAACAGCGGCTTGTTAGCTTTCTTCGGGCTAACCCTTCCCAACATTAACGGTTCGAGAACATTTCCCCAAAGAAAAAGGAAGAGAATGAAACAAAAAAAGAAGACAGAAGACAATCTACGTGCATATGGACAGGTTTTAGCTGAGAGACTGACTTATAAGGCAGCAGGTGGACAGCTGTCCAACTAAAAAACAAAAACTACTGCACAGAGTCCATGTATTTAGAAAATGAACTTCCGGAAAGGGGTGGATCAGATAAAACATTCCCATTTGGAGAGATAATCCCAGGAGATAAAGGATTTGAAGTTCTGAGAATAAAGATGGATCTCCCACACTGGGGACTACGCCCACTCGGGGCGTGGGGTCGTTGCTATGGGGATCGCCCCGGTCAGGGTGGCTGGGGGATCCTGCACTGTGCTGGTTCTGCGTGTGTGTGTGTGTGTGTGTGTGTGTGTGGGGTCATTTGTAGGATGGGTCGCCTTGTGTGGACAGATCCCCGAGATAGTCTTTCCTCACCTCAGCATCAAACCAGATGTTTATCTTTAGATACAGATGCTTTATCTCCAGTTTTTTTTTATAATAATGTTTCAGTTAAGGAAACAGAGGGTCAGAGTTTGACATGTTTAGGGGTGGGGGGTTGATTTTATTATTTAAAGCACCTGCCCTGCTTTTGTATGAGTACTATAATGATAAAGTTAAATTAACATACCAACACTTTAATAATGCTGTTTTGTTTTTTTGAGAATTAGAATAATTTTCTAAAAACGGACACAAAAGAAAGTCTATGGAATTTTTACAAACAGGTGCAGAAACTGTCATCATTGCAGTACCACGGATTCTCCACCAGAGGGCAATGTTGCCTCGCGTTTTCATCCAAAATGTTCAGAAAAAAGTGAAGTGATGCTGTGAAAGAGCTCATCAACTTGGAGACGGACATATCGCCCCAACACTGAGGACCCCTCACAGTGTGACGACCCAAACCCACAAAATCTAACTCACTCAGCATTCTGGTATTGATGCTTTACTTACTTCTTTTTCATTTTCTTCTCACTGGATCCTTCTCTTTCTGGTCTGTGAAGCAAGAAAAATACAATCAAACAAAAAGCTAATTTAACACTTCAGTGGAGCAGATCATAACACCAATTTTTTATTGGTTAACTCTATCAAACATGAGGCTAGAATCAACACTTTTAACACAAGCTCCTCTGAGGTGAGGGATCAGATTTAGTCTGATTGCATAAAAGAAAATGCTGGCTAACCCATTTCGGTGGCTGAATAGGAATTGTCTTATACATATTTTTGTATACTAGATTCGTGAACAAATCCATTCTACACAACTGTTAACAGATCAAACAAACAGTGGTCATTCATCCAGTAGTATTCAGCTCGCTTTGCTTTGGTCTCATACTTTGAGGACACCTCACTGAACAACATCTGTTTCACTAAGTCATCCTCTTTTGTCGTTTATGCAGACAACAAGGACAGCCCCGTTTTAGTGCCCATTTGATTGTTTTTTTTACTTTGATTTGTGGCCTCCTGTTGGTAGAATGACCTGGCATCTGATTCTGGTGCCCCTCTCAGCCTTCAAGTAGACCTCGAAGGCAGAACAGTTTTAAACAACTGTTGTTTAAAATATACTTAATTGTTATTTCTTCTTTTTTCCCTGTAGGTCGCTTTGGGCAAAAGTGTAAATATCGTTTACCCCAAAACAGCCCGTCTGCGTTAAAATTTGTGGTGGAAGTCCTACATCAAATGCTTTGGGGTTCTCCTTTTTCAAGCCCGATGGAACTTTTAGTAGGAGGCTTTAAAATACTTCAATCTTAAAATTTTTTTTAAAAAAGCCTCTCAGCTTTTAAGAACTGAAGTGACTTTGGAAACCATTCAGCCTTTGACACTGTGGCATACAATCTTTAGAAGGTGGCTTGTCACCTCAGCACAGTCATTTATCCGATGAGTTTAATTAAGTTATGGACTCAAAGACAAGTGTTTAAGTCCAGTCTCCTGTGTCTTTCTAAACCCCTTGGCAATGCACATAGTTGGAAAATCAAAGTGTGATGGCCAGCTTTGCGATACCTGCAGTGGACGACGATCGTTTTTAAAAAAATTTGCCCCTTGGTCTGTGGGTGCTTGATACAGAAATGTCTAGGGAATGATGATGGAAGTGTGCCCTGCCCTGAATTTGGAATCATGCAGAAAGCTTACCCTGTAATGCTGAGGGGTTTGCTCTCGATCTCCTTCAACTTCTTTTTCATCTCCACTGTTCTGGATGGTCTGTGGACATATTTCCGCTTCCCTGTGCACTCGTAGGTCCAGTGCCCCATCTCCAAACACTTCTGGCAACGCACATTCTGTTTATTTGCCTCCCTGTAGATCAGATAAACAAAAAAATAAAGAGCACAGAGCCTTCAAATGATGAAGCTTGCAGCTTGAGTGTAGAAGCAAAAACAATTTCTTATTGCCAGATCAGAGTCACTTGAAGAGCAACCACATTGAGAGCTGAGAGGGTGTTTGTGGAATAGTAAGCTTCATCAGAGCTTATGGATGTTTGCTATATTTAAACAATCATTCACCAGCAAGTGCATTTATTTAAAGGGGTTTTCATCCCATCCTGAAACAACTCTGAAAGGACGACCAAGAACTAGTACTGGAAAGCTTTCACCCCTGTGTGTTGATGTATACTGCTCCAAAGAAACTAATAGAGATTACAAGAAAATTTCCATTGCTTTAAAAAAAAAAAAAAAAGTGATCTCTTGTTATTCGAGTCCGTCTGTTAAGTATATACCTGGAAATTCGGCCTGGAAAGAAATTACCCGTGTTTAGCCTTCCAGTTTTAACTTTTGCATGTTAATGGAGGGGAGTTTTAAGTTCTAACTCACCCACAATATTTAACAAAACCATGTTTACCGAACTGACTGCCCAATTTGAACTCAATTTCGCCGGCCAAAAAGTACAATTGCTAGGCGAAACAGCACACAATAAGTGTTGTACAGTCCGCGGAGCGATCTCATCAGTGCTCCGGCCGTTTTCAACTCGCTGCTTGTGAGACGGCCTCGATAAGCAAACCTCCGTTCTACTTTTAGAGAAGAGCTACGTTTGGATAACAAAAATATAACATCGTTAAAGTGAGTTAATGAAATTATACTCACGCTTGTCTTCTGGCTATTATTCTATGCATGGGAGTCGCCATGATCCTCTTTTTCTTCTATTATCTTCTCGTCGGCACACCAGCTTAAGACGCCCTCTACTGCCTCCAATCGGACTGGTGTGGAATTGCTTTGTTCACGTCAGTTGTGTGCAAAATTGTTTTTTTAAAGCAGTTTTATTATTTTTCTCTTACTTTACAATTGTTTAGCACATGGGAAAAAAACATGAGAATGGATCCCTTTTTTAAAAATTCCAACTGTGCCGCTTAGAATATGAGGCTGAGTATTTGGTTTGCATCACCAACATAGTGTACTTCCCACCATTGACATATATTCGTCTATATATGTCTGTGCCTCCCACCACTTAACCGTCATTTACCCACCCATGTTAAACGTGTGTATACCTTGTCCCCTGTCTTTTTCCACATCAAAAAGTAAAATTTTAATTATACTGTTTGCTTTTTGGTATAAGTAAGTATTTGGAAGTTTTACACCAATATCCAGACGTTTAGAATCATCAATGATTAGTATAAAAAAGTTAACATTTTTCAGATTGTGCTAGAAATGTATATTTCATATGTATTATTGCTGGGCAATTATTCAAAACTTAATTGCAATTATTATCATTAATATCTGTACAACATGATTTTTTTTATTGTAACATAATTACACAAATTATTCACAGTATATTTCTGTTTAAGACATTAGTTTGATCGCTAAACTAAATTAAAGTCCTCGTATTATTCCTTCTGACAATATCTTTAAAAACAAAAATAAAAAAAGGCAGCAGAAAACTCAGGACTTCTCTCCAAAAATCTCGAAGACACTCACATGGTTATCGAAAGGTCCAGAGATATCTGGAACAATGGAATCCCGCGATATTTTGCGTAGATACCGCGAGAAGTCAATAAGACCACCTTGCTACTGCAGCCTGCCAGTTTAGATCCGAGACACCGGTCACAGCGGTGTGGATTATGACCAAAAATCTGCTATTCTTAACATAGCGTAACTTCCCGTGACTTTTACACACTTTTAGCAGTGTCTCACCATTTATTATAATTGATTGAGTTGTACTTTAGGCAGCCTTAAAGCTAGAAGACAGACGTCCAGCAGAAGATGTCAGTGGTGGGATTTGACTTGGGCTTTCAAAGCTGCTATGTAGCTGTAGCTCGAGCCGGAGGAATCGAGACAGTCGCCAACGAGTACAGCGACAGATGTACACCGTGAGTAGCAAAAATAAATATTTTCTCATTCAGAATTTGTGGTGTAAAAAGCGCCGAGGCGAGCCCCCTCACTGTTTAACTGTTGTTGGCTCAGTTGTCACGGTTATACACGTGAATGAGGCTTCTGACGAACCGCCGTCAATTGAACTTACATCCATGTGTGTTTTTCCCCTATAAAACTGCTGCACGTTTTAAAATGACTTTCTATGCCGTTTTATTTAATTTTTCGCCCGTGGTAAACATGGAACCATCTGGAATTCATGTTTAATTTACACGCCTTGGTCAGCCACTATCTCCGGAGCACCGGTTTAGCTCCTCAGTAAGCTCTGAATTTTATTAACAGTCCAAAATGAGTGTTTGGAGATATTACAGTCACCCGGCAAGCAGAATCGGGCGGTGTTTCTTCGTTTCACTCTAACTAAAAGCATGCAAAGGAGGCGCAAGCTCCGTCCAACCGGTGTGTCTTATGTGATAAAGTGAGCGAGTTGCGTTACGTGCGATGACGACAGCATCCCATATCTCGTTAGAATATTCTAGAAAATTTTACTGCCTTAAAGTCTGTAACGAAAAATAACAAGGGCGCATGAAGTTAAATTAAACCCCCTAAAACATTATGTTTTTGTTGATATTGGTAAATGTATTTGATTCCTTATAAGTGTAGCTCGTTTAACTTTTTTGTGATTAAGGGAGGTAGACGTGTGTTGTAAAGCAGCTTTGGAAAGTTTATAACTATTAATAAATGTAAAATAGCGTATAAATATAGATAAAAACATTGAATTACTTAATATAACTTAACATTTTCAAGGCTTTGCAATATTTAAAGGATGGTTTAACGCTGTTTAAGAAAATTTGTATTATTTTTCCATTTCATGCCACAAAGGATTTCCAAAATTCTGCGATGACTTTTTAGTATGCAAATCACAACAGGTGTTGGTGTAGATCTAATTTTTACCACCTAATGAATTTGAATATAAGTGAAGCAATCTGAGAAAGTAATCAAAAAGTCATCAAAACTGTTCTTTGATAACTCTTTACAAAGGAGTGTTAATTATGGTAAACCAAGGCAAGTTTATTTGTATAGCACATTCCGTGTACTAGACTATTCAAAACCAGTGCAGAGACCTGAGCACTGGACTGATGTGGTATTATTTAATTAATTCGAGTTTTTGATTGAATGGTTTTAATTGTTTTGTGTTTTATTATTTTTTGAGGAAATCCACTTACAATTTTGCCTGGCTAGTCATTTGACTTCTCTACTGTGCTTACTGATCTCAGTCTCAGTATCAGTTGGCGCTCTTTGTCATAGCCAAATGTGCTTATGTGTGAACAGCAATTGTATCTTTGTTTAGCCTCTCCGCTCAGCTGTGATGATGACAATGATAGAAGTGTTCATCCCACAATCAAGGAGTGCAAAGCAGTCTGACCAAACCACTTTAAATTGTTCATACATGGAGGCTGTGTGAGAGATGAATAGGTTGAGGATAGAGATAGAGGGATCCTTTTCTTTCTCTTAGATTTGCTATTTAACAAGTTTAAAAACAGCCTTTAAAGCCTATCAAAACCATGTAACAGTGTTATATAGACTTTACCATTGTGGTTATGTGTGTTGCCATCTCTAAAAGCCAGTTTGTGTAGAAATGATATGATCTTGTGAATATCTGGTAAATGCCATCAGTTAGATGCATGATAAGGTGAGGTCAAAGCTTTTACTTGTAATAGCACATCATGTCACTAAACATCTTACTGTTGCCTTTTCCAGGTCTTTTGTATCATTTGGACCACGAAATCGATCTATTGGAGCAGCAGCAAAGAGCCAGGCAAGAGTCAATACAGCCGCCTTCACATCTACTTCAGATACATTTTCAAAAACGTTTGCATTTAGGCATAAAAATCGCAAATCCTATGAAGTATAACGCACAGTTCGTGTCTTTACCTCTAATTACCCCTTTCTCATGCTTCATCTTTGCATTTAGGTCGTGACCAACTGTAAGAACACTGTGCAGGGCTTCAAGCGCTTCCATGGCAGGGCTTTCTCAGACCCTTATGTTCAGTCAGCCAAGGCTAATTTGGTGTATGATCTGGCACAGATGCCCTCTGGAACCACCGGCATAAAAGTAAGACTTTTTTAAAAATTTTAGATCATTCAGGCATTTTATTAATGACAAAATTCTGGCTTGGCACATTTAAAACACCAGGTTTAACATGTTGTTGCCACCTTGTTGAGGTAATTAATATGAGTCAGTGGAATCTGCATCGACCTGTTGTTGCACGCTAAATCCCAGCGGGATGAATGAGTAGTAATGAGTCATTTGGAAAAGAAAGTCGTAAAAGATCTTGGACAATTTGTTTTGACTTTTAATGTTTTACGCGCATTTTCTGTCTTTGTTAAAATGCACTCAGGGAGGATTTGTGAGCCGTACTCACCGCTGACATGAGAATCTCATTGCTTATAGGTAAACTGACTTACTCTCTCGATTTCTAGGTAATGTACATGGAGGAAGAGAGGGTGTTCAGCACTGAGCAGGTGACCGGAATGCTGCTGAACAAACTGAAGGAGACTGCTGAAAGTGCACTGAAGAAACCAGTTGTGGACTGTGTCATCTCGGTAAGCAAAAAGCCCGTCTGGAAACCTATACAGAGCCTGCAGTGGGTTTGTGCTGTGCTTCTTTTTGTTTCTGTCTGAGTATGTGCCTTCAGCCAGCTTCTCCAGCCTGTTTGCCTCTGAATGCTCTCCGGGAGGTGTTGATTTACTTGGCGGATCCCTACAAACAAATTATTTTTAAGAAGTGACCCGGTGCTCGGGGGACTTCGGGACGCCCACGAGTTGCCACAAAATGACTTTCCTGTCCCGCTGTTTTCTATATTTTGTTTGGAATGACATGATCACACTGATATCCAAGCGACGGCCATTAATGCCAGGCTCCAGCGTTTTCAGCAGAATGGTTAACAGCAAAAGAGGAAGACAGGCGTGAACCACCTGCCTGGTGTATAAATGTAATGCCACCTGTTCGTGTAACATTTTGAGCTTTAACGGCTTCACCAGATGTCTTTGTCTGAGAGCTCCGTATCCTTTCTTACACCTTGTTGGTAAAGAGTGGGAAGTGTTTCTTGTGCTTTCACCGATAGCACCTGACATGTAACCTTCTAAAGGTTCCAGAGAGGCTTTTGTAACCTCACTAGGCCTTAAGCTACAGTTTACATCAGCCCCGGAGATTGATAGCATGTTATTATTAATGTGACCAGGAACTAAATTTAGTCCTTGAACTTTTCCACAAGGAGATGTTTGTTTTGTGGTATCCATACTCGGTAATAATGTGAAGCTAACCAGACATTGGCCTGCTGTGAAATTGATTTTAATTGGAAACTTTTAGTGCGTTGATAACGCAGCAGATATTTATTTTATCAATACTTATTGGTGGTTCTGGGCAGGGCAAGGGTTAGTTAATTTTTTATGTTCACATCACATTGTTTTTGTGTTTTTGTGTTCTCCCAGGTACCGAGCTACTTCACCGACGCAGAGAGGAGGTCTGTGGTTGACGCGGCTCAGATCGCTGGCCTCAACTGTCTGCGACTAATGAATGAGACCGCTGCAGGTACATGGGAACACGGTGAACTGTGCAGAACAGGCACCGTGGGAGTCGTTCTGGCTCCCCAAAACTCTGCGGTTTCGCCACTCCGTAATAACATTCGGTCGATATTTAATGTGAAACAGGGTTTTTATAAGTCATCTGGAGCCATTTGTTTTCAGGATATATGGTACGTAAGTTTTCTGCCCTGCTATAGTTATACTTCCATGTAAGTGTCACATTGGTGCTACAGCATACTTTCAGAGACATGTGGAACTCTGCTTTATGTTTTCAACGGCAGCTATAGGGAAAGAATTTCAGCACTCTTCTAGATTTTATTTGCCCTCCAATTGAAACAACTGAAGCTTTGAACAGCCGTTGCTCAGGATGATACAGTGCATGTTACAGCACACTAACACCCTAACCCGAAGCAGTACACTGAGAAAAAAACACAGACATCTTCATTCTCTATCGCAGTGACTCTTGCGTATGGGATCTACAAGCAGGACCTACCGGCTCCAGAGGAAAAGCCCAGGATAGTGGTGTTTGTGGACCTGGGCCACTCCGGGTACCAGGTGTCTGTCTGTGCCTTCAACAAGGGAAAGCTCAAGGTGAGTGAGGAATTCTTCAGGCGGTTGAAACTGAAAGGAGTGCATCTATGACGCATGTATAAACATTTCTGGATGTTTCTGGTGTTTTGTAAAAAGAAATGCTTTTCAGAAGCCCGCTTTATCGCAGATAAACAGGGATCTGACATGACACGTCAGTCCATTAGATGAGATGTTAACCTTTTACTCCCCCTCACAAGATCCTGGCTACTGCGTTTGACTCGGACCTCGGTGGGAAGGGCTTTGACGACATCCTGGTCAACCACTTCTGCGAGGAGTTTGCTAAGAAGTACAAGCTGGACGTCAAGTCCAAGCCTCGAGCTTTGGTGCGTCTCTACCAAGAGTGCGAGAAGCTGAAGAAGCTGATGAGTGCCAACTCCTCTGATCTGCCCCTCAACATCGAATGCTTCATGAACGACATCGACGTTTCCGGCAAACTAAACAGGTGAGACGGCGAGTTATTCAGAAGTGTAAAGAACGAAGCCCAGGATGCGACATTGACCCCCCTCTCCATCTAAGCTGGCTTGAAAGGCTGGTGTTAGAGCTACTTCTAAGATTCGCCGGCAAGACTAATTCAGCTCCTGGCTTGATAGGACCTACAAACAGCAGCTGGCAGTCTGAAGACACCCAACACTCTTTGTAAACGTAGCTGCCTTTTAAAATGCGAATGCTGGATGCCTAAAACACAAACAGCAGGAGAATGGAAGGGACACAGAGCCCCTGCCATCGGCCCTGTTTTGTTTTTTATGCAAGAGTAGACGCCATGTTGGCTCTGCATTCTCAAACATGGTGCTACTTGCATCGTAGTTGCTTATCGGTCTGACTGAATAAAAGCACCCTGAGCGAATTGATTCAGAAATATCTGCGCTGCAGCCAAAATCAGAGCCTGAAAGCAAAGGAGCTTTTGACAATTGGAATAAAATTTCAACCGAGCCACTGTAGTACAACACCTCTGTTCCATCGTTGATGTCATTCTTCACCCTCTCAGTAAAATGTTGGTGCTTTAACACCATTTTTGGGTGTTAAATGCCACTTGTGGGCTGCTGAAAGACCAAAAAACTCATTCCAAATTAGACTTCCAGTACCTGAACCGCTTTGCTGACTAGCCTCCTGAAGCATCCATCTGGAGCCTAATCATTAAAAGGGGTTTAAGAAGCCTTTTATTCTTAGGGTTGGACTGCTGGGATTGTTTCAGATCTCACATAAAAGTTTTCCATTATTTTCAGCTGACGTGTGTACTTGGCATCAGTCCCCGCTGCCATACAGCCTGTCTGCACATGTTGAGTTTTCCAAAGTGTGTTTGTGCGTGTGTGCGTGTGTGCGTGTGTGCGTGCGTGCGTGCGTGCTGGGCTACGTCTATTAATAATTCATGACTGTGTGTTCAGAGGTCAGTTTGAGGAGATGTGTTCAGCGCTGCTGGCCAAAGTGGAGGGTCCCCTGCGCAGCGTCATGGAACAGGCCAGTGAGTACATGAGACTTTGACAAAAGCCTGGCTATCCCCATGAGCATGTGCTTACTCACAAACACCCATTCCAAAAGAGTTGAGCTCATACTGACAGAACATCTTTCTTCCCGTCTGCCCACATGAATCTTCCCTCGCCTCTCTTTTCTAACATCTTCCATTGGCTTGTTTCCGCCTTTTCCCCTCTTGGAGCTTTCTTTCCAGCCAGCCTGCTTGCTATCTGTTTGACTCTCGTGTTCTCTCCCCTCTGCGTCCAGAACTGAAAAAAGAAGACATCTACGCCGTGGAGATTGTGGGCGGTGCCTCCAGAATACCTGCCGTCAAAGAGCGAATCGGCAAATTCTTTGGGAAGGAGCTGAGCACCACCCTGAACGCGGACGAGGCCGTGGCCAGAGGCTGCGCCCTGCAGGTAGCGGCGCCCAGCTGTCACGAGCAGCTCCTCGCTTCCGTTCTTTCTGACCCAGCGCAGGCAGTGGGCATTTAGAGCCAGAGGCCAGAAGAGCGGGACGCGTTCCCCTCTATGGAGATCGATTCATTAGTGAGCCATTTGTCCCCCGGCAGAGACTTTAAATGAATGAGACTTTCCCTGAATTGCCTTTTTTAGAATTGTGCATAGTCACAGCAATGAGCACTATACCATGTGCTTCACCACCACTTTAGTTGTTGTAATGGTTCGAGGTTTATTTGTTGATAAAATCTTCTCCCTCTACAGTGTGCCATCTTGTCACCAGCTTTCAAAGTGAGAGAGTTCTCCATCACAGACGTCGTCCCGTACTCCATTTCCCTAAAATGGAACTCATCTGCCGAGGATGGATTGAGGTACAGCCCCGTCTAACAAATCCTGTTCAATATGTCGTTTTCATTAAACATGTTTATTGTTCTGATAGCTGGAACTACATCCACTCTCACACTGCCAACATAAAGAGGGCCTATGCATTGAAGCTAATTTGTTCAGCCAATGAAACGCGTTTCTCAGCCCTCTCAGCTGTTTCCGACACAGCTACCCAAATGAATTTATCATTGTCAGCTTTTCTCATCCTACCAAATACTTTCTCCATCTTTCGTATCTTCTCTGAACTCTCCGAGGCGCTCACAGTTTGAAGAACATTTTGGAAGTGTGTTGTAAGCTGTTGCCAAATAGCAGATTGGTGTGTGGGTGCGTGGATGATTGAGTGGGTAGCAAACAGGTGGCCGAAAAGCCTCTTGTCCGTTCTTTAACCCTTTCCTCTCTTGGGACGAGGGGCTTGTTGGCTTCCCGTACCTGATGAACCACCAGAAAACACTGACTTGACTTTGTGCGTCTCACTGGCCTCCTTTTTGTGATTTTGCAGTGATTGCGAGGTGTTCCCAAAGAACCACGCAGCTCCTTTCTCAAAAGTGCTGACCTTTTACCGGAAAGAGCCCTTCACCCTTGAGGCCTATTACAACAACCCAAAGGAGCTTCCCTTCCCTACTGCCTCTATAGGTACTGCATGTTCATATTCACTTAGTCTTAATAAGCTGGGGGGGTAGTATTTAATGGACGTTGGTAGAAGGAAAGAAAAAATTGCTTCTTTTATTTTTCCTTAGGAGAAATGTTGAGCTCAGAATAAAGAATGCATACTGGCAATCTTTTGTAATTGATCGTGTATGACGTCGTTTGCACTCTGTAAACAAACAGGAGACGGTTCCTGTTGAACTCTGGCATACCATCCAGTTCCACGTTTGGTTTGTTAGCTCCCAGTGTGGGTGGCCAAAACTGGTTTCAGTCAGACGATTCCCACCCTGAAGCAGCCTTAGTTTTAATACGCTCGCTCACTTAGGAGGGTGTTTTTTATTCTTTTTAAGGAAAAAAAATATGTAAATGCTCTACGTCTTTCCTGATTTACACAGGCCAGTTCCTGATCCAGAACGTAGTTCCTCAGGCATCGGGTGAGAGCGCCAAGGTTAAGGTGAAGGTGCGCGTCAACGTGCACGGCGTGTTCAGCGTTTCAAGCGCCTCACTGGTGGAGGTGGTGAAGGTGGCTGATGGGGAGGAGCCCATGGAGACGGACCAGGTGAAGGAGGAGGAGGTGTGTCTTTGCTCTGACCGAAACTAAACGAGCTGGTTAGGTTTTTACCAGCCCAAGTACAAAATCCAGATGAATGAAAGAACCCGCTTGAAGAGGGGCACGTGTCACCTCGGGTTTAAATTCTGTCCATCTCCTCTCTCGCCAATGTCGCCACGCGCCAGGGCAAAATGCAGGTGGACCAGGAGGAGCAGAAGATCCAATCCGGAGATAACGACGAGAAGAAAGCAGACGCAGAGGAAATGGAGGTGATTTTGTTTTTGTGTAACAAGACACAAGTGGCGAGAACGGGGATGATTCAGGTTCCCTGCTAACAGGGAAAAAAGGTTTAGTTTTAAACTTCATAACAAACCAAATCTATTCAATTGAAGATGAGGCTAATCATTTAGAGACAGTCTTCACTTATCAATGGCCATCAAAGGAGGCTTAAACTCCAGGGTGGAATCTGGTAATGGGGCAGTTTGGACTCACTCAAACTGACTTTTTCGCTGCTGCACCCTTTAAAAACATTTCACAGCCCTGCGTAGATGTGCCGCTCAATGCAAGAACAGCTCAAACATCCTATGTCCAAAATGTCCTGAAAGGTTGTTCTCGTGTCCTCTATCAGACATCCACAGACGACGCTAAGCAGGAGAAGAAAAACGACCAGCCTCCACAGGCGAAGAAGCCCAAAGTGAAAACGAAGACGGTTGATCTGCCAATAGAGAACAAGCTGCAGGGACAGCTGTCCAGCCAAGAGCTGAATACGTTTGTGGAGAATGAGGTAATGCTCTAAAAATCACCAGGAATGTCTGCTGTGCTTTGGAGTCAGGGAGGCTGACTGGAGCCGCTTCAGTTACTGTTGGCTCTTTAAATGAAAAGAAATATCGTTTTGATCACTTGTACCTACAGTATTTATGCTTGGTTATTTCTTAAACTGAGCTTGAATTGTTAATCTGCGTGTCTGTAGTTAACTCGCTATTCTCTTAAACCTTAGCAGTGACTTTAATGCTCCATCTTGCTACTTCTTCTTCTTCATGCTTGAATTCTATCACATAGTATGAAACATCAGGGCGTTTTGTCTGATTTCAACTTGAAAATGAACTTGCAACACCACATTCGACGTTGGCTTCTGACTTACGTTATTCACCATCACTCTTAAAGGGGAAGATGATCATGCAGGACAAGCTGGAGAAGGAGAGAAATGACGCCAAGAACAACGTGGAAGAGTACGTGTACGACACCAGGGATAAACTGCATGGAGTCCTGGAGAAGTTTGTCAATGAAGCCGTGAGTACAGATGGGTGTCGTTATCACGAGGCCCGATTTGAAATGCTCATAATGGCGAGACTAAGCTTTAGCCTCTGAACTCCTCGCGTTCTACGTTTTGACCGAATGTTTCTGACTCGTGTTGTAAATTTCAGGACCGCGATGCTTTCTCGTTGAAACTTGAGGACACGGAGAACTGGCTGTATGAGGACGGAGAGGATCAACAGAAGCAAGTGTACATAGACAAACTGGCTGAACTGAAGGTAAGCCATCGCACAATGGGCTACAGGACACATTTAGTTTGAAGGCAAACTTTTAAAAAGGCACGATGAAGGTTTCAAATTGATACAAAAAGCTGAATAAAATAATGCTTTTTTAGTTTTATACAACGATTCATTTAAGGATACTTATGTCCTGTGTTTTTGTGAAGGATAAGTGTATCTTTTTTTTGTGTTTGTTTTAATGGGATTGAAAGCTTAATTTACACACCACACAGGGTTGATATTCACAGCCTTAATTATCTGGATAATGGAAATGCCCTCTATTGTCAGAATGTTGGGGTAAGTGTTGCTTAAGAATGAAGTGACGAGACTCGATGTTCCCCTCTACAGCTAATTGGTCAGCCCATTCGTGATAGATACATGGAAGCTGAGGAGAGACCAAAAGCCTTCGATGAGCTTGGCAGACAGATCCAGATGTACATGAAGATCATTGAAGCTTACAAGGCAAAGGTGAATATCAGCTGAATACGTCTCCTTCACTGTTCTCCTGAAGCGTTTCTGCCATTAATACAAGAATAAGTTACATTCACTGACAGCTTAACTGTGTATCCCCCGTCAGGATGAGCAATATGACCACCTGGATGAACTGGAGGTGACCCGGGTGGAGAAGCAGATCACTGACGCCATGAACTGGATGAACAGTAAGATGAACCAACAGAACAGTCAGGACCTCACCGTGGACCCAGTGGTCAAAGTTGCAGAGATTCGGGCCAAGAATAAGGTACCTAGCACACAAAGCCAGCTTATAAGTTGTCTCTTTGTGGTCAGTAATTTTTTTTCTCGGGAGTCGTCCACAGAGCAAACAGCATGTGGTCACATGTGATTTGTGTACAGACAAAAGCGAATCGTTCTCCTTTGTCATTTCCCAGGAGCTTTATTCCTCTTGCAACCCAGTGCTGTCCAAAGCCAAGCCCAAAGTGGAGCCTCCTAAGGAGGAGAAGACGGAGAATGGGCCAGTCAATGGCCAGGAGGGCACAGAGAGCCAACCACGCAACCCAGACAAAGTCCTGCCCGCCGGCACGGAAAAGGAGTCCACCGAAAACAAGCTCCCCGAAATGGACATTGACTAGCCCTACCTGATGCCAACCTCCAGTTCCCCCTCCGTTTGTCCCGCTACCCCCAGCTCTGCCGTTTCTTTATGAGATCGTTTATGATACAGTAGCCCATCTTGAAAACACAGACGGCAGCGTCCCTCATGGTCACTATCATTAGTCTGCCGACACGGCACGTCTTTTCTTATATTCTTTGAATATGAATGGCTTTACTTTGATATGGAATAGACTACTTTGTGACATAAAGAATGTGAGGGCCGGGTGGAAGCTGCTTTCTCTGTGCTATTTGACAGCTGTTATGTTCCAGATTGTCGTATCTCCTATCTCCTGAGCAGACTAAAGCTAAGAATGTCAGATTTAAAGAATTGTGAGCAAAATGGCTGTTCAGTTGACTAATGGCTAATTATAGATACATGAGTCCAGAATATGTAAAATATTGTACGTCTAAGTAATATGTAGATAAAGTGGCATTGGTTGAGGGGGCATCATTCGTTTCTAGGTGTAAATGTCAAATTGTACTTATTTTTTTCTCTCTTTTTCTCACCCATTAAGTTGTAACTCCTGGGCTAATTTGTATTTAGTTAAAGAGGAAGAAAGACATTTTTGTTGAGTTGACTGTATTTTGGAATAAGAAGCAACAGGTTACTGTCATGCAGTATGTCATTGTTCTGCTTTTCTCATTCAAAAGCAATGGTCCGTTTCGTTCTCTGGTATTATTATATTCTTTTCTTTTTTTCTACTCAACTGTGTGGTTGCTGGTTCAGCAAATCGCCTTCTAGGTGTTGCTGTCGTTGCCACATCACCAAAAAGTAAAAAATAAATCTTGACCAAAAAAATTGAAAGTGTGTGAACTAAATTATTTACACTCGTTTCTATTCAGGAGCATGGCGATTGTGTCGTGTTGACAAGCACAGGTTTTATTTAGCATCCTTAGTCCAATTTCACCAGAAAAACTAATCAGTTCATCATATCCATATAATGCACCAGAAACTCTCCTTCTAAGTCTAATTTAAATTCATTATCCCTGTTGGCCATAACGAGCAGATCAGCTCAAGGTTTTAGGACGATCTGGCCACAGCCAGTTAGGATTCTCACAATGTATTTCTGTTCTTACGGCCAGGGAAATGTGAAATGCATTTATCATCTCTCATCCATGGAATACAACGTCATGATAGATGTTATCTAGCTGTACTACATTATAAAGTTATATTATGTCAGTGGTTCCACCATCAAGGCCTTTTGCACGGTTTGAAAGTAGCAATACGCCAACCAGCCTGCAGGTGGCGCCCTCACTCCTAGTTGCCACAACACAACTACGTCAGGGGGCAAAAGTCACTCCTACTCGGGTCGCTTACGGTAGGAAACTTACACATCTCTGACAGTTGTACCGAGTTTAGAAGGTAAACCGCCTTGTGAAGTCTTGTGAAAAGTTAGTTTATTACAGTGCCGACCTCTGTAACGTAATAACCACCGCTCAGTGGCTGTGTACGGATGCTATAGTTGCTAGCATGCTACCCTTATTCAATGCCCCCCTTCTCCTTAATTGCCAAACCGGCTAGCTAGCTAGTCGAGCGTAAGGTGTTTGTATGTCTTCTGCCTACAGAAGCGCCGCATGACAGGTGGCTGTTCACCCTAAGAATACGTCTATGGAGGTCTAAATTAAACTCGGTACTTACTGTTCTGTTTGTGTGTAGCGTAGCTCAGCTAAGTGACAACAAAGTTTAGCTATTTGCCTCTGTATACATTATTTTTGCTTGCCGTCGATTTCCTGAGCCTGTATGTGTGTGATGGGTTACCTAACACGCAGATTAAACACTAACTTTTTTTTAATGTTGGCCTGTAAACGTGTGTCTTCGGAATTCAGAGCTTGTAAACAAACATCTTTTACAGGAATGTAAATGTCTGAGGATAAGGAAGCCCAAGAGGATGAGCTGCTTGCTTTAGCAAGTATCTATGATGAGGAGGAGTTCCATCGGGCAGAGTCTGCCCAAGGGGGGGAGATCCAACTCTGCCTGGAGCTTCCTCCAGACTTCAAAGTGGTTGTAAAAGGTAAAGCCTTAAAGAGAGAAGAAGGGAGGGTGTAACTCCTTGTTTACTGTATTAAGATTACTGTACTGACAGCGCTTTAGATCTAGGGTCTGTTACATTCTGGAAGTGTAGTCCACTTGAAGTGTGTTGCTTCCCCCATTCTGGGATCAGGGTGGACATTAAGATAAAGTCTGCCTCTGCTCTTGACTCAAACTTTGTCCAAGCCAAGTATTTCTACAGAGCTCAGGTGTTTTTGTTTGTGATGCAGAATGCTTCTGCTGTCTTTCGAATATGGATTATGACTTAATCTTCTGTCTTTTGCTTGCAGGAGAGAAAACAACTGAATATCATGTCTGCTTTTTACCTCCTCTGGTGCTTAACTTTGAGCTGCCTGCAGACTATCCATCCACATCCGCGCCACTTTTCACTCTCAGCTCAAAATGGATGACCAAATCTCAGGTAGGGCCTGTGCTAACTCATACGTTTCTTTTTTTCTTCACAAACACCGATGGCCTACACTTGCTAGTAGAATATTCAGATCGAGACCCAGTTATTGACAAGTGTGGTGCCACGGGTTTGGGGAGTCTCTGCTGTCCTTGCCATCTGGCTTTTATCTCTCTGAATACCAGTTCCTTCTCTGATGTGTTGCTTCTTCAGATGAGCTCATTGTGCCGACACCTTGATAAGTTGTGGGAGGAGAACCAAGGCTGTGTCATTCTCTTCACCTGGATCCAGTTCCTCAAAGAGGAGGCTTTTGATTTTCTGGCCATTAAGTCTCCTCTTGAAATCATCAGGGGCAGCATCAAGGGAGGCGGCGAAAGACGGAAAGCAGACTCCACAGCTACGGGTATAATATTATTATTTTCATTATTATTATTAAATATTCATTTTTATTATTGTAACTTTTAGATGACTTAGACGCATCACTTAAGATATATTTCTAATCGCCGTGGCACCACATTTTATTTAGAAACTGTATGTTGTGTTTCTTGTCAGCTGGCATTAAGCTGTCGTGCCACATGGCAGATTTGCTGATGTGGTGGATAATTCGCTTTTTTTGTACCATCAATTAGCATCAGGGAGTGCCGATAATATGCTCCATCAATTTGTGTTTTCTTCTTTTTTGTAAGCCAAGAACATTGATCCAGTCTCATTTTTGCTCTCCTGACCAGCTGTTACACAGTGTGAAAGCCACTCGGAAAACTCAGAGGAGAGGAAAGCAGTGGTGTGTAAGGGAAAGTCCGAGGAGCCCCTCTCAGCGTTGCCTCCGCCGGACCCGCGGGCCGTGGTGCTGATGGACCCGCGGGCGGACCCCCTACCTCAGCTCCTGGACTTTGACGAGGCGCAGCGGCAGAGGGCCTTCGACGGCAAGGTGTTCTGCTGCGGAATCTGCTTTATGGAAAAGCTGGGCTCCGGCTGCCTCTGCTTCAAGGAGTGCCAACACGTGTACTGCAAGGCCTGCATGACGGAATACTTCCAGATCCAAATACGGGACGGCAACGTTCAGTGCCTTAATTGCCCCGAGCCCAAATGTACCTCAATAGCCACACCCTCCCAGGTAAGTTGGCGGAGCAGAAAACCGCAGTCGAATTTTTCCCTTTTTAAAAAAATAGATATTCCAAACTATGTCAGTTGTGGTAGTCTGATTCTTTTCTTGCTGCATCCCTCCGCTCACTTTACAGGTGAAACAGCTTGTCGACGAGGAGCTGTTTGCACGATACGACCGCTTGCTGCTTCAGTCCACTCTGGACCTCATGGCCGACGTGGTCTACTGTCCCCGGCAGTCCTGTGGCACCGCCGTGATGGTGGAGCCCGAAACGACCATGGGCATTTGCTCGGCCTGCCAGTACGCTTTCTGCACACTGTGCAAGCTGGGCTATCACGGCGTCTCCCACTGTAAAGTCTCTGCAGGTAAAGTCAGCAGGCAGATTTTGAGCCATGTTACTTAGGAGCTACTGCAAACACTAGAATACTTGTACTTCTGTCAGAAGAAGAAGTTCAATAGGACTTGTGGCAAACTCAGGGGATGCAAGAAAATCACTGTTTTTCTTTCTCCCGCTTTTCGGTTTTCATGGTGAAAGCATCTGCCTTTCCTTTTTGCACTGTCTCGTTCGACAGACGAACTGCGGAATCTCAGAGACGAGTACCTGTCCGCCACATGTGAAGGGAAAAAGTTCATGGAGCAGCGCTTTGGGAAGAGGGTGATCCAGAAGGCCGTGGAGGAATCCTTTAGCAGGGACTGGCTTAACGAGAACTGCAAAAGCTGCCCACGCTGCGGAACTAATATCCAGGTCGGGCCCCTCCTCCTCCTCCTGCTGGTAACAGCGTAGTAGAACTTAGGCTTTGTCCTCTTGCCAGAGGTCAGTGATCACTGAAGACCACTTTAATGCAAAAGACTAAGCAGTTATTTCAATTGAAGTCTTCCAAAGCACACAACTAATTGGAACTTGTTTTTCTGAATGTATGCCTTAGTTATTCTCATTTGTAGAAGCTGATCTCCAATCAGTTGCGGTTGATGACTGGAGGCCTCGTCCACTAATGCCTCGTCTGTGTGTTCCCACAGAAAGAAGACGGGTGTAACAAGATGACCTGCACCTCCTGTAAACAGTACTTCTGCTGGCTGTGCCTGGGCGTCCTCAGCAAAGTCAACCCGTACAGTCACTTTAACAACCCACATTCACCTTGTTTTAACCAGTGAGTGACTGTTTCACCAGCCCCTCCCTCAGCCGCGCCCCGTCACCCCCTCCGTCTCTAATCTGCCCCGTTTTGCCTGTTTGCAGACTTTTCCACGGCGTAGATATCGATGAAGACAACTTCTGGAGTGACGAGGAGGACTAACCCCGGGGCGGTGCCTCTCCGCCGGACGCACCCCAGTGAACGCACTTTATCTCTCGCACGAGCATCACTTCATCCGTGGAGCCATCGGCGCCCGAACAGGCTCCGCGGCGCCGCTCAAAGCACCGTCTCCGAAACCACTGTTACTATTCGGAATGCGACCAGGTGACAGAAATCTGAGCAAAAGTGACATGGACACGAGTGGTTGATAATTAAAGCGAAATATGGCAGGGGTCACCTATCTAAATCATTCATTTAATTGAGTTTTGAATTCTGAGGTGGTTAAGGGAAAAAAAACTGTTGACAATTTGATCATGTTTTCAATGAATACTTCTTTGGGTTATGGACATGACAGATCTAACAGCAATTAGCAGCACACAAACCTTTTCACTATGACAGTGTCATAGAACAAACTCAAGGCAAACCCTTTGGAGGATTTAAAAAAATCAAGAAATGATAACAGTACCCCCAAAAGAACAGAGTTTTATTTTTTTGGGGTTATCCTGCTTGTAAAACTACCAATTTGGTCAGGCGTCAGACTTATGCCAAACCTTTCTTTGAACTTTAGTGTGGACTGGGGGATTACCCGGTCTAATTAAGACAATTAAGAATAAAGAAATATTCCACATTAAAGCTGCAGAGGTGAGCTCGGAGGTCTGTTACTCAAATGAAGTTCCACCGTTCCTTCCGATCTACACAGTATGCGGAAAATGTTGTACTGCGTCCCCGTTTTATGAGGCTTTCACGTCCAGAAGTGTGCTCCTGTGCCATGGGAAACGGGTCAAGCAGGTTGGGAGGAGTGTTAGTTAGACTGGTTTTGTTTGGAGGTATTTGATTGAGTGCAATGAATTTTCACGACAGCATATCCTTTGGGTTTTTTTTCTTTTTTAGAATTATGATAAGGGGACATATTTGAAAAAGGGTTATTCAGACACCGTGAAGTGAGAAGGAAGTCCTCACTTGGCTAAAAGCTTGTGCATGTTAAAGCAGATCGTCGCAGCTTTTTCTGTTCACTCGTGTTTTGCGGGCCACCGCTGGCGTGGACTGAGAGACGACAATCGTGAAGTGCACAAGGTTTGCTTCTCTCTCACTCTCATCCATTCAGGCCTCTCGTTGCTCCGTGTGATGTAAGAATGCCAGACGTACAAAACACTGTTAAATGCATTCATGAAAATAAACATTGCAGTTACAACTACACGACTGCTGAATGGCTGCTCATTTATTAAAACGTTTCAGTTTGATTAAGAGCAGTTATGTTTTTTTTCTATTGATGTTTCACCTTTATGAGTGTGTGTGTTTTGGTTTTTTTTGCTTTGTGTGAGGGCAATATCTCACTAAAATTAGTCATGTTAGTAAAACCTGATAGTGGATTTTAAAAACTTCCGCACCTTTCCTGCGTCCGCCTTTACCTCTCCATCCCACCTTGTCTTGGTTTCAGAAAAATCCTCAGTCACTTGATTGCTTATTGGTAGGCTCCCAGATCCTGATCCTGTAACCATGTGATGTCATTTTTGTACGGGTAAGCCTTTACTTATACATTTTTTCCCCTTAATATGTAATTATTTTAGGAACATTTCACACAAAGGAACCCAGACTAGCAAGACGGAACACAACATTTTTTTTGTTCAGTATTCTTGGGGATTAAAGTCGCTGTGAACGCCTAAATCCATCTTACCACCTGAAATAGGAGCCTTATTTAACCGGTATTCCAGAGATTCTGCTGTGACAGAGAGTGCAACAATGAAATGCTAAAGAAACAAAGAGCCCATGTTTTAGCCTGAGACTGAAAAGAGGCAACATTGTGTACTCCCTTTGGCCAGAGTTGCTGACGGGGGATAACCCTTTAAAACGGCCCCTCTCTCCTGTCACCCCGCCGCCCCCGCCCCCAACCCCCCCACGCCTGCTTCATGCTCTCTGTCTTTTCCCATACATGCTCACTGGCCGACTGACTGGACTGTTACTATGCCCATTGAAGACGCAGGCGGTCAGAAACACAGGAAACCAACACGGGCAGGACCTGCCCAGCACTGAGGAGCCTCACTCGGCCACACACCGATCCACCACCCTCCCCTCGTTTCACAGAAGAAGGACCAGACCGGGAACACCAGGTCAGAGGATTTCTGATGTGGTGGCTGGGGGTTTTGCTCTGTCCAGAATGTTGGATCTGCCATCTGCCAAGTCTTTTTTAAAAGTTTCTTTTTTTAAAGCAGCGTAGAGGCATTGTAGAGTTGAATTGTGTGGATCAGAACTGCGGGTCTGCAGAAGCTTTTACTCATTGTTATCCTGTTGAAACTAAGAGAGCCACCGTTCAGAGTCTTGTCAGTCTTATGAATGAATGAGCCTTGATTGATTGTAAACGAATGTCAGGTTTTAAAGTTCACATTGTGGTTTTCTATACAGCAAGTATTAGGTTTTGATTCTGAAATTTAAAAAAAGATGACCAGGGTTCGACAAAATTTTGAAAATGACCCAAAAAAATTAAAAACATTAATGAAAACTGAACCAAAATGAGCAGAATGAAAATACCTCCGTAATAACTTAATCTGATTAATGACGCAGAATAACATGATTTATGAGAAATCAGGGTTTTGTACATTTGAATTTCTGCTCGTGAGTCTGTTTACACCTGTGGTTAAATGCTAGTTTCCAACTCTATATCCAAATAAATTGTAGTATCACTCGCTCACTATTATTCAATCCTTAGTTATCAGTGACCAACAATGTTATCACAGCTCCAGCTTATGAGCGCATTTATTTTATTTTTTTGGGTTACGGTACTATTTGTTACAGCTTTCAAGGTTCTGAGAGATAAGGAGAAATGAGGCATCAGTAATGCCATAGAATTCATTGTCAGCACCTCTGCGTGCCACAGAAGCCCAAAATGAGGCTTTCAGGTAATTTTTCATGTTGAATCTGTGTCTGTGCAGACTTGACAGGAAAGTCCTTAAAAAGAAAGGACCAACTTCTGTTTGCAAACATTGACTGACACTGTTTTAAAGATGTGGTGACCTTCCTCTTAGAGGACCAACCCACATGGTCTGAGACATATTTCTACACTAATACATTCACAAGTAGGCAGAACTTATCTAACCCATAAAGGAATCAACTGCATGCCAGTCTGCAAACCTTAGCCACTAATAAGTGCCTTTAATTATCTTAGACTGCTCAAACAAGTTAAAAAAATAAGTTTAACAAAAGTTTTTTATTTTTTAGCAGCCTTTATTTAGTTCAGAAGACACGTTTGCTTATGTTTCCACCGTTAAAGGCCAGTGCATAACATCTGGAGCTCTTCTCCGGCTCTTCATTATCGGTTCCTCTCGCGTTAGAACCACACCAAGACTGAACCGTCAACAGCAACTGCGGGACCAAGAGCAGGAAGGAACGATCACATCATGACTGAGAGCGACAGGGAGCTGTCGGCCATGGCGCAGAAGCTGTGGGACAACGATGTCAACAGACTCACACCTGGAAAAGACTACAGGATCTCCCTGCAGGTGCCCCACACAAACGCATTATGTAGCGTCTTTTGTAATGCATATAGAAATTAACATGTTGTTTTCCTAACTATTAAAAGAGGAACATTTAGAACTATCGTTTGACCGACAGATTAATGTATCACTGGGGTTTAGGAGGTAGAAAATGTGTTGTTTGAATTAGTTTTCTAATCCCAACACAGTCACAGCACATTTTCCAAGCAGGTGTAGCTCCGAATGTATCTAAAATTGATTACTAGAAGCATTTGGTAAAAAGACTGTTTTAGAAAAATAGAGAATCCGTATTGTGATTGAAATTCTTTCTTTCTTTTTCTGCTCCAGGGCAAAGCTGGAAACAGCATGGGCATTGAAGAAAACATCGAGAAAGCAGGATTCCCACTGTTTACTTTTGTCAATGAGACTATTTTCAAAAAGGAGACATTTTTAGGTCAGTGCTGAAGGTTTTCTGTGGAGTCGTATTGCAGTGACTCAAGCTCACTAAGCTTTACATTTGTGTTGTTTTCCCTGTTACTCCGAGATGTTCGAACAACCCTTTTATTTTTCTGGATCTGGCACCAGTGTGTCACTGCCTCTTACACAGTCTACAAAGTCTGGATTAATGCTATCTGTCTCACGTCGGCGCCAGTTTGCCATTACTGGTCAACTTCCTTTAGATTAAATCTGCTCCATCAAATCCTGCCATGACCAACTGTGGCGTGTTGTGTAATCACATACAGAGTTCAGTGTACTGGGGGCAGAAAGATTATCCAAACATCACTGGATTTCACTTCCCTCCAGCTGCCTTTTGTCTTTTTACAGATTCATGTTTTGTTTCACTTGAGTAGAGCTGTTGTTTTGCTGATATTTATACAGAGCGCACTGTTCATTGAAAGTAAACTGAAATGAAAAAAGAAAAATGGATCGAAAATATATTGGATCTCAAAAATAGGACTTTTCTGTTTTTAGCTTCGTATTTGTAATTTTTGATAATCTCTGTTTTTCTGGTACTGAGCAGCTTTAACCATTATGTAATGCCATGCCCCACATTGACCGAAGTCTGCCTCTGAATGGTGTTTGTATTTTTCTCTGCAGCCTTTATCTCCCTGCTGGATAACTATGAGAGTGACACCGGGGAGCCTGAAATTGTAACTCCAGAGGAGGTGGCAGAGAACCACAAGTTCTTGGACTGCATCATTCAGACACCCACCATGAAGGTACCCCGGAAAAAATGTTTAAAAAAGGAAGAAAACACAAATGAAATCTAAGATCTTATAGTAAAACAAAAATACATTCTGGTCTGAATTGGGCTTCAAGACAAAAATGAATCCAGTCTATGGTCAGAGCCATCGCTGCCTATCTGGATAAGGAAAACTAAAGGAGAGCTTTACAGTGGTGTTTGTTCACCTTCTGGGGATATTTAGTTTGGTCTTTGATAACAAACATGCTCAAACTTCATTTTGTTCTTCTTGCATACAGCTAACACACTCTGTGTACTGAGTGGTAAGGCGTAGCCACCATGGAGCAGAACTTACTCCAACTAAACGACTCATAATCAGAAGCCAAACTGTTCACTCCACACAGATAGTTCCATCATTGTCATAAAAAATACCATAACCACAAATGTCATATCCACAGCCAGAAAACTCTGATTAATATTTTATTAAGCACTTATCTTGTCCGATCCTCTTTCTTTCATCTTTCATCTTTCAGACTTGGCTTGATGCGATGTTATAAAGTTTTTAGCTAAATCTTTTCCTCTCACTGTTTGGCCCCCTGTTGTTTCGTTTCTCTGTCAAAGCACTTTGTAGACACAGTTTTTAAAGATACTAAATATTTCAATGAAGTTATTATTTCACAGAAATAACACTTAAATAGCAACCCGGTTCAAGATTGCCTTGAGCCAAAGTGCAAATGTATTCATGTATACATTTATGAAATGTCAATACCATTAATTAGTATCAAATCTACCACCACATAGTACTGTGTAACCATACAAACATTCACTACCTCACAGATAGTGGCTGTTAGCAACTGGCATTTGGTTAGACAAGGATGAAGCAAAGTTATGAACAAATACATAGAATTCTTTATTCTCTTTCATTTTTTAAAACTAGCTAAGTCAGTCCACACTCCTGTCTGTTAACCCTTTTGTGATAAGTATTACCAGATGAAGACATCTTATACTTGTTTTACATCTATTCTTTCTTCCTTGGTTTGATTTGTTGTCTGTCTGGTTGATTTTATTTGGTGCTGGATTTGACTTTGTGGCTGTAACTCTTCATCTGAAAAACAAAACAAAAACAGTTCACAATCACGAAGTTTGTGGTCACCATTCATAAGTGGCTCAAAGCAGTGGTGTGATTCCTTCATGTTTTCAGATAGCCCATAAATACCTGGCTGAGAAGAACCTCTCTCCTAAGAATGAGACGGAATTCAAGGAGCAGCTGTACAGGATCTGGTTTGAGCTGTATGCGAGGAGAGGATCCAGCGGGTGGGTGGAATCTGACACTGCATTCATATATAACCTCACCTGAGGAATCTAACACCATGATGGTTAACATCTGACTAAGAAACTGGCTTAGCATAGCATGGAAATAGCTAGAAAATACTAACTTAAGCTCAAAACTGGGAATGTATTAACAATTGAATGTGACCATGAGGTGGTAAAATAACATTTTCCAGTTCACATTAATACATAAATCATTCAATCTATCAGACTAAAGCCTGTAAACAGCATGGCAACGCGCAGTATTTGTTCTCTGATCCTCTCTTCACTGCCTGCAGGCCTGACTCTTCAGGGTTCGAACACGTGTTTGTCGGAGAGACAAGAGGCAAACGAACCGTCATTGGTTTTCACAACTGGATCCAACTGTACTTGCAAGAAAAGCTGGGACACATTGATTATAAAGGCTACAGCGTCAGTGCTAATTCTCCCCAGGTACTGTCTGCCGTCTGGGGCTTTAACTAAGATGCGCCAAAAAGAAGGTCATAGTTTCACAACTTAAACCAACTCTCTCAGGGTTGACATATTTTGTGATTTGATTGAATTATTCTTACTATTTTCCCCTCTGCTGCTAAGTATTAAATCCCTCACAAACAGTCCCACTTTCTCCATCATTCAGTAACCTATTTTAAATCTAATTTCCTGTTATAAATCTCTCTTTCACTTTAGCCTGATGAGAACAAACACATCCTGGCACTTCAGTTCAGCTGGAAGGACGGCATGAAACCCAAGGGTAGCATCTTCATCGGTGTGAGTCCTGAGTTTGAGATTGCTCTCTACACTCTCTGTTTCCTGACCTCTCCCAACGAGCGTGTTAAAGTCCAGTTCAGTCTTTACGAAGTGGATATTGTATGCCATCACCACAATCAGAAGCATATAGGTACCACCTACCCCGTGCTTCTTAGGTACCATAAACCACAATAACTAATAATAAATAACTAATAAAATGTCTCCAGACTCAGCTGCGTTTGTTTGTCTGCTTTAGTTGCCAATTCTGAGTGAACAGATGAATGAATGAGCAACATTAAAGATATGAGTGACTCATCTTTCAGACATTATAAGATATAACTTATGAAGACTGATGCTGATCTTTTGCAGTTCATATCTCCTGTTTGTATTTTTGCGTAAAACAACAAGGTTTCTGCCCCATACATTATGGATGCATAGAGTGCATGTATACATCATAAGTGTATTCATTTCAGTCACTAATAGTCTTTGAGTTCCCCAAATGCTTTCACTCAGAGAAATCTCTGCCTGAATAGATGGTGATAAATCTCCAGAAAATGTAATGTTAATATATATCATGAAAATGAGAAAAAAGTCGTTCTTTTGGAGATATGCTTTCATATAAAATAATGCAAGTTATTTTATTTTAGGGCACATGTCAGCTGATGTTACATTGGAATGGATCCGAGTGGTAATTTCACTTTGCGTCGTAGGAGGGCGGTAGAGGGTTTGTTGTGACCGTGACGCAAATCGCTTTCCTATCAAGTCCGTGACGAGAAAGACAGGAAGTGGGTCGAGACGGATTCCAAAATAAAACCGCCAGTGAGTTATTTGGGGAAAAAACACACGGACAAAATAACTCAACGAAAATTAACCGAGGAAACAAAATGGCTTGTATATACATTTAACTTATTTTTGTCGACGGTAATATGCGTTTACGCGTCTGTGCAGGCTTTGGTTTGAACAAAGCTCATTGGAAGCCGGAAGCCACGTGACTTCGCTAAGCACTTTTGTAACTTGACCAAAAAATAATCAACTCAGAGCAGCAGACAGAAGCAGTTTTCCGCTGTGGGGTTGAGTTTTGGTATTACGCCGCTGTATCATTTTTGCCTCCGTCGGGTGTGTTGGTGGCGTATTCTTTTCCGGTTCCTGATTGAAAGCCGTTCGAGGCGGAATGGCCGAACCGAGCGCCAGATATCAGCAGGTTGGTGAAAAGATGTTGGCGATGTAACAGCAGTTAGCCGTCTGCTGATAACATTGCTTCGCAGACTCACACCGCCCAGATGCGCGGAGTTTTGTGTAACATTCCTCGCGAATGCTCTCTCTGTTTAAAAGGTTTAGCCACTGTCTTCTTAACGTTGCGATGGCCTGTCAAGGTGCGACGAGTTTAAGTGGTGTCAAATACATCTAGCTAAGGGGCTAACGTCTCACATTGGCAAACATTGCAGCGATATTCTGTTTACTAAGCTGCCACATAATGTACAGGGTTGTCAGCATGGCCGTTTTGCATCCTTTTATAAGCAATGTAATGTCGAGTTTACCTCAAGCCGGCCGGTTGTCGTCGTTAGCTAAATAACGCGAAAGCGGACAAATTGAAGCTAACTGCTGTATCCTGGAGTTTGGCTAGCTGAGATCCAGGAGTGTGTGTGTGTGTGTGTGTTGAGACCAGTCCTCAGCAGGGCGAGACTTTCCTAAGTCCCCCGGCTGACCTTCTTAGCGGGGAGTTATCTGAGGATACAGTTATTATGTCTGCTAATGTTGCTATAACGTGAAAGGAGCTGACGTATGAGCCGCTCCAGTCGTTTAAATTTGCTTAGTTCCAAACCTGGTGCTTTCTGACGGCATAGAGAGAGCACAAAAAGTGTGTTCTGGAAGTAACGGGTATTTCGAAAGAAAGTAAACCTTCCCCGTTTTTTTTCCACTTTTTAAATTTCTATGCGTCACATTTGCCAGCCTGAACTTATTGTTGATGTACCATCAAGCCTGTCTGCTCCCTCATTTGAAGCGTTTACAGGTTTATGTTATCATTGCCCCCCGTTTCAGTGTCACGTGATCCGGCTAAAGACTAACCATTTCCAGCAATGTGTTACTGACACCTGAAGGACAGGATCTACCAGAAGTTTCTTTTTAAAATGTAATCTCTGGTTTATGTATATAGCAATCTGAGAGGTCTGACTTGTTCTGTATTGAAAGGGATGGGGCTACTTCAAGTCTTTCTGATTTCATTATAGGCCAAAAGGAGGGGTTGATATGCACCTTATTAATTTATTTAGCTTGTTTTATACATTTTCTTTTTAACTGTCAGCTTACACTCATGTCAAATGGAGAGCAGCCAGTTGCCTTGCAGGCTCAAAGTGTTGTATCCTCTTTTTTAACAGTTGCCCAACGAGGAGGATGCAGCGGAGAGTCCAGAGGTAGCAGCTGATGCTCCACCTCCGTACAGCAGCATCACTGTGGACAGCTCTGGTAAAAACCGAAATCCAGACGTTTCCCTGGTTGTTTGACATTCGTGTTGTTACGGGTGGGAGTTGAGGACTGAGAAATCGTGGCCATTTCGTGGTTACTTTGGGTTATCAGTACTTCAAGAAATTGGGGGTTAAATAGTAATATACACTCTGTTGTGGAAAATGGTTATAACAAACCAGAAAAGGTCCACTGAACCAGATACTGCACTTTATGCTAATAGTTCTGAATATTGACCTTTCATTAGGTGCTAACTGCTTTTCATTTACTTGTACTCTGCACATTGACTGTACAGTTGACTGATCTAATCTAATACACTGAATTCAGACATTCACTGCTCACTGTAAGTGATGACCAAGCAGTTCACAGGTTAATGTAAACATTTCAGAGCTCTCGCTAAATTGCTTTCTTGGAAGAAAAAAAAAAGCCCTGAAATCTCTTTGTGGTTGATAACTGTGTGTTGTTTCCTTTTGTGTTTAAGCTTACTTTGACTACAAGGACGAAGGGGCTTTCCCCAAGCCTCCATCATACAACGTCGCAACTACGCTGCCTTCCTATGACGAAGCAGAAAGAACGAAGGTTGAGGCCTCTGCTCCCTTGGTAACAGGAAGAGTAAGTCCTCCCACCCCCTTGCTGACATTCTTTGAACAGTATTCGCACACAAAGACTGGGTTGTTCTCTACACTTCCGGTGTTCGCTGCAAGGCAAGAAGTGCACAACGTCTGACACGGAAATCCTTATCTTCTCTCCATGTAGCTGAGTCTCCGATGGTCATTTGCTTATGTATTTATTTTGGGCACAATTGATGTTCCATTATGATATTAGGTATTCAGGTGTTTGGTTTAAAGCCAGAGTCTCCGTTTGCTTTTTCACATCACAGAAAAATGTCCTGGCGTCCCTTTGAAAACACAAAAATATGAAATTTCAAAGTGTTTAAAATGAGTAGGGCTCTCTGCTCTGAATATCCAGAGTTGTGTCTTTGAACCAAATCAAACAGGTTGATGTGAAATGACAAACACACTCTAGATTTTAAATATCTCATTTCCTTGGAGCTTTGGACTTAAATCAGAAAAATAGTCAGTATGAATCTCAAGGAGACAGGCCCTTTAACAACCGTCATATGGGATCATTAACTTGCTCTTTCAGCTGGACCCATGTCTAAGCTAAGTATAGCTATAGTATAGTTTACAAGTAAGTGAAACAAAGTTCTCTCTCGTTTAATGTTTGATCTACTTGGACGGTAACATATCAGAACTAAAAGCTGGTTATAATTCCATCAATGCCTGAACTAAGTCCTATCTTTGACAAGCCGGTCGATGGCCAAAGTGTACCTATAAAGGTCCATTGACCAGTATAAATGCAGAATTAAAGGAAAGACCCACAAATTGTAAACTGGCAGCTCATCTCAGACCTCTAGTGGTCAGTGTGCTGCATTGCTGCTCACTGATCACAGGAAGTGATCAGAAAGTGGCTGGGAGCTCAGAAAACAAGAAAACAATAATATTCAGAAAGACCCAATCATCAAAATAACACTCTGTTCCACAAATGCTAAGTGAAAATGTTTTCTGCAAACTTCCTTGTGTAAAATATAGCTAGTGAAATTTTGTGGTTCCAGTCTTTCTGAAACCCCTCCTGTTTTTGATGTAATTGTCCTGGGCTCCAGTGCTTTATTTAAAAGAAAAAAAGCTTCTACATTTGAACTGTTGTTACTAATATGCTCAGATGGAATAATTCAGCCTGTCTTGCTCAGATGCTTTCCAGCTGTGCTTCCTCTACTTCTGTCACAGCAACAGGAAACGAGGAGCACGGTGGTCTTGACAGGCTAACTACAGGGGTTGACCAGCATTTGACCAGTTCACCTTTTCCTTTTTTTTATTATACCATTTGCATGTCCTGTATGCTTAATAGAACTAAAAACGGTGTCAGTCAGTATTTGTGCAAAGACAGTGCTCTGCACATGCACCAAAGTTCCATCTACTAGCAGGTCTCTGTATTTTAAGCTGCCACATTCTCAATGAAGTTGCTCTTATTCACATTTAATCCCCATGTTGACCAGCTTCTGAAATAGTTGTGGTTAGAAAACTCAAGTTTCTCTAAACTACAGAGAGTGAAAGGACCAGCATGGAGCATGGTGGGAGGATATGAGTACAACACATGGGTACATGTTATGATAATCTCACTGAGCAATCATTTAAAGCACGGAAGAGCAGATGTTCTGTATTTGTGTGGCTTTTGTTGTTGTTTTTGGTTTAACTGTCGGTGTTGTTTTCTCTGCCACACGTTGCCTTTGGGCTCAGCAGCAGCCTCAGCACAGAGAACGTCTGGAGACTTTTGATGATGTTATTCGCAGTTCACTGGAGGTAACTCGGAGCAGAGTGTGTGTCATGAGAGGAAGTGTAATTGGTCCTAGCTTGGTGAAAGCACAAATGCACCCACATTTCACCCATTACCCCACCCCTCGTGCTTTTGAGTAGTGCTAGAGTACCTTTTAGTTGAGCATTTAAAGAAAAAAAAGATCCACTACGTTCTGCTGATCTCTTTTTGGAACTTGACAGAGGTCTGTTTTATTATTATTTTTACGAACCCGTGTTGTGCTGTTTCCATTTGTCGGTCAGTAGTGTACATCCTTTTCAGCGAGGCTTGTTTTTTTTTTTTCCACCATCTTTCACAACACTCCACTATGAGTCAGCTGAACCAAAACATTTTCGGCACCATTACGTCGAGCTGTCATTTGGCTGGAGCTGCATCTCATATTTTCAATGTAAAGCTGAGAGCCTCTGCCACCTTCCACCTTTTCTGCGTCGTCTTGAATGTCTTTCTTTTGTCTGGTGATTAATCTTTTCTTTCTCTCTGTCACTTATTCCATCAAGGATGAGGACTTTGTAACCAGAGATGACTTTGAAGATGCCGATCAGCTGAGGATAGGAAACGATGGGATCTTCATGCTCACTTTCTTCAGTCAGTTACCAGCTCTTTTCATTTCCAACTCATCTCTGTAGCACTAATTCCGTGCCTCTGACCATTCTTAGAGTTGTTTGCTATCACTACAGTCCTGTCACTGACTCTTTTTTTCCCTCCGCCTCTGCATTTCCAGTGGCATTCCTGTTCAACTGGATCGGCTTCTTCCTGTCCTTCTGCCTGACCACCTCAGCAGCTGGACGCTACGGGGCCATCTCAGGCTTCGGCCTCTCCCTCATCAAATGGATCCTCATAGTCAGGGTACATGACACAAATGCCAGCATCACACATGGAAACGCGTCAAATGTGGTTTCATGTACTCTCAATCAAATCAAAAACCCCAAACAATGCTGTGGTTTTTAAAATGTCATCTCTCTCACGACTGTCTTATTGACATCGGACCGTTTCCGCAAAGATCTCGGGGGCGGGGGGGGTAGTACTGTCATCTTCATTCACTTATACAATTCCAGACTGCTTGGAGTTAAACCAGCACAGGCCGTAGTTATTTTAACCAGTGGTTTCTGTTTGGCTTCCAGTTCTCCACATACTTCCCTGGCTACTTTGATGGACAGTACTGGCTGTGGTGGGTGTTCCTGGTGCTGGGTAAGTGGCAAACCCCTGAATCCAAATGAATCACAGGCCTCGGTCCTGACTCTGGTGCGTCTGAGCCCTCTCAGCCGAGCTCCCTGTCGACGCGTCAAATCCTCTCTAGACTCAGCAAAATAATCACAACAGGCTGGATGATATGTTCCAAAAATGCCGAACGTACACCCGTGCGTTTTAGCTTAAAAAAGATCTGGATTTCTCAATGAAATGTTGTGACAGATCTTATGTTGTCGCTGTGTAAAATGACCACTTAACTTCTGAAACTATCCTTCTAAATGAAGATTCCCTTGCTGTACTCCTCAGGCTTCTTACTCTTCCTCCGAGGATTCATCAATTATGCCAGAATCCGCAAGATGGCAGACACCTTCTCTACTCTGCCCCGCACCCGCGTCCTCTTCATCTACTGAGCCCGCTGCCTACGGGTCTCCATTTTGTTTTCTTATTCCTTTTTTTTTTTTTTGTGAGGCGCACTGTCTGTTGTCCAATCAGAGAGGTAAAACAGTATTTTTATCCAGTTGCTCGACACACATTTTGGGAAAATCAGGCATCTGTCGTCCCCTTTTGGTATGAAACAGTGTATACTAAGAAATCAGTCCAACCATTCAGTTGTTAGTAGTGAACTATGAAGTGCTTTATACAGTTAAATGTGTAATGTTTAAATGAATGCCTTACAAATATATTCCTTGTTGATGGCAACTGCATTCACTTCTTTCCCTTGTTTATCTTTTCAAGCCACCAGAGGGCAGGCTTGTCTGAGTTATCTTTCCTCTTTTTTTTCCACAGCAAAGTGTGTCTCAGCACAGGAGTCAGGGAGAAGTTTATGGATTTTGGGTTGATTCAGTCAATCTGTTCTAAAAAAATTCAGTAGAATGTGCTTTTACCTTCTCCAAGAGCTCTTATTTCCTTGTTAAACTGTAAACATTTCCAAATAGGAACAGATTAAAAGGGAA
This sequence comes from Menidia menidia, assembly GCA_907169785.1. Lineage (NCBI taxonomy): Eukaryota > Metazoa > Chordata > Actinopteri > Atheriniformes > Atherinopsidae > Menidia > Menidia menidia. The sequence continues at coordinate 6,195,389 of CAJRST010004446.1, forward strand.
GCTAGTTTTTTTTTTTTTTTTGGTTCAGGGGCTGATGTCTTATAGTTAAGCTCAGGAGTGTGTTTACTCCTAAATAACATTTCCCTGTGTATTTATGAATTATCCATGCTTTCGCTGTTTTCCTCTTGTCTTATATGTGTGTATCAGCAGCTGAAAACCCAGCAGGGAACGTTCAGGCTATTTGAGAGCAGAGCTTTCTGGGATAGGCTGTGGGTTGATGGTCTGCCACTGGACTGAGATGTGCAACAGGACACTTTTGGTCAAATAAATAATTCTGACACCCTGTTTCAGGCACACTTTGTTTTGTTTCCATTGAGGAAAGAGATTTGTGGTGCCAGAGGAGTTCTGGAGTCCCCACCTAAAGGAGACAAACAAAGACACTACGTCTAATAACACTTCTTTGATGACCTTTTCCTTAATTTCACCATGATTAACCTCTTAATTTGAATGGAAGTTAGATGTTCAGAACATGAGCTAAAAATCCCTGAAGATGAAAACTTTTTGGAAGCTATATATAAATATGGAAGATAAGTTGCTAGTTTAAATACCACATGTTATTCCTAATGCCCAGTTTGCTAGAAAAAAAAGTTCTTAACTACGTGACCTTTGAATGGAGAATTAAAAGACCTATTTGAGGGTTATCTAACTCCTATTTTCTCCTCCCTATGTTGAAATCCACAGAGCTTGGGGATAAATAGTGAGACATCAGTGTCACTATTCTCCCACATTGATTTTCCCACATTTTGATCAAGTCAAATCTGAATTAGACCTCAATCAGGTGGCCTTATGGCAATCTGGGAAAGGTTAAGATCATGGAGTCTCATGAGGCAGAGCTGTGCTAAATTTAACACGTGGGACTTGTGTGCGTGTGTGTGTGTGTGTGTGCAAGAATGGAGGTGATTTACTGACTGTGGCTACTAATTACACATGTCAGCTGTGTTTTGCTGTGCAGTTGAACAGGAAGTGCAGGTCACCCCACCTGGAAGACATGTCACACCAAACTGAAACAGTCTTTAACCTCACTGGAAACTTTTAGTGTCACACTAACGCTCTTCTCGTCGCATCACCCCCTCCACGAGTGAATACCATCCTCCTGGTGCATCAGGTGACCCTTGAATATTCTCCTATAAGTCATAGCTGGACGGTTTGAAATAGGATTAGAAAATAGAAATAATTGTTTTTGGGTAAAGTCGGTTCTTTTTTTTAAAATGGAGTATATGTAGAGAAGTGTAAAAGTTATCAGCCGATTGACTGATGTCATGGAGTAATTGAAATGATACAGAATTTAATCAGTTTTGACTCCATAAGTCAAATATTGTCAAATGTTCACTTTGACAGGTTTAACAGAGCAAATGGTCAGCAGTAGAGGGGGAAAAAAAGAAGAGGAAAAAAGCCAAAGGTCAGCCACCAGACCTTCAACACCGATCACAACACGTCACCAGATGACCTCGGGTAAACAAACTTCCCTTTGCCAGGTGCAGCTGGTTTAAGTGTTCACAGAATTTCAGCTGGAAAGCCGAGCGAAGCACACGAGCTAGAAAATTACGCGAACCCTTCCTGGGTTCACTTGAAAAAGGGGTTTGTGACGTCATCCTTCCTCTGCACCCGCAGGGTCACCCGGTGCAGGTGTTCTCGTTATCCAGATGTCATTCGTAAAACCCTTCCATTGTGCCAAGGCCCGTCCCGTCTTGACAGCTGCCCTCGATTTACACAAACCCGAGCGCTTCTCGGTGTAATAGATGGGAATTGTGCATGCTCGCCAAGTGCCTGCGATGCTTGCATGTTTTAGCTATCAGAAGATAAGAGGAGCATTTATGATTTACAGAGCGTGGGAGTGAGCCATCTTTCCAGAAAGCCATGCTTTAACTTTTCTGGCTTCTGTTAAGTAGACCTTTTTTTGTGCAAATACAGATTTATTCGCTTTACGGGCAGCCTGCCGTGTTGAGACAGACGGGAGACAGGACAGCTCAAGCAGATCTGCTCAAATAATGCACAACTTTGTTAAGAGTTTTGTGTGTTTTAAAAAAAAAAAAAATGTATTAAACAACTGGATAGCTCAGCATGGGGAGCGGATCTTGCCAACTTGGCTCAGAGCGAGGCTAACAAATCCAGTTAGAAGTGCGGTGGTTGACTTTTACTGTACTGTTTAATCAGTGCACAACAACATATGAAATCAGTTTAAATGGCTCACGCTTTATTCTCGAATGACTAATGAGGTAGTGTGAAGTCGTACTTTTAAACTTTTTCCTCGGCTTTGGCCGTTCACCAGCCGCTAGCAGGGGACTGTGCGTCTCGGTAAAAGAAGCAGTGATGTAAGGGAGGGATAAACAAGCTCCTCTGCCAATTTTCTGGAAGCACATTACTTCCATCAAGTTCAAAAGCAGCTCATCAACTATAAGAAAAATGGAAGGAAGTTATTTTAGGAGTGCTTTTCTACTTATCTATCTCGCTCACAAAATCCACTGTCAGTTTTATGACGAGTGCGGCCACAGAAACAAAACGCATATCACCAAATGACAGGGATCTGTAACAGGCCATAATGGAATTATTATCTATATCTACAGCAGTCAGCAGATAGCTAACTCTTAGTTCTGATGAATGTTCCTGTCTGAATAGGAAGCCGGCCGTGACGTGTTCATCCTCCCCGTGCCTGCTTTAAATATGACATTCTGGGGCGAGATAGCATAACTAGAGTGATTTGTACCATGGAAATAATACCCACTCCCATCCAAACCTGTTTCTCAACTGCATAAATAAACAGGCGAGCACTTCTGCGACAAAGCAGAAAGATGAGAGCCGGGCAGAGATGAACACTTCAAATTTTTTTTTTAGCAAAGTCCTCGTTTATTTTAAAGTCAGAGATTCCTGCCAGAGAACTCCCATCACCTTGAGACAAACTGCAGTCAGCCGGAGCCTCCCGCTGTCAGTCTGAGTTTCAGATGGGAGGTTCCCAGGATGTGGGGAGGATGTGGGTTGCATCCAAATGATATGTCCTTCTTCATCTTCAGTGTGTGTGTGTGAGAGAGAGAGAGGGAGGGAGAGGATTGGGTGGGGGGTAGGGGGGGGTGTTATCATTGAAGTGTGAGTCATCCTGACCCTCCCCTCTCCTGCCCCTGCACTTTATGAGCCTCGGGTTTGCGTAGAAGCGCTTGTCCACATGCGAGTGAGGTGCGTTTAGGCTGGGCGGCGCACATGCTCCTGATGCCATAAACCGGCTTTAGGCGTGCGTGTGCGGCGGCGTGTTATCACGCGTGCGTTTTTGTGTTTGCATGCGCGCGCAGGGGGGGGCTGGTAAAGCCGCGGTGAGTCATCCACAGGCCAGATTTGCCTGTTACCATGGGTCACACTCAGCAGGTACCCCACCTCCCCTGTGTGTGTGTGTGTGTGTGTGTGCGCCTCTTTTGTTTTTTTTTAACACCTCTCTTCCACATCCTCTTCTCCCTCCTCCTCATCACCATCAACTTCCACCTTCATCTCCTCCTTTTTCCTCTCTGACTCACAGATGACTCCCCACAACCACCAGTGACATCACCGCCCCCCCCTCCCTCTCCTCCCTCCCCTCCCCAACACTTTGTTGTGGTGAATCATACTGTACGTTGAGATTTTCTCTGCTCCTCTCCTCAGCACAAGCAACGGGGCAAACGGTGCTGGTAATTCAGACTCAAGTCGCTAAGCATTCGACTCCGAAGACTTCAACCGTACGTTTGCTTCCTTAATGATGTCAACCATTAAAACGCACATGCAGACAAGCAACCAGAAGGTCCGTCGACTATATTAAGGCACACATGTCATATGAAATACAATCCACTTTGTGTTTTATCTATTCAAACAGCCCTTTGTGCCCTAATTTTTAGCTGCTCTATATTGAATGGCCCTATATTTAGGTTTAGGACTGTCCGTAGACTCAGACTACTCTGATGTCAACATCTTTTGCTGCTTTTCGGCCTGGAGAAAATTGTCAAAATGTCAAAAGGCAGGTGCAATGTATGCCCTCACCTGTAGACCTTCCTGACGTTCAGTGTGGTTTTTACTCATAGTGTAAGGTAGTGTATTTGAGATCCCACACATCCACTTTTCTTGGATTGTATTTGAATCCTGCATCATGCTTGGGTTTGTTTCTCACCTACTTACTTTCGTTCAGTGGATCTTAAAGCTTGTGTTCAGCGTTATGTCTGCAGTATCCAGCAGTTTTCTCCCTCCTCTCCGACTATGAGAGTCTACTGAGTCCCTATTTTGCTGCTTTCCTATGAGTAGCCTGACTCAATGTGGTGGGATCTCATACCTTGCTCAATTTTATTTTGTGTACTTTTGTTCTGCCGCTCAGTTTCACCCACTGCTGAGGAGTTTATCCCCGCTTCCGTCCCTGAATGTCACTGAGAGCGGATTCCGTCGTTACATATTATGTCTGCGAATGCTGCGGGTTGATAACACGACTCTGTCTCTGTCCCAGAGAGGTAAAGTGGTGCAGTGACGTCAGCGAGGAGAGTGTGAAGTCACCAGGTTTCTTTGTCTCCAGTCTATTTATCGGCTCTGCCTGTTGATTGAGACCACGAATGGACACTTAACGATCATTGGTCGAAAAGCCGGTGATAAAAATCTGCTGCTCAGGAGGCAGAATTGCGTTATGATGGATTCATTTCCGGTTGTTATGTGACAGTGAGATGGACTTCAAACATTCTTCGACGCTATTTGTTACGCCACCATTTTACAGTGAACAAAGCTGAGCCGGACACTGTGTGTTATGCAGGGTCGCTTGATGTTGTGTGGTGTGTGTGTGTTTGTGTGTGTGCTTTTTCCCCCTTTACGTTGTACTCAGTTCACTAGTTCAGATTTTTGCAACACAATAAGACACGTCAAACACACTTTCTGTCAACACTGTAATTACTGAAACAAATCAGCCCTCTTGGCAGCCTTGCTCAGATTTGACAGCAGAGGCTGTAACCATGGCAACAGCAAATCTTGCACAATATCAAGTCTGAAACTGTTGAGTTTTTTCCAGGGGGAATGCTCGCTTTCGTTAGCGAGATGTCACAGCCTGAGCACAACGTTTCTTTGTGAGGCATGTGGCACTGAGGTCACCGGTCATCGGTCAGCCCCTCGGCCGGACGGGCGTTTGGCCGGACGTTCAGCTCTGCTGCCGTGGATCCACCTGCCGTCTCTCCCAGCTCGCCGGGGCTTTTTGTGAATGGATGCCGGCTGTGCTATGACGGGAGGAAGGGTGAATGGGAGGGAGCGACGCACAAAATGAAATGAATGGGGGTGGAGGAGGTGGGGGGGGGGGGGGGGGGGGGGAACGGAGGGTCGGGGGGGGGGGGGGGGGGGGGGGGGGGGAGACGGAGGGATCCGTGCGGCGAGAGATGGAGGCTACGTCACATTACGTTTCCGCAGTGCATCAAGGGAACTAGTCTGTCTGTGACTCATACCACCAGGACAGGGAGGGGCTAAGGGGGAGAAGAAGGGCAGAGGGAGGAGGAGGAGACAAAGATGAAGAGGATGAGGAAGAGGGAAAGGACAGGGTGGTGGTGGTGGTCTTTTTTTTCTGTTTTTTGTTCCACCATTTGCTTTTTTTTCTCTCTTTTTTCCCCCCTCCTTTTCCACTGCTCCATCCCCCCCCCATCGCTGATGTGGTACAGGTGACCCGTTCGTCACAGGGAGGAAGCCTTCTCCTCTTCCCCCTTTCCTATTTTGCCTCTGTGTCTCCTTCTTTCTCTCCTCCCTCTGTCCTACCTCACTCAGCTGACTGGCTGAATGCATGAATGAACAGGCTTCTCTCCTTTTATTACAGTGGGGGAGGGGGTGACACAGGAAGCTATGAGGCAGAGAAGGAGAGGAGGAAAGAATGAGCGATAAAGGAGAAAGAAGAGGAGGAGAGGGTTCCCATGGCGCCTGACCGACACACACTGAGCGCTGAGCTCATCCTTTACGTGTGAACTCGCCGCTATTGTTCATTGTTTGTTGCACACACTCGCATAGATGTAAAATATGAATGGACGCAACGTCATTCATTGAAGGGAAAACATATTCCTGACATATTCCTCCCCTCCGCACAGACATAATCTTTGTAAAGATAGGGTAAAGAACAAGTAAGTAAAAATATGACACAGTGTTCCCTTTCCCTAAATCAGAATACTGCCATGGTGATAAATTTGTGCTAAGATGCAAAAGTGAGTCGTGTTTCCACTTAAAACTGGGACATTTTTCAGCTTTTCATATATATCTATTTATTCGTTTTGTTTGGGAGTGAACAAGGAAAGAAAGAAAAGATCTCAATGATAATACAGAGTTGAGGAACATTATGTTTTTTTTTTTTTTTAGGAAGGCTTTTTTACATCAGCACCTCTCAGGGACAGCATCACACTGCTACAGCATCTGCGTGTTCCAGCAAAACCAGACATGCTCTAACGGACGGTAAAAACCCAGCTTCCTACTAAAGTCACTTCAAGGAACATTTGTCTGTGGGGCAGCTTGGAGGCAAATGAAAGGCGTGACATAAAAAAAAAATCTTGTGGCTAAATTTGAATACAAAATTCAGTGACCCTTCATTCAAATGTCTATTTTCTTAGAGTTTTCCACTAAATTCCGAAGTGGCACAAAATGTCTCTGAGAGGAGTTATTGCAACAGTTTGAAACCGTGGTGGTCAGTTCATATTTTCTGCCCATTCTAAGAGTATAAACCATCCAAGGTCATCATCTGAATAAAGAAAAAAAAAAAAAGACAAAAGAGAGGACAAACAGAATAAGTACAACTGCAAGGACACTTGTTTTCATAGACTCTCGGACGAAATTCACAGTTATGGTTTGTCAGTATTTCTTTAGTGGAAGAATTCAAGGATAACCTAAAATCCTCTAAACTGGGTTGTCTGCAAACCAACTTCCTCCTACCTCAGCGAAATGTGACTCCGTAAATCTGAATAAACACAACACATTAACTATCTGTAATTCTGATGCAGAGCTGATAAATATACTGGGCCTATTGTTTGAATTGCAACTTAACAATCACAAATTAATATTACCTGCTCCTGTGGAATATTAAGTTCTGAGATTTCTGAGAGGGCTTCACTTGACCCGTGACAGTAGAATCAGCATGGCCGATGGGACACATTGCTTTTCACTTTGCGTTAAATGCCGACGTTGACATTGATACAAACACATTAAAAGCACATGTTTTTAAAAGGGGTTTAATTTGTTATGTCAAGACCGGGCCATTACCGAGACCATACTGCATCAAACGCATGCATTCACACCATGTAACCACATAGCTTAGCTCCTGGTCAGAACTGTGTCTTTAGTATGTACGGTGCGTATTGTGTCCACACCTGTGCGGTGCCTTAGAGACAGCCCATGTGTGTGTGCGTGGGCACACATGTGCACCCACATGGGCGCACATTAGCGCGTGCATACTCCTTGGCTGTCATCAGACCCCGGTTGTCTCTGCCTCCACCTCGTATGAGTCAGAGCTGCAGTACAGTGTGGGAGGGGCCGGGATTCGATATCCCGCTGGTGGCTCGTCCACACACATGCATGCAAAAAATACACTCACACTTTACTATTCTCATACTTGTGAGGACACTCGGTGATGGAGCACCTCTCCTGATCCTCACAAGTGACGCCTGGGGAAATTCAAAAGGGGGGAATACACTATATATATACACATATCCAAGATACAAATAAATGCAGGACAACCTATACAGAGGCAAACATCAACAGTGACAAAGATATTCATGCACAACACACTCACACACACTCACACACACACTTACAAACAGCATGCTGTCACATCCGGCCCTGCGCTCCACAGTGTGGCCTATAATTAGCTTCCTGCAAAGCCGGCTGCCTGGAGATGAGATGAGCTAACCAGAGAGGAGAGAGGAAGAGAAGGAGATGAGCTAACCACATGTAGGTAGATGCTGCTCCACAGAGTGAGGAGGAAGAAGAGGATAGAGGCAGAGAACTATCAGCAGGGGGGGGGGGGGTGGAGAAAAAAAAAACGTATATCGCTGAAAGTATATATGAGAGAAGAGACTATATGTTAGGGAAGAGGTGCAGAATAAGAACAGGAAGTGATTCAGAATGCGTTTTGCTGGTATAGGGGCACGCACCCTCCTCAGAGCAGGTGCCCCCAGCAGGTACTAAACACCCCTCAGCCTCGCCCCCCCCTGTTCTGACCCCCCTCAACTGCAGAAGACATCAAAATGTGGGCCAGAAGACGGGTGTCTATATGCGTCCTCTGCACACGCTCAGGGCCCGGAGCTTTTTTTTTTTTTTCTTTCCATTTTTATGAATGGGTCTGATAAAGTATGCCAGAGCTGCGGCCGTCTCTTAAGTCGCACGGTTTCATCCGTACAACAAAAGCAGGTTCGAGACTTGGCTGTGAATGAATGAGTCAGGATCGACGTAACCATGGGCTCGGAGTGGGGGGGTGTGGGGGGGGGGGCAGGAGAGGAAAGGGAGGGCTTGTGTGTGACTCATACTCTCTCCTCTCTCATTGTCACTTCACTGCAGTATCACTGGAGGACTTGTGGCCTACAGTGGGCTCTCCCTCCTCTAACTCCCATCTCCCACTTCTTTCTCTCCATTCGCTCCACAACTTCTCCTGCTCAGCGTCATCACTTCCACTCTCAGCCGCTGATTGTCGGAGCTCGCGTCTGCATGCTTAGATGGAGGTAATGAAAGAGATTTAAGCCTCTTAAATTCACCGTGCAGTTGGTTTGCTCGGTTGGTCTAGACACACAGCGCGACCAAACTGGTGTACACGATCTTTTAAATCTTATTTCAAATTCTTTCAGGAATTTCAGAGTATTCTTTCCCCCCCTTGGAAATGATTGCTAAAGAATTGGAAGCGAAGGCTTTGGGAATAAATAACATAGTGTAAGGTTTTCATCCACTCTGCTTTGTGTCTGGTGGATGTATTGTGCAGACAAAAAAAAACAACAAAAAAGAAGTTGTGTAATGCTTCAACTCATAAATGTGTTTTCTACGTTTACATGAACCACTCTCAGTCAACTTAACAGTTAACAACGATAAAAAATGCCACATGCAAACATCTTGGTAGTATTAAACGATCTACTCGAAAATAATTCTGACTTGACAAACTAGTCTGTTTACAACAAAACCAAATCTAATAAGTTAAATGTATACCCGCTATAACTCTCATCAGAATTAAGTTCTTTTGACATTTTAACATTTTTAGTCAGCGTTGGCCTGGCTGCTTATCGAGGATAAATGCATACCACTGAAAGACGAAAAAGTTGGTTTCTTTAGTTTTATTGTTTACTTTATATTAATTCACGGCAACGTGACAAGTGTGATGAGGAGGTTTCACCCTGCAAACTACTTTTGGGTTTCTGCAGCTCCTTCTACTGAAGCAGCAAACCCAAAGACAAGCAGCCCCCCCCCCCCACCCCACCCCCGCTCTCCTTTTCGAACAAATAGTCTGTCCCCCTTCCTGGAGTGGTCAGGAACCCTGTGTTTAAAAGTCCACAACAATTACATTAATTTACCCATCAAGAATTGGGCATTGTCAAAAAAGTCTGGGGGTCCTTTCTGAACCCCCGTCACATCTCAAATACAAAAGCTTCTATTCTTCACCGGTCCACTTTGTTTCGCTGCTTCCATTTTTTCTAAGGTTTGGAAAGTCCTCACGTCACCCTCCACCTGTTTTTCATACATATATGAGGAAAAAAAAACATTTAAACCAGAGAGAACATTTGATTAGTTGGGAATATGGTTGCAATTTTACAGGACCTTTTCTCTGAATTAAAACGGAACTCTTGATGACCAGGACTGGATCGGTAAAATCTACCCTCACACAAGGCGTTATTTTCTTCTGATGGGATTTTTAATGGTTAAAAAAGTGTCCATGGACACACAGCAGACATTAGTGGACAGCAAGTTAATATAAAGAAAGCTTTTTTTATTTTGTATTTTTTTCAGGGAAATAAGAATTCATTGATTTATTTTTTGTTTGTTTTGTTTCTGTTGGCTGAAATTGTACCCCTGAAAAGTCAAGTCTGCCCCAGAGACGTCAGTTGCATGATGGAAATACCTCCTGTAAACTAACCATCGGTGGCGGCACTGCTGGGGCTTTACTTTCCTCGTGTGTGTGTGAGGTGCATTCATCATTATTCCATGCCTTCCTTGGCTTGACTAATGGCTGCCCTGGGCCCTGTGCTTTCGCTCTGGGCCAGGGGAGGCATGGAAATGAGATAGAGTGTGTGCGTCAGTCAGTGGTCATTACGAACAAACAACTGCAAAAAAGTACAGCAAGCCATCAAAATGTCAATGTTTTACCCCAAAAGACACAAAACGCTTGTTGACAATTGTTGATTACTTTGCTCTTGATTTTTTTTCAATCTGCTTTCATTTGCTTTTATACACTATACATATTAAATACAAATTCACATTTTGAAGTTGTAGTTTTATATATATTGCCTGAACCCAGGTATGAATTGAGATGTACAGTGTGAACTCATAAGTTTACCATTGGAATCTGAGCCTGAGAAAAAAAAACACTTGTAGTTGCTTTTTGTTCTCTCACATGACCCAGCTAATTGTAGATTGTTATGATTTACTTTTCTCCCCCTAACAGAGTAGCATATGTTTTTGGGTAATACAGAAATCTGAAAATGAAAATAGTTTCTATGCAATGTATTAGATCTTCTGGTTCTAATATATTTTTTGTTTCAGGGGATAATTAAGCCTTTTTTGAAGGAAGATAGTATCAAACTCCCCCAAAAATGTTTAGAGGCAGTTCATAAAATCAAATTTCATAGGTATTATATGGTTTTAAGGACACATTATTGTTTTGGATAACTTTAAAAGCCCACTGAATGACCCTGAAGGTACAATGTGTTCATGTCTCTGTACCTGTGTGATGTGTCTCTTTTTTTTCTAGAAGCCAAAAAGGATGTCCTTCAGGGGAAGACTAAATGTGCTTTGCTCTGATTATGTAGATGTGTGTCTTACAACAATATAAAAGGCATTATTGACCGGAGCGCCGAGTTTAACATTTCCCCCCAACATTTGGAGACTGTTAGGTGCTATTTTATGGGCAGCCAAGCCAGCTGCTGACAGATGTGAGGTGTCACAGGAACTCGGAGTGATTCCGAAGCAATGACCAGAGGAAGCCAGCGAGAGGAGAGCAGGGGTAATGAAGGTATAATTTGCTAACCATCTGTGAGATGGTTGTTGCCCTGGGGGTTTCCTCTTCTGTGGAACTTCCCCTCCTCTGGGGCACAGGTGCTGGAAAGAGGAGGAGGAGGAGGAGGAGGAGGCGAGGGCTACTAGACAGGAGGAAGCCAGCAGTAAAGGAGGAAATGTTAGGGAGTAAAAATAGACTAGAGACAGATGGGGAGAGTAGGGAACGAGAGATGTACAGATGAATCGAAATGGTGAAATGTGTGAGGCAGAACATAAAGATGGGGGACAAAAACACATTGCGGAAACCATGAAAAATAGGCAAAAGTGTGCTTTGATCATTTGGAAAAAGGAAATGAAAGGTTAAGGACACTTTTGGCTGTTGACCTCCGGGATTCTGTCGCATGGGGCTGGTTTGCCCCATATGGAGCTGCCTGCCTAGCATTGAACCAAAAATAATCTGTTCTTACATTTATTCATTTAGATGTTTTACATTGGAAATGTTTGAAAAAATGTCAGGAACAAATCCAGGGATAAGACAGCAGCTGTTGATACATTTTACTGTCATCAGAACACTCTAATCCTCATAGTGGTCCATTACAAAACAGTCAATCTGACAACAAACTGCTTTCTCCGTGATAGATTGCTTAATTTCTGTTGTAAATTATAACCCCAAAAGCAGGACCTGCGCAGATTCAGCCTTGCTACGCTTTTTGGCAGATGTGGTCTGTTGTTTGAATCCTAAAAAAAAACGTGGTCTTCCTCTAACCTACATAAACCTAAAGTACTTTAACACCGTCCTCTAACTGGTATCTCGTCTCATCCTCCCTAACCTGTAACCCCCCCCGCCCCACCCCCCCCTGGAAGCTCCTCTCTTCCCCTTGAACGTGGAGCTGGTGGTAGTGGCCGCGCTGCGTCCCGCTTTGAAGCGCTCCAGTCAGCCGTGCTGCCTCTCTCCGAGGGGTATATAATGGCTTTAAGATGCCCCGGCTTCCTCCATAATGACCGCTTCCTCTCCCCTCGTCCTGCCTGGCTGACCGGTTGGCTGGATGGATGTGTGGGTGGCTGGCTGGCCCGGCCACCTGACACGCTGACCGTTGCTTAGCTAAGCTCACATCTGCAGCCTTATTATGGAACGACCCAAATCGGAGAAACTGAATTCCCCAAATCGCAATGAACGAGCCTTCCAAACTAAATATTTAGACCGTTAAAGAAATAATACTAGTGGTTCAAATCACAAGCAAAAGTTTCCTGGTACTTCCACCCCCCCCCCCCCCCACCCCAACCCCACCCGCTCCCATATTGCCTTGTTTGTCTAGCCTTAACAAGTAAATGTGAAAAGCTGTCTTGATGATTAACTTTTAGAGTGGATGGTTGTTTTACTGGTGCTTTCTTTGACTGACTGGATGATTAAATTCTGGCTGCTTAAGTAGCTGACTTATTGGCTGAGGAATGCAGCAGGTGGTTCAAAATCTGAAAGGGTCTCGCTGTTGTGTGTGCATGTGCTTGTTTGAGTGTCTGTGTATGGGGTGTGTGTGTATATGTGTGTGTGTGTGAGAGTGCATGTTTTTTCCCATGGTTGAAACCATTGAGCTGGGCTGCAGGCTTTCAGAATTCCACTCTAATCTGGCATGTTTCACATTCCCAATTTCCTCCACCGATGCATGACTCCTCTGCTCTGAGTTCAACCGGAGACTGCGGAGAGGAAATAATGACAACTGCCTGTCTGACCATCTGTCTGTCTGTCTGTCTGTCTGTCTGTCACTCTGCATTGCTGAAACTTTTCCTCCGGGCTGATAAATCTCACCCAATGTGTTTCAAGTATATGGTTAGCTTAGTACGTCCTCGCTCGTCTGTCTGATTGCATGTCTCTTTGACACGCACGCTCATTTTTCCATGCAAAATAAAAGACGGGGCTATAAAAACTGATCTTGGCAGTGACACACATTTGAATAAACCGCCTAACCAGATCTCTGAAACACCTGTTCCCTGTAAGCCTTCCAACACACTGCTATTTGCATGTAATTAAAAAACAACTTCAACAAAAAAGAAAAAACTAAAAGAAATGTATACACTTGGATGTTAAAATGATCAGAAAAGCCAGAACAAGATATAATTCAGCAAAATAGGGGAATTTCATGAACACAGTAGACACAATTTCCAGGTGACCGTATTGCTATGATCACACGTTGAGGAAAACGTGGTCTGACTGTGGGGCAGCTGAGGCTGGAAACCGCTGACAAGTGCTCGCGTGGGCACACATGCACATATTCAGATTCACTTGATCGTTAGGTAAACAAAGGGCAGCGGAAGCAAGGGAACACTCTATCAGCAACTTATCTGAAGTTCTGTTGACTCTACCGTCCCCTTATCTGCTACATGAACTCTACACTTTCACATAAACATGTTCCCTCTGGTGTGTGTGCGAGCGTGTCTCTGTGCGTGTGCACATGGCTTAATTCATATATAAGTAGACTGTAAAAACTAGGAAAAGAGGCTAAATGTACTTGTTCAAATGTAAAGCAGTGATTGAATCCAGATTGTGTAAATGTATCCACTTTGGGACTTCCATGACACATGTGGGCCTGTAGGGCATGATCATGCTGAATGTGTAACAGAAGAAAACAAAACCAAAAACGAACTAGATAACTAACCGACAAAAAGGCACATGAATGATGCAGGATTCGGTTGGCATTTCAAGTCTGACTCTTGAAATGAGTGTGTCAACTGCTTCTGTCTATACCCAGGCATGTAAGCCCATTCAGACAACCCCCAAAACACAGATATTTTAAGGGGTGTTATCTCATGAAGGGTCTATATGCACACAGCGTGTTCTTCTCTGCATCGATGGGTCGACTTTGTCCGGTTTCCAGAAGGCTTGAGGCCTACAGTTCAATTCATTCCTTCCTTTATGGATTGAAACTGAGCTCGGCAATGATTGTTGAACAATTATTACAAATGTAAACAGTCGCACAACCATGTGATCATGCGAACTTGCAGGATCCGACTGATACATTGTGCAAAAATGTGCAGGTCAAGATCACATACAGCCTGATTTCAGCAGTTTTTTCTTTTGTTATTGTAGGGTTAGGGCAGTTGCCGGCTGATCAAAGGGTCAGTGGTTTGTATTCATAGTGCTTTATGATTTCAGTAAATATGACACTCTTATTGTTTTGTGCTATAAATCTGTCCAAGTTAGCCCTAGTTGTGCCCTAGTTCTGCAGCATCTAATCTTAAAGGAAGCAAAGTGACCATGATAGGATGGGGACCTGTTCAGGGTTGAGCTTCCCTGTGGCCCAACAGGATTAAATGGCACAGACTATGGATGGATCTTTGAAAGAAATATGCACTACCTGTATTTATCAGGCATTTTTTCCCCAGGAAATTAGACTGATCTGGATGGATTTTGTCGTAGCAATACACAGCAGTTTTTCACTATCAAAGCCTAGTCCAAAATCAGCTCCATGCTTTGGAAAAAGAGAGTTTATTGGGATTTTCCAAACATCAGACTGTATAGAAGCATTGCTTATTTGAAAAAAAAAAAAAAACTAAAATAAGCCTTAACTCTTTAAATTATATTTTCTGTTTTTTTTATGCCAGACAGTCACTTCTAATTTTTACTCGGAACAGTCATTCTATCCTTCTTCTGGCTTCTTTCTCCCATCCTCCACACTAAATGAGAACCAGACATTCAGCAGACCTAATCAAGATGTCCTCAGCTGAATGAGCCTTATTATGGGATGAGTAAACAGAGAGTTCCGATGTTGCAGGGGGATAAAATCCCCAGACGATCCAGGGTTGATTGAGGACAACGATACTGGCATCGCAAAGTTACAACTGAATTTACTTGATGGCCGAAGGGTGGAGCGAGCAGGTATCAGGACTAAATGAAAGTAGTGAAGCCACACATTTTCAACAGAACATTTCTTTTAAAAAAAAAGTACCATTTCAAATGCTCCTCGTGAAATGCCCCCACACAGGAGTCCGTGTTTGCGTTGCTCCTCTGTTGAACTCTCCCGGGGATTCCAGGACGGATTTTCTGGAGGACTAGTTTCCTGTGGGTTGCTGATGTGAGTCCTGCTGTAAACTCAAAGCTGTGCTTGTTTAGTCTGTAATTACCAGAGGCTGTTCAAACTAACAGCCTGTACATAAAGCCTGATCATAAAAAAAGCCGGCCGTTCAGGCTGCTGACAATCCGATTGGTTACGACATCCAATTCCTTAACTAATAGGTTATTTTCCAATATGCTTTTTGCTATTTAACCTATTAAGTATTTCCATACTATATCTATTTCTATGGTCTGAGTAAAAAAACAAGGTGAAACTTATATAAGTTGTTTCCGCACATGTACTTCCTTTTGGGATATTCTAGAGACTTGCCCACTAATCACAGTCCAGATAATGTCTGGCTTAGCCCGTGAGTGTATGTGTGTGTGGAAGCTTTGTTCTTCTCAGTGCGCCTAGGCCAAAAGTTCACCTTACATTACACGTGCTTTTCTCGGCTTTCCGTTATGCCACGTTATCTGTTGCTTCCTATATATTTAGCTGGCAGGCATCACTGACTCCCTGCTAGCTCATATTCTCCGCGCTAGAGTTTTTGTCCGTTTGCTTCTTGGTTTATGCTGAGGAAGTGTTGCTGTGAAACTTATGATGGTTTTGGCTCCTTTCATTACGACACGTCCACTGTCAGCAGGATTGTCTTTCAATACTGCGAGTCTTATTCTATGAAAAAGGTACAGAAAAGACAAGGGCATGATTATAGCACTTTCAGCCACAACACTGCATAATGCAGCGGCGGCTATTTTGTGGAAGGTTGTCAGACGAAATGCACTGCGAGAAGAAATTTCATTTAATTTCAAATGAAATGAGCTGATACAGTTCTACTCCTACACTTTGTCTTTCCAATTCCATAAGCATCTCCGCACGGCCACGCGGAGCTGCCTTCCAATCGGCCGATCTCTGATTTGGAGGCCGGCTTATTTGCAAAAGCATCTGGAATATTAACTTACGCCTTCCAGAATTTCTCGTCGTTCAGCAGAAGTGGAGAAATGAAAACTATACCGAAAGGGCTGCTTCGACAACAGAGACGCATATATCAGCTGACATCGTCAGGCAGAAACCCTGATATGAATGTGGAATGGTTTAACAAAAAACAAAAAACAAAAATAACTTATCATATTACTTCCTGGCATGTCACTTCCCATACCGATCCTTGTGTTTGGCAAGGACTCTAACCTCTGTTGAACACTAACTTTATAATCCTACTGACTTTCATGATCTTTTTTTCTTCACGGCATTGTCTTGGTTCCAAAACCAAATAATATGCTTTCATTTAGAGTAAAAACGTTTCAGTCCAAAGCTCACTAGCTTTAGCATAAACGGAGGGGGAAAAAAAGAAAGAAAAACGTCAATGAAAGGTCAGGAGTTATTTCCAGCACGGTGTCAGCACACGTTGTGAAGGAGTGGGTTCTGATATAATCGGGGTGATACCTGCGGGATTAAGGGAAATGGGAGTATAGTTAAGTGACCTGTCCATCCGGGGCAAACGTGGCTCGTTGATCTATTTGGTTAGTTTCGATAGCGACGTCAGACTTCAAACACTGTATTTGTTAGTAAGAAAAGATTATCTCACCGGAGTTACATTAACAAGTCCTCACCAATGAACATGAGCATGACTCAAACAAGCCTAAATCTGGTCAATAGTGACATTTAAATGATAAATGGACTGGTCTTTGTGCACGTGTGCACGGCCCTTCCAAACTTGTTCTTCTCAATGAACCCGACACGGGAGCGGACCGGAGAGAGGGAGCTTGTAAAAAGCCTAAAAACAACCGCCTGCATGCTTATTTTGTGCTTGTTTTCCTGCAGCACACCAGTTTTTCATTTCGGGGGAAGGATGGAGGAATGGAGCGAGGAGAGGAAGGCAGGCAGGAGGGAATAGCACCGGCAGTATTTTTAGCTCAGTGTTTTGACCAAAATGATCCGTGTACCACAAAATAACTTCCTCTGGCCTCACCGCTAAATAACAGGAAGGCTTCAATTGTGCGTATTTATTAATTTTGATGCACACATGCGCCGTGTGTGAGTTTCTGAGGAGCGCACGGAAACACGCTCTTGCGCGCACACACACATTTTCAGTGAGGGTTTGGCTGTCTTTATAAATAGAGCGGCTCCCGGTGCTCTGCTGTGTAAACTTCCCTCTGCTTTCCGGGCCTCGATTGTACTCGCGGACCCGTTCTCCCCCGTCCGTCACGCGCACGCCCCCCGTGGATGGACGCGTACGGCCTGGTCTGAGCGCACGTGAAAGCGCACACAAACAAGCGCACGCTCTCTGGAGTCTGGTCTCCATTAGAGAGCCGTTCGGCGGAGTCTGGGGTCAAAGGCGAGAGTGTGTTAATGGGTGGCATGGGGGGTCTTTTCTGCTTGAATGACCGTCTCTGCCATTGGCACACACACACACACACACACACACACACACACACACACACACACACGCACACACAGACAGACAGACACACATGCAGGTTTAAAACATTTATCCCATGCATTTATAAAACTAATTTAAATCAAAGGCCCAGCTCCAGCACGAGTTCTTTCTGTCCTTCACCCTCTTCGTGGTGTCTCCGGGTTTGTAAATCACAGGTTGGCCGTTTTTCCCGCACGGCACAAAATACAACTGCAGACGCCGCACCTGGTAGACATGTTAGCGTGCGCACATGTGCAGCCCGGCGCATACATGAGGACGTACGAGCGCACGCCTGCAGAGGCCCAGGAATGCTGCACTCGTGGCATGTCAGCGGAGCGGAGCGCAGACGGAAAACTGGGACAAACGCGCGTTGTGCGTTTACTGCGATGGTCCGGTGACAGCTGGAATCAGACGGCGGTTTCTTCGGCCTCTCTTCCCTCGTGAAGTCGCCGGACGGATGGGGGTCGGCGCCATCACGCGATTCTGTGTCATCGTCTGTTATGTTTATAACAGATAACTAGAATTTTGGGGGGTTTTCAACTTTGTGAAGGGAAAGAAAAAGTCCAAAAGTAGATTTTGTTTACCTGACTTAGCCTAGTTAGTTAGTTGTTGGCGCTAACGCGGCCTGCAGGAATTTTTACATGTTTGCATATAAACGGACGGCAGCTTCCGGGC
Source organism: Menidia menidia (assembly GCA_907169785.1). Taxonomy (NCBI): domain Eukaryota; kingdom Metazoa; phylum Chordata; class Actinopteri; order Atheriniformes; family Atherinopsidae; genus Menidia; species Menidia menidia. The sequence goes on from CAJRST010004446.1 coordinate 6,213,665, forward strand.
GGTGTTGAGGGGGCAGCTTGCATTGTGGAACACACTGCTTCATTATACAGACACAGGGCAAGGGAAGATATTTATGTGTCCGGGAAATTGCCCTGTTGTCAGTTTAACTAGATATTTTATATTCTAAATGAGCTTGAGGCTGGGTATTAAAAATATATGGTTGAATATAGGTTTTCAATATCAATTGGTTAGGATAAGGATAACAATATGGCTATATATATTTATGTATTTATAAATAGAGAGAGACAGAGAGAGAGATGTATTCTATTACAGTGTACCACATTGGACTCTATTTTGTAAAGGCTTGTTCATTCAAAAGTTTGGTAAGCTACAGAACTGAAGCTAGAAGGAAAGTATGGAGCAACATTTTTCAGACTGTTTTCCTCTGTGTGTTTACCACAGTACGACACAGTGCTGTGGATGAATAAGCTTTGGTAGTATCACTAGCTGTCTGCATTTTCAGTATCTAATTCTCACCTTAAAAAACACTAAAAGTGTTTAATGTGGACAATTTTCGCCTCAAATAACTCAAAAATAAACTTGCTCTAGATATTACAAGTGTGCTGTCATATTGCATGCAAACAAACTTCAGATAAACCACACATCGGTCACCTGGCTTGGAACAAACAAACCAACACAATTTACAACGCAATGCTTCAAAATGCTTGAAGAAAATAACAAATATGGAAACATGAAATAATTTCTGGCAGATACTCCAGGTCAACATTAGAATCTGAGTTCAAGCTTTTATTTGACCGGCTCTCTTTTTTTTTCAACTTATCGTCAACTTCTCTCACAGGCAGCCAAATCATGCAGGATCACCGCCGCTCTCCACATTTTGCAGACAAAAGCTTTTAGGGTGACCACCCATGTCAGACAGCATAAACATTTACCTGTTTTGTTTTGTTATGTAAGTACTGTGCGGAGTCCAAATCCCCCTTCAGCTGATGTAAGAGCACTTGAAAGCGCCGGCATACTGTTGAGCTCGTCTGTTTCCTCACCCAGGTGGATGCATTATCTGCATACGTGTGTATGTGATTGTGTGTGTGTGTGTGTGTGTGCGTGTGTGTGAAAGAGGAGTTGACTGGGGTTGCGTAATCACCATGTGCCTGAGTGCCTGGAGCCAGCAGCTCGTTAACCTGCCTTCCTTCCTGCTGTCACCTCAAACTAAATAAACAGAGAGGCTATCTGCCGTGCATGCGCACGTGCACACACACACAAAAAAAAAACCCCACTCTGGCATTTGCATCCACGGCACATGGATTTGCACATTTCTTTCCGACTCCTCTTTGGGCTTGGGTGTACGTCACCAGAGGCTCTCGCCTTTAGGGAGGACAGATCGTAGATCTCCTGGTCACACACACACACACGCACGCACACACACACATTAACTTCAGGCTTTTATTTACCCTTTGGGGAGGATGTTACAGTTAGGATGGGATACAACATGTCGTTGAGGAATCCTGCCTCCCTGACAGTTGAAAACAAGCTGCTGGGTCCCGGCAGACTTTAACCTTTGCCTGGCTCTCTCAGGGTTGCAGATATTTTTTGGGACGAGGGGAGGGGGGGGGGGCCGAGACGGCTCAGACCAAGCGTCGAGGCCAAGGGAAAAAGTCGGGGCCGCTGCTAAGTGGGAGATTTAGGATCCGCGGTTTAACCGGCGTGATCCCACTCACACTGTGCGCATTTTTTTTTAAAGGAGTTAAAAGCTTTCAGGGTTTTTTGTTAGCTTTTTTTTTTAAATCCTCTGAGCTGACGTGGCTATAAATACTTAACGAGGAAACAATGACAAAGAGAGGTCCTCTTGACTTTACTGTCACTCAGACGGGAAACGTCATTCTTCAGAAAAACCTTGTTTTTTTTTGTTTTTTTTCGGCATAAAGTGCCACATTTGCTCCTCATTATCTTTCCACCCCATAACTCCTTGTTTGAAATGTCAAAAGAAAAAGATGCGTTTTCGTACACTTTGAGTCAAGGCATCTGGGATGATAGGAATAAATGTCTAATAGCCCTTGTTGTTTTCCCTTCTTTCTTTATTGCTTTTGTTGTTTATAGTTTGTGGACATTGCAAGTGATTACAAGACACTGCCCAGCAATGCCTGACCTCATCTGATTTGAGCTTTTCACTTTCTTTGTCCAGAGGCCTTTAAAAAAAAAAAAAAACCTTTATTACCCAAGCTGTAGCCTCAACTTTTCATTCCAACAGCACAAACTTCTCAAACCACATGTAACGAAGCCACATCAATGCTGCATGTTTGTTTCATAAAAAATAATTACATTAGCAGAGACCCTTTCTGGTCCCTTTTAAACTTGAGCCCAATGTTTCAACATTAAACAGGGAGTTGTTCCTCCCTGTCAGTGGGGTTTTTGCATTAGTTTCCCTCTTCAAAAAAATAACACTGGGACATTGGAGGGGGGGTTGGGGGGGGGGACTAGCAGGGGAAGCATTAATAAACAAAGAAATAAATAATGTTTATTGCAAGCCAGCCATCACAGTGGGTTTATGGCTGGACTGTAAACTGGAAGGCCTGGCTTAGAATTTACATAATTACTTCCTGGTGTAAATTATGCAGTCCCAACCCCCTCCCATTTGCCTCCTCATCACTCCCTCCATTCTGGGTCACTCATATCAGCAGAAGGTACACACTTTTTAAAAACTTATCTCTGTGGAAATATAGTCTTTGTGTAGAATGGAAATTAAATGGCGTGCTTTAAACAATTAAAGAGCCTAATTAAAACCAAATGTATGAAAACGTTTTTTCAAATGATTTAGTTAGTTCATCATGATTTTAACTTAGAACCTACAGTGTTAGGTGTCATTTAAAGAGTCAGAAAATCAGACAGGGGTCTGCATGCTGGGAAAAAGATGGAAAACATTCAGAAATACAGAAATAAGGTGTGACTATCAGGCTTTCTAAAGGCATTTCTGTGGTGGCTTTGCTAATGCCTGTATGTGGAAGGTCTGTATGGACGTCCATTTCGGCCCAAATGATGGTTGGTTCTGTTGTTTTAGTCCAGGAGTCTTTACAGAGAAAGTGAAGCAGTTTAATAAAAGTCACAGCAGGCGTAACGCAGCTCAGGGGAATTTAGTCCGATCCACTGTACTTACAGAAAGCCAGTAAAAAGCAATCCATTACTTGGGAAGATCAAAACATATATCTTTATGTTAACTGAACTTTTTGGGGATATAATTGATGTGCTGTATATGGGCTTGTTTCATCCAGTTAGATTATTTTCAGTGACAATCCCTTTGTGACTCGCCAGTTCATATATTATGCTTAAAAAACTATTCAAAAGTTGATCAACAGTTATCTGCTGTTATCGTTTTTTTGCTGTTGCTTTTTTTACTTTTGAAAAGACAGACTTCAGAGAACAGCCCTTCGGCCGGGAGCTGCCCGGAGCGTTTCCTGTCTCTCTTCCAGCTCTGAATTGTAAACCTCGGGGTTAGGTTAGGTTACTGGAGGCCAGGGAACACAAGGACAAATTGCTAAATGAAATGTTTCTTCCTTTTTCGGGTCAGACTCCTCTGCCTTGTGTTTATGTCATGGTTTCAAGAGGAGGGTGACGGCGGTTGACCTGGAAGGAACAATAACGGCTCGGAAAACACAAATGGCTTGTTGCAGTGTCGTGGACATTTTTGAACATTTTGCTACTTGCGTTTCGGTCCCTCGTCCCACAGGGGGAGGACAGCCGCGTGCTTTAGAAGCCTTCAAAGATGAAACCACACATTGGAGCTGTTGCAGGGGGGTAGAAGAAGAAGGCCATAGAAAAAGAAAACTATCCTTGGCTAAGACATTGGCCAAAAACCAAACTGGATGTGGTGAAACTGTCAAATTACTTAAGGAAACTGCAGTAAAACCTCAGGAGGCAAAAACACAGAGAGAGAGAGAGAGAGAGAGAGAGAGAGGGAGAGAGAGAGGAGGGCTTGTTTTTTAGACTGATGCAAAACAAGTAGGAAAATGTATTTGCAAACTAATGTATGATTATACAAAGTCATCAGAGGGAGAGAAGTGTCTCCCACTTGCAGCTTTATGTGAAATGTGCAAGCATCATTTGCCTGATGATGTATGGTCAGAATACAGATTGTTTTCTTTAAAAGAAAAAAGTTTTTCATCGTTCTGTTCTCAGTAAAATCACGTTAATGATGCTCGTCTAAATGATGCTGGCTGTCTACTGCAGGGCTCAGTCAAAAGGAAGAGGGAAATCTCTGCTGCACACATTTCTCAAATCGCTCTCTGACCTCAACCGTCCAAAAGTAAATAAATAAATAAAAGTCCCTGGCATACTTGTAAAAGTATTTGTTTCAATGAGCTTGAAGAACAAGACCAAACCAGCGATCGTGACCGCAGAAAACTCAGCTTGAAAGAGTTGACCTCTAATGTTCAGTTTCTCTGTGTAATTTTTGAGGTTGGAGTTGATGGAACGATCCTTATCCACATGGCTCTGTGACTGGACTATTATGGGGGACAATTACGCAAATTTGACCACGTCCAAGCCTCATTTGGCTTCGTTTTAATATGTTTAATATGTCTACGGGTCACTGCCACTGATTTCAGCAGGATTTTTTTTACAGGTATGCACATTGACTAAAAAATCTGATAGCTTGAGATGGGATGCCTCTATGTTGTTTATTTTTTCTCAAAGAAATTTGATAAACTGCTAAAGTATTAGATTTATTGGTGAAAGTGATTCTAGTAATCAAGGTTATATAGAATGCTATCCAAGATTGACCAAATTTGGCAATTTTATGTTTTCAATCTTTTTGTTGCCCCTGTCCATAAATCTTTGATGGCATTAAATTGTGAATTTAGGAGAAAAATCTTTTTGATTGCATTTTAAATTGTAGTTTCTTGCTTGGATAGCAACTGCATTTTGGCTGTGATTACTTTTTTAAATATAAACAGATCAAATTATGGTTGTATATACCATTGCAATACCAACAGGATTTTCTCGAAAGCTTTTTCTGACCCACTGAGACAAATAGGAATGTCTCAAAGCTTTCTGCAATGACCAACAAGGTTCTGAAAAAGAACTAAAACAACCCATTTTTTACCCTTCAGGAAGCTGCATGTGAGCATGCTCTGAAGTGACTTTGTAAAAAGGGTTCAAAATCTGTTTATCGTAAATAGCTGGAGATGACGCTCCGCTTTGCAGTCTAATTTTGGCTGGCTCTGAAATTTGCGGCGTTCCTCTGTCAAACGCGGGGCCTTTGTTTGACATTACTGCCTGTTAAACCGACACAGGATTCCAGTTTCATGTCATTTATGAGGAAGATGTAACGCGAAAACTTTGTAAGGGGTTGACATAAGGGATGAATCAATTCAGGGCCTGAGAGCATCATTACGCCGCTATAAATCACCACTATATGTTTCAAATAAAGTGTTACCATTTGTGACTGGGTGTTTCGTGTGTGTGTGTGTGTGTGTCTGTGTGTGTGTGTCTGTGTGTGCGTGCGCTGGCTCCACCGAGACTCCGTGCCCGGCAGTTATAGACAGCAGAGACGGCTATAACTTCCACTGCCTCCATCGCGCTCGCACACACACACTCCTCCACCTCCTCACTCCATAACAAACAGCCAGAGCCTGGGCCCCCAAGGCTTCCTGTATTCTGTACACAGCCAGCAAATAAACACAATCACATTCATTTACCCCCACACTCAGACACACACAAAAGCATTCATTCGTGAACACAGTTTCTTTGCTGCAAACACACTCACACAGGCATTCAGGCATGTGCAGTTCTCCCAAACGGAGGGACTGAAAGTGGACTTAGACCAAATGGGTAACCACCGCTATTTCTTCCCTCATTAAGCAGCGATATTACGAGCTGACACCCGGAGCGGCCTGTGGAACCGGGATCACTGTCCCACGATTTCCACAGTGGATTATGCTCACGCTGAGGACCACATTCTCAAATTTTCTATTAAGAGTATTCATTTCATAATCCACTTTTCGTTCTTTGAGAGTCCCACGTCTTCTGTCGTCTAGGTTCTGATAGGAGCACGTCGGTTGATCACCATCTGACATCAATTATGGGCTTCGTAATCTACCTCTCTCTGTAAATGGGCCAGCGAGGAGATTTTTATGACTTATAGGACGGGATTTAGAGGCAAAGCTAAGAAATAAGTTTATGAGAGGGTTTCCCATGTTCGGGCGCTGCTATTCTCTCTGCATTGTCATTAGGCTGCCAGGGCACCTGCGTACAGAAAAAAAAAAAAAAAGAAGCAGACAACAGAGGCGCAGCACTAATTAATGGTGCTCGACAGAAACAGGAACTCTGTGGTGTAATCCTTTTTGTATGGAACAGTTTGCCTTATTATGTCTCTCCTGGTTTGCTCTCTCCCTTCTATTTTTTTAGAGCTACTGACAAAAAAAAAGAAAAAAGAAAGCTATCTCACCACATTTCTCATATGTATTGTGTCAAACTTTACCCTTAAAACAACTTTAACAATAATCAGAAAATATTTCTAACTTACTAACACAAAGGGTAAGTTCTACTGCACACCATATTTCTCTTAATTCTTTTTTCGTTAATGGACTTTTCAATGAATACCCAGCTCATGATTATCTGGCTGTAATCTGATGTGTTGTTGTGCATTAACAGATATCTACAACAATAACATTTCTGTGTGGACCAAGATGGAAAATTAACGGTGTCAAATTGTCAAACTCATCCCAGCGAATGAATAACTGAACAGATGTGGTCGGGTTTTTTTTAGGTTCTCTGAAGTCTGATAATAAAACAGCGCTTTGCTATTGCGGAGTGTGTAACAAGACATATTAAAAAGCTAAAAAACTAACTAACAAAAGAAAGGAAACGGCTCTTCAACTCACTGACTTCGCTTTCGCCTCAGTAAATCACCAGTAAATCAGCCTGCTGTAGTTTCATGTCCGATTCAGCGTGCGGTATCACAGAAAAAAAAACAAAAAGAAATATCAATCAGTTTCCAGTGACACGCAGCACTCCTCTTTGCCTAATCTCCCCACCGGCCTGAGCTGAGATTTCATGCCGCAGCACAAAGAAATGCAGCCAACTCTTAGTCTGAATGGAGAGATGTGGTTTTCAAAATGTCAAATATTCACTCTGCAAATCTGTGGTTCTTTGTGTCAGATTGTGATTCCTTAGGAATAAATGAAGATCTTGTGGTTTGAGTGAGCCTCAGCCAAGGCTGAATGTGCAGTGACCAAAAAGGAATAACCAAACATGGAAGTCCGCACGGAGGGACTTGTTAGATTTATTACAATCACATTTTTCTTTAATGTAAGTCTTTCACATTAACGAATCATTTTTCACTCTCATAGTTCATCTGAATTTTCAGCGATAAATTGATTATAGATGATCCATAAAGTTTATATTTAGCTTTACAGTTTACAATCAGCTGTATCACTTAATATCAGAAAAGAAGTGTGTCAGTAAATTGATCTAGATAAGCAAAAGTGTTTTCTGGCCTTTTATAAAACAGGTTTGTTAAATCACGTTTACAAAAGTTGTGCAGGTAAGTTGTGTTTTTTATTCAGTCTTTCACGCTGTGGCGTTTGCAGCCCGTTGCACTGGGGTAAAAAAAAAAACGCTCAAAACTACACATACGGTTGTGGTCAGTTTACGTAGTAGGCCAAAAAGGTTGCACCCTCACAGGTGACCTCAGTGTTTTTTGCTCATGCAAGAAAAATCTTGCCTGAAACTCATATCTATGGATCGTCATTGTGCGTTAGTCAATAGCCAACGTACTCCAACAGAAGCTCTTAATATATATATATATGATATAATTAATTGAACAAATCTGAGAAACCCCATCTCAATTTATGTAATTTTTAGACATGAAATCATCCAAACTGCAAAGACCATTAAAAGAATCGTCATGTGCTACTATTTTGCAAACACATGATGATAATCTATTTTTAGCGCCATCAGTAGAATGTACTTTTTGAGTCCATGTGTTTATAATATCCGCTCTCCTCCTCTTGTCCTCCACCTCTTGAGCGTGTGAAAGGAAGATACCAGGGTAGCAACAGAGGAAACATAGCAACCACATAATTGGTAGCCGGAATCAAACTTCAATCGCGCTGAACTATTGCTGAGGTCCCGTATCCTGCTCTTTTCCCATATATCTTGTGCCATAATGACTGTGACACAGCTCTGCTACTACAGGATTTGGTCGAGTTGGAATGTACGTCATACATTTACAGCATCTGCAATAAAAAACAATCGGCGCAGTCTCCGGGGCTGTAATCACTGACATGCTGTCGGTATCGAAGTCGAACCTGCTAAGACCTGTTCACCTGGCCTTTTGTCTCTGTTTTATACACGATTGCTTCATTCAGAGCTGAGACGTTCTTTGAGTTGAAATCTATTTATTGATGTATTTGGGTTATTGGACTGTAGTTTAAAATATACTTTTAAAATGACTTTTAAGTGTGTATTTATGGCTTTTGTTCCTTGAATTCTAAAAAGTAAAGAAAACACGGACAGCGTCGTACGCCTTAAGCACACAATTACAGAAAAGACTGCTGTTGTTTAGTTTAGAAGCCTCATTCTTCCTTTTATCAAAGAATCATGACCATGGTGGATGGTTATGTAACATCCCAAATGGTGAACCCTGTGGCTGGGCTGAACTCAGAGGCCAAAGAAGAAGAGTGAACGGCATGAAAATAAACCCCTTTGATGGAACGCAATGTTCCACTTTTAAAAAATGCCTGTCCATTTTATATTTCTGATTTTGACCTCATATTTGTAACTGCAGAATTGGAGAAATGCTGGCAACATTTTTTTTCTTTGGCTGCTGAGCTGTTTCCATGGCAATGGTAAGTTTCAGGTTTAGCATCCAAAGTTTGGCCCTGAAGGGGGAGGGCAGACAACTTTGGTGGCTCACGATAAATCTATTTTTTCTCTTCTCTTTTCAGCTGATTTTCTTTTTGTGTGTGTATCTCAACAAGAATTCTACAAATCTGTGACATTGTTATTGGGTTTAATTCGAAGGAAAGTAAATCAAATCACCTTAGTCATCCATTTCAACCACTGAAAAGTCAAATACATTTAGATGAAAATGATATAGTGTAGATCTATTATAATTCATTAACTTTTACTCCCTTTTTTGTTCATCATCAACTTTGAAGTGTGCAGAAAAACTCCTGTTTCTGGTGAGTTACCATTGAACACAGCTTCTGAATGTGATTACTACCCCCTTTTGTTTGTGTGTGTGTGTGTGTGCGTGTGTGTGTGTGTGTGTGTGTGTGTGTGTGTGTGTGTGTGTGTGCTTTGTGCGAATGGAATCAGCCAGCACAAACAGCGGGCTCGCTGTGCTGTCTGGTCGTCCCACCAGACACAGGAAGCTACAGTGTCCTGGACATCATTGTACTGCGGGACAGAGGTGTCTTTGTCTGGGCCGAGGTCACAGAGCAGGTGCTCCATCTCTGCTCGCTTAGTGTTCCTGTTTTCCCTCCCTATGCCTCAGTCTTTCTCTCGTCGGCGCCTCCGAGCCTTCTTTTGAGTTCCTCTTAAGTATTAAAACACATGAAAACAAATGTACTAACACCCAAATGTGGATAACTTCCCAACCCGTCGAGTGCTAGCTTGAAACGTTTTTTCGGCTTGAGAAAATGGAGCCTCCACTGTTTGTCATGCTTCGGTGTCCAGTTTCAAAGCTGCAATGCAGACGACATGAACTGCTGAGGCAGAGGGGGAACACAGATAGTTGTACATTTAGAGTTGATATAAAAAAGTAAGAGAATGAGGAAGAGTAAGGAAGTGACTTCCCACAACACAGATGAAGTTTTTCTTGAATGTTTATTCACTCAAGACACATCATTCAGATTTAATCCCGGTAGCCATTTTAAATGGAAGACAAACAGCACACTCTACAACAGTGCTCTTTTAAAAAAGCAAAGGACATAAAAAAATTCAAAGTGGAGCAATATGGTCAGTCAGCTAAAGTAACCTGATTCAATGTGTGTACATGAAACAGGCTTTTATCAAAAACTGCTGCATGGATTGTGCCTTATATATATCTATACCGGTATATATATATAAAACCCAGACAAAAAGGGCAGGTCTTTTGGAGAGTCTTTTGGAGGGTTTTCTCTCTATAAATACATTCAGATGTATGCGGCTCAAGGACCTTTATTAGCTGATAAATGCTTTATCTCATTTGTAATGGTTGATTTACAAAAAAACCCTCCATATTTAAGTGGAATTGCAGCTTCAGTTTATGTTGGACCTCAGTAGTTTTTACATACATGGTATGCAGCTCCTGCCTACAACTTTATGGGCAATGAGCACGAAAACAGAAGAAGACCCAGCAAAGAGAAATGTGAGAAATGAAAGAGCGGTGGATTACCACTAAGATCTTATCCCGTGCTCCTAGATGGGTGATGCCTATTTCTTTCTTTTTAGATTTATACCTCACACATAGACGTGAAAAAAAACACATTTAAGTCCACGTTCTGTGGTGGGGGTCTTCAGATGATCGGGCCTGTAAGGATTCCAATGAGACCGACCACTTCCCTGGCTTAGTTACGCACACATTCACAGGAGTAGCTTTCAGAGCCAAAAGGTTTTCACAAGCCAGACCACTTGTTAAAGAAGTGTCTGCAGGAAAGTTTACTAGACTCCCGTTCCTTCAGCAGCATTTGTATTTGCATGGCTCTGTGCATGTGTGCAGGCATTCTGTTCTGTTACAGCATTACTAGTTGGAGATTGTCTTTCTTGGAAACATATCACTTTTGACAGAGGCCTGAAGGAAATAATTGGGAGGATCTCTAATGTTTCCCCAATTTCTTTCTGTTCGGTCCTTCAGGGCACTTTCACTAAGAGCTGGAAAGCTTTGGTGCTTTGGTAAGAAAGATTAAAAGTCATATGTACAATTCAGTCTTTCCAATATAAACAAACTCTGGACAGAATACTGATCTTATATGTATTTATAAAACCAGGAATATTTTTTTGTTTTCAAGTCTTGTAAAGTTTCCATGCTCTCCATGGTTATCAAAGGTGAACTTTATTTTTTTATAGCTGTTGACAGAAGATGGCTGCTGTTTTTTCTATCGATTAAATTAAAAGAATGTATGTTTTGGATTTTCGTTTTTGATTAAACTTGGACACTTGCATTCATGTTTGAGGAATTTGTGTACGAGGAAATGGTTAGCAGACAAAATACCACAACCTTCAAAAATGTATTGCGTGGGTTTATATTTATTTGCTTGCTTATTTGATCGAGTTTTCGAAAGACTCAAGTCACTTCCAAGTTTACATTAACGTGCTGAAAAAACAGGAAAAGTCCTATCATGTTTGTTGAATTCAACAGAACGGCGTCCATTTCTGATACCAAGAACATTTTCGTGAGCTGTTTTGAACGGGAGAAGAGTCTTCGGTGACCCTCGGCGGAGCATGCATGACAGGAACTTCACAGGAAGCGAAAAGGTCAGCCAGCACGGACACAAGAGCGCCAACTGAGCTAAAAGGAAACATTGAACTGTGGTGAGACATGCCAAGAAAGCCCCACCCCGAGGTCCCACGCGCGCACAAACACACAAACACACGCACACAAGCGCGGACGTGCACGGAACGCACGGGCTTCACACGTGTCCGGTGGTCTGACCTCTCTGTTCTGCATCTATAGGCCGGCCAGCACGAGGTGCGTTTGTGTCGTTTGTGTCGTCCGATGGGTCGCCATGGCGACTTGCCTGGTTGCCCGTGACAGAAGCTAAACAGATACATGTTAACGGGGAAGGATAACGGCATTTTAGGGGAAGAGCGATGTTTGGCAAGTGGCTGCCGGAGAAGACTTGACCGTGAGAAAAAGAGCTGGGATCCTCGGGAGAAGGGCGGCTTTTTCTTCCCTGCCAAAGAACCAGTTGGCACATTCGCTGCAGTTAACAGATGTGTATAATATAATTATTGCAGATTGTGGCTTGGCCACCGTTGGGTCTCGCTTCAGCAAACCAGCTGTGCCTTCAACACAATAAAGGCAGCCTTCACAAACAGCAAGAACAACCGGCTAAACAAAACCAAACTGCGGTGATTAGTTGTACGGGGATGTGCAATGCTGGGAGCCATATTTCGGAAATTGACACAAAAACAAACCCAACTCATTGACTAACTACGTTTAAAAAATGATGTGATACCTTTCATATCCATGTACATTTTATGCCTAGTAAACAAATAACCCTTTTTTAAAGTAGAAAAAGTAAATGGCCTGGACTGGGAGTTAAACTGAAGCTTCATGAATAGAGGTAGTTCACCTTCATCCTGCAAACCTTTAGATGTGGAATTTGTCGTTCTTTATCACTGGAAAAGTCACATACATAATTGTATGCATTCGGGATCATCCATCCATCATTCCATTATCCTAACCTCTTATTCCCTAATGGGGTCTTGGGGATGACTGGAGACTATCCCAGTTGTCAATGGGCAAGAGGCGGGGTACACCCTGGACAGTCCACCAGTCCATCACAGGGCCACACAGAGACACACAGAGACACACAAGGACGAACAACCACGCACACTCAAAATCACTCTCACTCTCAAAGGGTAATTTGGAATGTCCAATCAACCTAACATGCAGGTTTTTGGACGGTGGGAGGAAGCCGAGGAACCCGGAGAAAACCCATGCAGACATAGAGAGAACATGCAAACTCCAGACAGAAAGCTTTCTCTTGCATTAATTTACAAAGGCTCACGCAGTATGGTGTAGACTAGATGATAAACCTGCTCATGCGGTCAGCGGATACGGCTTTAAAAGGTTGAAGGTGTAAATTTAGCGAGTTGTTCTTGTTTGCAGGGTCAATTTCTGCTGATTTGGCAACTGAACATCAGGCAGTTGCGTGTGTGGACAAAAGCACTTTCACCCAGTAGTTCTAGGAATGTTTTCACATGTCAACAGAATCGGAGCGAAATCCCAGCATGCAACTGCACAATATACTGAGAGCCTTGAGTGATGATGGAACTTTTACTGTTCAAATAGTGTATCAGCTAACACAGGAAGCTGAAATCCAAGAGTCGCAACGGTTATTGATTTGTCCTCATGTGTCCTCTCCTCCTGAGTACAACAACAAAGCCTCATTGTGAACCACAACGCTTACGCACGCACACACCAACGTGGCTCAGCATTGAAAAACCTTCCTACATTCACACTGTCGCGCACAAACACGCACAAAAACAACAACGCTTTATCACCCTTTAGATGAATGTGAACACACACACGCACCGCACACATGTAGGCAAAACAGACACACTCCTGGACCAAATACCAGCAAAAACAATGGCGTTTACTTCCTCTGAGGTCATACTGGTTATGTAAGATTCTTTGTGCGTGTGTTGGCTCCTCGTTGGTTTGTCTTGAAAAATCTGCAACACAGTCGGATAGGCTCATGCGTTAGGCAGATCAGACCTGTAAGGCAGCCACAGATCCATGCTGGTGGTCCATGGTGGAAACCTAAAAGATTCTAGGAGATGACGAGTACGATGTCTGTTTGCCAAAGTTTGCCTAAAATAAAAATATTCCACTGAACAGAATAATGGAACATCTGATACATTCATCTTTGCAAATGGCCACGTATCAGAATTCAGGCACCTCCAAGCGGACTACAGGGAGATGCAACGGCCTCCGGCTGCTCCAACTGACCATCAGTAAATCAGATTTTTTTAGAATCGCACATAAAAGAAGACATTTCACATTTTTTAAACCAAGAGGCTTCCAAACGATGAAGAATGTTTTACGGGGTAAAAAAGGAATGAAATGTTGATTTTCAACCTCCTTTTGAGGCATATCCAATGCAGACAGACATTCTCCCGGTTGGAGAAAGTACTTTTCGTCTTTGTAGCATAATGTACTTATAGAGCTTACAATAAAAACTGGGGAGTAAGGGGCTGTCCCATGTCCCGACCTGATTTATTCCCATAATGGTGGCCAGGGTTTGTTATCTGTGGCTCCAGAGATGCAGACAACATATTTGGATTGCATTTTTTAAATTTGAAAATGATACTTTTGTTATTGTTGCTAATCTTCTTCGATTTTAAAAAAAATATATACATCTCCCAAATTGCTGCATGAATTGTATGACAAAACAATAAATCAATTCTGAAATAAAAAAACTTGATTAATTAGAATTGACGACAGGTGCTTATTAGCGTGGTATAGCTTCTCCTGTCGCACTTCTTATAAAAGCAATGAACCAAAAACCATCTTTTCCTGGCCGAAGCTGTAAAGTTGAATAATAAGTCAGCAGTGTCCTGTAACACGCTGCGCGGCGAGTAGCTTATGGGGGGAAAATGTTGCTGCAGAAAGCTTTACGCAAGAAAAAGGACCGAGCCAGAGGAGAGGAACAGCGAGAGGCAGGAACGTTTGGTGGGAGAGGAGGAGCGGATGTGACACGAGAGCGCAGATGTGCATCAAAACAGGGCTTTTGCAACACCGGGAGCATGGGCGCGTCCACGTGCGCGGGCCTTTCCGACGGGGCCCCTTTGCGTTTAGTGCCATTCTTGTCCCCCCGTGTGTTTGTGTCGGTGTTTTTCGCAGCGCGAGAGGCTGACAAAACCCGACCGATAAATGTACGAAATTGTTATTGTGGCGCAGCTGGCCCCGCTCCAGAGGAAGTGCTCGGCTTTGACAATGCTCTCACCAGGAATGCACTGCAGGCCGCCGCCAAAGTGGGCGTGTTGCTGCTCTGGGGTCGGAAGCCAAGTTTGTTCGGCCCAGTTTTTGGCCCCTTCTGAAGCCTCGGGGGACCCTCTCGCTCCGCTGTTATTCAGAAGGAGACGCGATACAGAGAAAGGGAGAGAGAGAGAGAGAGAGAGAGAAAGAGGGGGGGAGTGGAGGAGTGCGTTTGTGTGTCCTCGTCGGCTCGGTTTGTATAGATTTGAATGTGACTATGTGTGTGTGTGTGTGTGTGTGTGTGTGTTTTCTCTTTGAGAGGAGGATCTTAAAGGAATGCAACTGTTCCCTTACACATGTCCACCCCCCCCTCGGGCGGCCACAGGGCCTGTTGAAAACAGACACGCACCCATGACAGACACACACAAGCGCACACAGAGAGGTTGTGGAATGGAAGGAAGTATCAAACTACACGGGCAGAATACTTATCAAGACAGAGGAGCAAAGCTGCCCATTAAGATTCCAGACTTTCACTCCTTAACGTCTGCTATAGGGGGAAATAATAGGAGCGCAGCAGAACCTGCTAATCCAGAAGAGTGCGGAATGATTTGTAAAATGTTGAGTTGTCCAATGCCCAACTTTTGTTTGTCAGTGTGAAACCAAAAAAAAAACAAAAACTCCTATCTGAAAGATACAATCCCCTGACACAAATGTGAGAGAAACTGTCCATTCAATAACGACAAAAGGCATCAAGTTTTTAAGAGTTTTTTAAAGTTATAGCTCTCGTTCAGAGGTTGATAATGCCATCCGATGGGTTTGTTTGCCGTCTCATGAGCCGCCCTTTCTATGAATGTTCTTGAGAGCCGAAACGAAACCCTCCTGTGAGTACAGGGTTGGCGTGGCGGTGCTAGAATGGGAGCTGGTGACAGGAGGCTGCAGAGGGGACGGCGTGGCCCAGGCCTCGGTGTGCCTCAGACGGGCAGCGCCTGCTGATAAGAGGCAGCGGCCCCGGTCGGCCTCTCCGAGGGGAAGTGATGCAAAACAGTGGCTCTTTGTTTAGTGGCATTACTTGGTCCCGTGCCAGCGGCCCCACTGAATCGAATGGGCCGTTCGGCTTGTTTGCTGGCTGGGAGAGTGGCTTCATGGTGGACGAGCTGACTGCCCGGTTGACTTGCTGGAAAGTGGGCGATTGTGGTTTAAAAAAAAAGAAAGAAAAAAAAGTCACAGCTAATCTCTCTTTTCTTTGCTCTCTTCGTCTTTTGCTTTTCCGGGGGCCGAAAGAATGTTTAAGCCGCGACCTGAGAAATATTTTGCTCCGCGCTTCGGTTTTGGGCTTTCTATCGAAATGAAAACTGTTTGGATGTTTCACAATAGCTGCTAAGGCTGGAATTGAAGTTAAAGCTCTTTACGATCCAAAATCTAAAGCGCACCCATACCTTCTTCTCTGCCCTGCCATATTCTTGCCTGGCTCATTTTTGCTTTTGCGATGTGATTTTACCACAACTGAAAGCATCTGCGTTATTTTTTAAACCTTTTTTATTCTACTGACGGGGAGGGAAAAGGAGGGAAAGAGGAGGAGATACAGTCAGTGTTTGTAGGAAGAGTGCAGTGTGCCGGAGAGGTGGGAGGCGACATCGCTTTGCAGTCTAAATGTCAGGGGATCCATTTTCAGACAGCGATGCACTTGCTATTTCTGCCCCGTGTGGTAGTGCATCCCAGCAAACCTGTGCGAGGTTTGGTGTGTGGACTCTCTCAGCAAGTCCTTAACTTTTGTACAGCTAAAAGAACCTTCAATGGGCTTGGAAGAATAAATAGCAAATAAGAGTGGGGGTGGAAAATGGTGTACAAAACATTTCTGTGTACGCTGATTAAAAGTGCGGCCTTCCTCGAAGGGAACTTCGATCATTAAACACACAAAAATGCCACGTTTCGGTCACATTACCCTAATTAGAAAAGTCGTATTAGATTTGCTGCACTTTTTCTATGATGGCATGCAGGCATCAGAGGAAGGAGGTAATAGTCCGAGAAATTAAAAAACAAAAAGGAAATTACGGAGGGAAAAAATGGGATTTTCACTTAAGAGTCTAATTCAATCGACTGAGTCACAAATTACTGACCCGCTTCTCTTGAACAAAATCAGATTCACAGCACAGTCTGAATCCCTTTGGTGACAGGTTTATTTTCTCAGTTGGTCTTCTTTACCAGTTTGCTGAGCTCCAGTCGGTGGTAATCTCTTCTTGAAATTCATGCGAAGACTTCTGAGCAGAGTCTCATTCTCACAATACTTTGTTTCTATTTGACACTGCTGTCAATGTGGATTTTCACCGCCCGATTTTAGCTAGTGAGTCTGTTTTATGTAGAGCCAAGACCAATCATAGAAAAAGAAAGATATCTAAACAGCTGGAAGCAGAAAATGATATTGTCATGTGGAGAACCATGGAGTTGTTTTGTGGCTATAGATTAAGTTTAATTCCCCATAAAACTCAACTCAACTGTGTAAAACTGCGATTGTATGCTAAGTCGATGCTCTGAACGCCACATGTCCATTCCGTGTTGCAGATGTAACAATAACTTTATTTGGAAGGAGGGGTTTCTAATTTTGATTTCTTGCGTTTTAATAGTGGGCTTCCGCTCCATCAACAGATTGGCAAGAGATTGGCGCAGTTTGGTTCAATCAACTTTATAGTCTGCCGTCTGGAGAATGAAGAGAGACAGAACGGAGAAATTGGGGTGAAAGAAAAAAAAAAAGAGAGGAAACTGTGTGTCTGAGTGTGTATCTGGGGGTTGTCAGGAGTGCAAGGGGGTTCACTTAAGCACTATACCAGATGTGAAAATGGCTTTTGCAATATGTCATATAAACAGCAAACTGCAGGGGATTTACTTGAGCTTACTTAAGTGTGGGAGAGTCAAACTTACTGCTTGTTTCTTGAAGATCTCAAACATATTCAGAAACCAACTGACAGGAAACATCCTTCATCGTGGAAGAGGGTAACAACCCCCCCCCCTCATCTTCAGAGCATTTCATCAACCCATGTTGTGTTTATGTTTAATAAAGTTGGAAAAATTGGACGGCTCGTCCCTTTAATAGCATCTGGGGCCAGGTGGATGCATTACTTATGCAGTGACTTAGCATTACGAGTTCTGCCGGTTGTGAAGATAAGAGGACAAATGTGGGACGGGTTTGAGTGTGATTGTGTCACCTGGATGCACTGGGTCACGTGTCATTACTGGGACAAAAAAAAAAAAAACATCCTCTTCCAGCTTAAGTGCCACTGACAGTTTTTACAAAATAAAGTGATTTTTCTTCTTTTGTCCTTCCATCTCTCTTGTTATGCACAACTTTCAATTCTGGCATGTTTGTACAATCTAACATATCTTTTTCCTCAGTTCACTCATGTTTGCACTTGTGAATGTCTGATGCAAAAAGCAACAATTCTGAGTTTAAAAATCAATCAAAACCTTCCTTTTTTTCTTTTAAAAAGCCTTAAAAAGTCCCTTTCGCCCTCTTTCAGACTGTTGTCAATGCTTTTCCCCTGTGCGGTAAACCTTATCTTTTTTGTGTCATGGCTGGCCATAGTGTGTGACCATTTGTGCGCTGGGTTTTCCGCTGGCTCCTCTTATGAATCCGGTGTGCTGCACTGGCAGCTGCTAATGACTGGTTTTCTTTTCCACCTGCCTGTCCCGGAGCTTCCTGTGTTGATGATATGTATGCGGCGGCTTGGTTGGGGGTGGAGATGACAATGTAGGTGTGGAGGAAGTCAATTGCAGGTGTTTGCGTGAGCGCGGGCGTGCGCGTGTGTGTGTATGTGTGTGTGTGTGTGTGTGTGTGTGTGTGTGTGTGTGTGTCGTCCCTGGGGTGGGGGTGCTGACAGACCGGCGGGTAAACAGGCAGCCCTGCTCTCTGATCTCACCTGTTTGGCGCAGACACAGCAGCGTCTGCGGGGGCTTTCGGCGGCGGAAACGGGTCCTTTTTTGTCACGCTGGAGGGCCGAGCTCTTTTTTTTCTCCCCCCCCCCCCCCCCCCCCCCCCCCCCCTGTTTTCCCCCCCGTTTTTCTCTAGGTTGCTCTCCCAGGTGCGCGCAGGTAAACACCCAGGAAGAAACCGGGTAGAACTGAAGAAGAGGGGGGTTGCTGGAGGGGAGGGGGGAGGGGCGGGGGGGGGGGGGGCGGGGGGGGGGGGGGGGGGGGGGGGGGTGACACCAGTGTGTGTCTGAGTGTGTGTGTGTGTGTGCCTGCCTGCCTGTGTGTGAGTGTGTGCGTGAGGCAGCACAATTCTGTGTGTTCTCTTGCTTGATAAGGTGGTGCTTTGGAGGGAGGGGGGGGTGGGGGTGGCGGTGGGGGGGGTGTTACACATCCAAACTATAACAGACCACCCCTATAAACCGAGAGGAAGTGGGTTTAACCTGTGAGTCAAAGGCGCACAAACACAGCAGTCATGGAGTTTAAACTCTTCCGTGGGGTGACCAGGTGAGTGGCCCGTGGCTCGTGTTACATTGTCCAGAGGAAGTCTGGGATTATCTCCTGTTCCTTATGCAATGTTTTCTTTCTGTTTAAGGTCACCCAGCTCAATTTGGCCTTTAAGGCCCCGGCAGCTCATTCAGATACAGGAGGAAAGCTGAAGGGATGATGTGTAGCCTAACTGTTCTTTCACAGAATGATTGGCAGAGAAATTAACTACAGAGAGGGGCTAGCTGAAGTTAGAAGGACCACGATCTGTGGTTTCTGTTCAGAAATGTTTTATTGGTTAATAATGTTAGCATCGGTGACAGCTGTATCCTGGAACTGCGTTTCTGTTTGGAATGGTGAAATATGTACTCATGTATGTTATATGGGAACTCCAGTAGACACAAAGTAACGACACATCAGCCCAGTATATTTAACAATATATATTTCCATTGTCAATGTACATTCCATTTCGACATAAGCTTTCTTCACAAACAAAAAAGTTGGCATCTAAATAAATACTATATAAAATAGAACTTCAAAATAAATATATCTATAAAGGGAACCTTTATATGAGATTTTTTTCTTTTTTGTTATATCTAAACAAAAAAAAAAGCACAGAGCTCCTTTTTATCATCCCCAACAATGACATTGTAAAGGTATAAAGGAATGGAGTTGCAACTGTATGAGACTTTTCCTCTTATTTGGGTAGAAAATAATTTGTCGTTTTGTTTTAATCCATCTGTTGTTAGGGGTGCGAAAGTCATAGCACGACGACGGAGAAAGATGAGAAAGCAAAGTTTTCATATTTGAGCTGTTGTCGGAGATTAGTCCACACCCAGAACAGTATAAAGCTAATGTAAAGACCGTCACTTTTGCCAGTGACTTAAAATAAAGGCAGCAACTGTTGAAAAGAAAAAAAGGTCCAACGGTGATAAAGATGGCACGGAACACAACTCCGGAGAAAAAC
Organism: Menidia menidia; assembly: GCA_907169785.1. NCBI lineage: Eukaryota > Metazoa > Chordata > Actinopteri > Atheriniformes > Atherinopsidae > Menidia > Menidia menidia. The sequence goes on from CAJRST010004446.1 coordinate 6,233,662, forward strand.
AAATACAGGAAGTGGGGGGGGGGGGGATAAACTGTGAGAAAGAGGGAGAAAAAGAGTCAGACATGTCTCTCTCTCTGTGGCATGGCAAGTTTTTGCACAGCAGCTGTGTTTGTCAATCAAGGCAGGCCAGGGGTTGCTGGCGGGGTTATTTCTCAGGGAGAAAGGAGGGAGGAGAGGAAGGAAGAAAAGTAAGAAGGAGAAAAGGAGCTGTGACACGGAGCAGAAACGGCAGGAAATGGGCTGATAGGGCTGGACTGTGCTCCCTGTGTGGATCCATTGAGTCCGCAGTCTTTGGGACTTGGTGAGGGAATTAGCTTAGCCTCTCGACTGCTAATGAGCCATAGTTAGCACAAACAGCGAGAGATTTTTTTTTTCTCCCCACTACCCCTCCCATTTCGTTTATTGCCGGGCACACTTTTCTAAATCAAGTGCGAGTGATAGAAAGATCGGTCAGTTTTGTTTCCAGCATCCTCTTCTCACCACCCTTTTTTCCCCCTCGCAACCTCCAAATCATCTTGTTCTTACCCTCAAAATATATATCTAATATATTCTCTATATACTTTGTACTGAATTGTAGTTATAATGTACCATGCAATCTTTCAAGGACATTTAAAAGTCTCTTCTAAAGAACACAAATGTTGTGAAACTATTTACAGCAAATAACATTTCACCTGCATAGCTCTATTACTAAATATATTGTCAAAACATTTGTGATTTTTGCCGCCCACCTACACCTGCTAGGCCTGTGCCCAGCCACACATTCGTTCTCAGTTTTGGCACCTTTCTCTCAGACAGAATTGCTAGATTTTGAAAATATTGCCTCATACATTCAACACCACGGACACTTTTCTGTTTCCTCTTTCCTCTTTTTTTCCTGTGTGATATCAGCTTTGTGCAACACAACATGTACAAGTATGAGCAACGTCAGGCGTCCCAAGGAGAGCCGAGGGCCTAACGTGACGGCAAAGGCATGTTTAATGGAGCAAGGACTGCGCCTTTATACCGAAAAAAGAAATAGCCATCCGTACTAAAGGGCAGCGCGCCTTTAACGATCGGCTGCCGTGAACTCCGTTTGGCGAGAGTGAACACGTACGCTCACTCAGAATGTGAAAACATGCTACTTTATAATAGCTTCCTTTGGCAAAGTCCTAAGAATGTCATGCGAGCCACTAAAATAGACTTCGAGAATAAAAGACTGTCTGACTTATGAAGCTATGCAGCATACTGAGTTTGATTTCATGAAGACACTGATGTGTGTGTGTAAAAGCAGAGCAAGGGTTGTGGGGCTAAATGTGGTGTAGGCTAACATATTGTGAGATAGCTGAGGTGGTTAATACTGTGCTTTCGTACATCCTTGAAGAGGTCCTAAAAAGGTTGTGCAAGTGGCAGGTTTGAGTTGACAAAGGCTGACTGGATACAAATACAACAGCAACTTTGCTAAGCCTTCCTTCCCTCCCTTCACTCTAAATCACCTGCATCCTCTCTCTTCCGGAAATGTTATTTTCTGGCCCATTTGTCTCTCACTTGGCTTACTTGCCTTAAATTATTCACTATTGCCCCCCACCCCACCCCCACCCCGAAATGGTTCTTTGCCTTTCTGTGCAAAGAGGAAGTAGGCCAGGGTCTTAGGCAGTTTAGAAATCAACATGCAGTAGGCCAAGTTCTAGAGAAGATTACCATAACAGTCCCTGAGAAAATTGGGTTTACTTTTTTATCTTTTTTTTAAAACACATTTCTCTACCACAAATCCACTTCTAGCATGGTGGGTAACCATTAGACTAGAGCATGCAGATCGTGACATGCATTACATCTGAGGTGATCGGTGAATAGCATTCAGAGAATTTCAGAATGTCTAAGCTCCACTAGCCAAAAATAGAAAACACACTGTAAGGTGATTATTTCTCACTTGCAGCACACTGCTGACACACGATACTGAGTGAGATTTATGGGAAATTACTATAATTTCAAAGTCTATAATGGTTTGTTTTTACATCTCCTCTATGGAGATAAAAACCTAGAGATAAAGTGTTAGCAAGCTAGCATCTTTTAGGTGTAAGAGGAAAAATGGCAACAATAGAAGATGGTGATCGTCATTATATTGAGAGTAAGTGATGTCTTGCAATTGTCTGTTGTAAAGCCGCAGTATTCTGTTGGTCATTTCTTGTTTTCATGTTTGACACTGGGCTGTGCTTTTGGGGGTGGGTGAGAATTAATAGCGATTGAACTCCATCAATAGGTTTTAAGGGATCTAAGGATTGGCGACAAACGTCTGGTTTGTTAGTATTACAAAATTAGCTGAGAAATATTGAGCAGCAGAGAGGTACAATGACTTTGTGCCCTCAGCCATTTTTGCACAGCAGAAACACCAGTCCCCACAATCTAGTCTCTTCTTCTTGTATCATTCTTACAAAACATTTAAAAATTCATTTCAAAGGGCCTTTAGCAAGCCCTACTAGCCAGCTTTCTCAGATGACCCCTTCTGATCAAACACACAATCAAACATTGGTCAAGAAGCCGTATAAGTACCTTTGTTTCATATCAATCATCTTCCAGCAGATTAATAGGGTAGTTTAATCGTTCGGTGTTGGATTGTCCTGTCCATATAGGTGAGCAACTATTGTGTGGTCTTGTCCATTTTCTACCAAGGCCCCCTGCCAGTCAGTCTGGTCCACTATCATGAAACCTGCTGCGGTTTCTCTGTCCCGGCTTTTCCTTCCACGCCTCCGCTTTTACACCCAGGAACACCCTGGGAATTCTTGCATCGGCAGCCAGGCCTACTAACATTGTCATAACACTTCTGTCCCAGTTTGGCCAGACCCATGGCTGGTAGATAGCAGACCAGGCAGGGTAGGACGAGAGAGACGGCGGCCATGAAAGACCAGCGGGCACAGCAGTTGGCCTGGGAACAGGAGCAGGGCTTGTCGGCGCAGGAGCCCTCGTCGTCCTCGTCCTCGGTGCAGTGGTAGAAGATCCCTTTGACCAGGCACATGCAGGTGGCCGTGTCCACCAGGCTCTGAGCAGAGCACAGGCACTCCTGGTTGCAGACCCAGCAAGAAGGTAAGGTTCGGGGGAGCGTGCACTCAGTGCATCGACACTTCCCGCAGTGCTCGCAAAGAACGAGGTGCTTCTTCTCGGTCGGGGAGGAAGGTATCAGTGCCAAACCTTGCTGACCCCCGTTGGAGCACACACCTCCTGCCGGAATCTTTGAAGACTTGAGGTCCAGGGATTTAGAAGAAGAGGAGCAGGAAGAAGAGGCAGAGGACGAAGAGCTAAGGACTTTAGATTCGGAGGAAGTGAAGCAGCCTGGAGTTCGGGTAATGATTGTGTTGACGGGGCCATGGTGAGGGTGCAAGTTTGGGTGGTGGTCCACTGTTGGTGTGGGCGCGGCGTGGTCCAACAACCTCTGATCGGACGAGGTGCTGCTGCTGCTGCTGATGGAGCTGGGCCTACCGCTGAAGGAAATCCACGGGTGGGTGGTGCTATCCTGGTGAGACTGGGGCTCACATCTGAGCTGCTGGTGGGGCTGATGTTGGTGATTGTGATGGTGGTTGTGGTTCGCCCCAAGGAAGGCCTCTTGATTCTGGCTCAGCCAAGTAATTCTCCGGTTCGCGGACTTCTGGCTCGGGGGCTGCTGGGACACCACGGCGGGGCTGTCGATGTAGTCGTTCTCCACGTGCGACGACTTTATCTGGTCGATCGGGTAAATTGTGAGAGGGTGTTGGAGACGGCCGTAGGGCACCCGGCTGTCCAACAGGGGTGGAGATATGAGGGAGGATGACACTCCGGGGATGTGGTGAGGAACTCTGGACTCCATGTATCAACGGATGCCTGGCACGTTTTCACTCTAAAGCAGCATCTAGCGAAGCTGAAAGAGAAACGTGCAAGACAGTTAGGACCGGTTTGAATGTGCATTATATGTTTAAATAAAGAAAAGGCTAAGGCATAAAGTGTTCACAAACGCTCCTCTTTGTAAATCAGCCACGTCACGGCTCCTTCTAAATGAAACCATTCTGTCAATTTTGGCTGCATGCTATTTGTAACCACTGCTGAGGCCTAATGAGCAAAAGCAATCACTACAATTGTACATATAACCGTTTTATCCTCTCAACAGAGACCTTTCTGTTGATCAGATTCAATGATATGAATGCAGAGCTGTAACATGCTGGTGGTTTTTGTACCGAGCACCAACAGGGTTTTAAGCTTAAACCTCTTCCTTCATTCTCACTTTGACATTAGAACAATAGCAGTTGGACTCTTCTTGCCTCCCCTCCAAAGAGCAGGGAGCACCACAGAACCGGGCTTGCATGCAAAAGACTCAAAAGATGCCGAACAAAGCAGGCTAAAGACGCGAGAAGGTTGCCGGGCAGACGAGACGTAAATGAAATCGAGACTTTGAATAGAATTCCCAAACAGTTTTTTTAATTTGATCTACAGTCCCCCATGAACCCTGGTTATATTCATAGAAACAAACCCCAGAATTTTTGAATGGGACTGATTTTTATGAAGTGCAGCCTTTTTGTGAATGAGAGCTGTTGGCTGCCCTCGGCGCTGCAAGCACGAATCGGTGCGCGCCGGTTGTGTTCCGGACCCAGCGAAAACTGGTTCAATCCAATGGGCCAGTTAGTATTTCACTGTCTGTCTATCGACCCACTTTGCAAATAAGGACATTTGTATCGAGGTCATATATTGCGAGTGCTTTCACCTCTCATTTATCTGTAGCCTAGTGTTTATTAAAAAAAAAGAGGCAGCACCGCAAAACCACAAAAGATTAGGATTTGTCAAAGTCTCGCACCGTAGATTATTCAAGAATACAAAATGTTTGCGATGTCGTTTATCGGGTACATTCATCTTAAATATGGTGACCTTATTTTTGAAAAAAATTTTTTTATCCTACTCTGTTTGTCTCCTGTTATCCGTCCTTTCCTCCGATTTTACAAAAGCCTTGTTGAGAAACCTGTTGCGACATTGCTGGCACCGGCACAAGAGCCTGCGATCATCAAATCTAGACCATTATGAGCTCCAAGCCGGAACTATGCGTGTGCGAGTGCGCGTGTTCGCGTGGACGCGCGCGTGTGCGTGTGTCTGTGTGTTTGTGTGTGTGTGCGCGTCCCTCCCCTGAATATGTGAATGGACTGAGTCATAAAAACCGGAGGCGGCCGCTCGGCATACTCAAATAGCCTGTTTATATAGGCACTGTTACCACGTATCCAATACCGTACCCGCACAATCTGGGAAACGACAAAAAATAAAAAATAAATAAAACGACGGCTTTAGGTCAATAAAAACTAAACAATGTGCGCCACCAAACAGACGTGGGTAGTTTATTATTTCATCGATGGGTGACAGTTTGGTGCGTAATTGTCAAAGATGTCCTGGGTTTATTATTCTAAACGCTCATTAAAGATAAATAAAATAAAGAAACCTGGTTTTGTAAAGTCGCCTGAAAAAAAAAAAGAAAGCTAATTACTAAAACACCTGACCCGGTTGACGTGATGTTCCCACCAGGCGATCTCTGCAGAAACGAAGAGGACACACGCCTGGGAACATATAGCCTACGTTTAAGCCCCAAACGGAGATTCTACACGGAGGGAAACATTTGTCCTATACTGTTTCTTCCCCCTTTTACCCTTCTCCTTCTTCAACCGTCTATTCATTAATTTATTTTTATCGTGACACGCTTTTCTGAAAGGCGTCACAGATCTGGATCACCGTGGACGGTGAAGTGCGCGTCCACTGTCCCCCCCCCCCCTCCTCTTCCTCCTCTTCCTCCTCCTTCCCCCAAAAAACAGCAGCGTGTCGACCAGCACGACGCCGCCGCTCATTTCCGTGCCTCGGCCCTGGCTTTTGCCTGAGCTCAGTTGGTTAAATATTTACCTGGAAATGCAAACAAGGCTCGGGGAAGGAGGAGGGGGGGTGGGGGGGGGGGGGGGGGGGGGGGGGTGGACGGCTTGTTGCAAAATCCAGAGCGCAATAGCTTCCCTGGTCCGTGCGATCGGGGAAGGGAGAGAGGTGTGTGTGTGTGTATGTGTGTGTGTTGGGAGGAGGGGGGGGGGGGATTGTCAAGTGCAAACTGGGACTGAACAGTCTGGTTTCGTGCAGTCACGCGCTCGCGAGTTCTAAACACTAAAAAAAAGAAAAACGGGTAAAACTTACTTGCTGTGTTTTTTTTTTTCAGGGTACGATTCTCATCTCTCCGCTGCGCGCAAAACGTCGTGCGCAGGTTTAGTCCACTTCCACGGGAATCGGTAGCTCCACACACACAGAGAGAGAGAGAGATCAGTCAAGTCCAAACGTTATAGAGATGCTTCTTTCTTTTCCCCCCTTTTTTTTTCTCTTCCTTTTCTTCTCAGAGCCAGCAAACGAACGCCGAGTGGCTCCGGCTCTCCTCTCTCCACTCTGCTGGTGCATAAAAGGCGACTGCGGTCGGGAACGCAGAGCTGTGGATATGATGTTGCAACCCACCCGAGGGGGAGGGAAGGGAGTTTTTTATGAATGGGAGGGTAAGAGGGAAAGGAAAGGGGGACGGCACTGCGCAGAT